>CM077156.1:33512792-34095292 GCA_039583875.1 Platanthera guangdongensis
CCAACCCCCCCCCCCCCCTCCCCCCCCCCCACCCCCCCCCCCCCCCCCCCCCCCCCCCCCCCCCCCCCGCCCCCCCCCCCCCCCCCCCCCCCCCCCCCCCCCCCCCCGCCGGAAGCCACCGCCGCCCCCCCGGCGCACGCCACCGCCAGCTCCCCCACCGTCCCCCCCCGCCGGCGCCACCGCCGACCCCCACTACGGCGCTACGCCACCGCCCCCCCCCCCCCCCGCCGGCGCCCCCGCCGGCGCACCCCGGGCGCCGCCGCCGCACTCCCACCGCCGCGGTCGCCACCGCTACCGTTCATCCTAAAATGCGTCCGGTTTTTCTTCTTTTCTATCTAGTTATCATTTCATCGTTCTTCTTATTTGGGCATTTCCCCGTGACAATTTTAAGCTATTGGGTTTGGACGAGAAGAACAATACTACCCCGAATAGTCATTATTTCATTTCTTCTATATACTTTCAAGTTGTCTCGTTACCACCTTGGGATACGGTGATATTGTCCCACTCACCGATCGCGCTAAGGTTGTCACTTGCATCATTGTCATTTGGGGACAAGTTCCCTTAACCTCTTCATTTCCTACTCGTCGTATATTTTTGATTCCTTGAGGATTGGTGCTGGGTACATCACCTTTGTAGCACTCCTGATTTTGGTGTTAGGGGGTGTGGGGATACATTACATTGAGAAATTAACTTTTGTTGATTCACTGTACCTGTAACGGACTAAGTCTTTTACTTCGGTGGGCTTATGGCGATATATCTTTCAATCTCCCAGTGGGAGAATATTTGCCTCTGTATGGTTGATACTTGCTATTATAGCGTGGAGTATGTTGTTACGTATTATGTCTAACATTATCAAAAGTTGTATAGAAGAGATAACGTGAACTGCGAAAGAAATCCAATTATGGTTGACCGCTAGAATCACCAACTTGATGCTAGACGTACATGTACTCATTTGCCATAATATTTTATTCTGTTTGTGATTTTGATTTATAAATTTGTAGCAAATTGTTCCATTTTCTATCATGGTATTTGCGGATTTTAAATGGAAGACACGTGATAAATTGGGACACGTTGGATAGTATTTGAAAGAGTATGTATAAGAGTTCATTTTTATCTGTTGTATGAATTTATTTAGCACGTTGGATATTATTTGAAAGCTATGGGTAAGAGTTCATTTTACTTAAGAAATAGATTATTCTTTATTTGCTGTGTATGTGTTAACAGTCACATATATCTTTTATGTGATTTTGTCATACATATTTATAGATCTTTTAGTATAAGAGCACAACATATATCAATCACTATTTTACACTCATGATTAAATTGGGGGTCTAGTTGGAACTTCAACACTCATGATTTTTCTTATTTTGTTTACAGTTTCAGCTGATATGTCTTTTGGTTTTGCTTCCAGCTCAGATTTTGTGAAATATGGTATAAATCAATAAGAATTATCTTGAATCCCCACTATGCAATGTCGTAATGCTAAACAAATTTTTTAGTGCTTAATTTACTACGAAGGCTATGATTTAGGTCAACTTGATGTTTTTAAAATTTAGAGTATATTCAAACTATTGTTTTTGTACTGCTCTCATTCTACTTTAGTTCCTCAAATGTTATATTGAAAAATTGGTATTATTATCTCATCTATAAGATATGAAGATTTCACAACAAATTGACATGTTGAAGTGAAATGGTAGTACAGTATGCTAAAAATAATGTACTCTACTGCCATTTTTTAAGAAATTGGAGACTCCATTCAGTCAGTTTGTGTTGTTGAACTCTGAGGTGATTTGATGATCTATGTTAACATGGGACCTCACAATGAATTCTCAGATCTCTTTTGTCAACTCCTACCGTTGGCACATAGGTGATGGTTTGATTCTAGATTTGGATGGTTTCAACAGACAGAAGACTCAAAAATGTATGTTAGATTCTTTTACGAACGCCTTTGTAGTAGATAGAAGACTAAAAATGTACCCTCAAAATGATTTGATTCTATCTTGATGCCATTTTTTTGTTTGTTAGATTGAGTAGAAATTCTTTTAAGAATGCCTTTTTGATAGAAGACTCATTTTGGTGGTATCATGCTGTTCCGAATCAAATGCACTCCCTTCCATAGTTCTCTTAGTTTGAAAGCGGTGGGCTTCTTTTGGTTTTTATTTGATTTTATTTATCTGAATCAATTCCACTTTGTGTATATTATAAGAAATCAATTTGTTGTTTGTACGTAAATACAATGTTTTCATTTGCATTCTCTGAAGATGAAATAATTAAAAATCTCTTGATGTCGGATTATTTCAGTCTTCTCTACTCAAACGAGTTAGTTTTAAGCCTCCAACGCCACATTCTCTTCCTCCATCGGCCTGATCTGAAAGCTGGACCTCGACAAGTGCAATGTTTGCCATATTGATGAGGTACAGAATGAAGTTTGATTTAAAGCTTCATTTTTATTTACCTCAACTATATAATTTGTACAATCTTTTTTTAAGTTAGACCAAATTCCAGAGTTTTAGTGATACTTATAACATGAGTTAGTTAATCTCTTCTTCTAATGTGATAAATGTCGAATGATTGTATAATGTTTGATTTGTCTATTTTGTTTTCGATGCTTTTTGGGTTTTCTTGAACAAGACTCCGATCAAGTTCATCCGTATTTTGTGACTGTTTCAGGTGCATGTCAGATGCTATGCCTTGGTCTCATAGATCTTCTTCCCTTTCAATTGAATAAAATCGTAGTAGTTTCAATGCTTGCTGAAAATAATATAATCATCTGTTTTAATTAAACCTCATATCGGAGAGACAGTCGCAACTATTTCATAATGGTTCACATTCTTTTATTCTATGATACAAGCATTAAACATCATATTTGTTTGTCTTGGATACTCAAAAGTAAAAATGAAAAAGTTTTGCCAGAAGTTTGTACTTGAGAAGTCACAAAAGTTTCAAATTTGTAATGTTGCACTTTAACTTAAAGTTGCCTCAAATTTCTATTGCACTTAAAATTTAAGATGCCATTAATACCCACTGCTTGGTATTTTATTGCTTTAATTTAGGTTTCTCTTTCTCTTTCCGATGTGCATGCACTTGACGATTGCAGAAAAAACTGCTGCTTTGATTAGAGGCAAAACTGCTGCTTTTGGTTTGCTTTACTGCTGTGCTGTTTATTGTAATATTGCTTCTCTGCTCCTCTGGTAAACTGCCACTTTCTTTTTTACGGTATGATACTCTGCCGTTCAATGGTCTTTCAATTGTACAATTACATTCAATTTGTTAATATTATGCAAAACAAACTTCAAGTAAAATGTGCCTTTGAAATTAGTTGGCCACAAAAACAAGCCTCTAAAACGCAAAAGATAGATGAAGATGAGAAATATCACTAAAATTCAAAGGTTAGAAGAGCCCCATCCTCATCCAGTACAGGCTGTCATCGATTGTTCGTTAATTGTGATTATATTTGAATAATGACATAAACGTAGTATATATAACGTTAGCGTCAACATTTTAGTGCTCTTCTTAATGGCAGCCACGAAGCATTTGATTCCAATCTGAACGATTAGTTGCAACATTTTACTCCAGCTTTGATCTTTTTTTGATGTTTTGGGCTACGCCCGTGCTCGATGCTCTTCGCATCGACAGTACCTCAGCAGCGACGGTACCTCCGCCCAAACTCGTCCCCTCTACGACACTCGATCAATTGACAGGGCACATGGAGCCCCCGCGCCCTACGCGACAGTACCCCCGCCTCGACAGTGTCCCGGCGCGGCGACGCTTCTGCAGCTCACAAACCCCGTGCACTCCCGCCGGCAACCCCGCCGGCACCCCCGCCGGCACCCCCGCCGCCACCACCGCCGCCACCACCGCCGCCACCACCGCCGCCACACCGCCGCCACACCGCCGCCACCACCGCCGCCACCCCGCCGCCAACGCCGCCGCCACCCCGCCGCCAACGCCGCCGCCACCCCGCTGCCAACACCGCTGCCACCCCTGCCACCACCCCCACGACCGTTCATCCTTGCGTTTGTTTTTTCTTCTTTTTCTATCTAGTTATCATTCTCATCGTTTTTCTTATTTGGGCATTTCCCGTGACAATTTTAAGCTATTGGGTTTGGACGAGAAGAACAATACTATCCCTCATAAATAATATTTCATTTTTTCTATATACTTTCAAGTCGTCTCGTTCACCATCGTGAGATATGGTGATATTGTCCCACTCACCGATCCCGCTAAGGTTGTTACTTGCATCATTGTCATTTTGGGGGAAAGTTCCCTTAACCTCTTCATTTCCTCGTTCGTCTCCTATATTTTTTATTCTTTCAGGATTGGTGCTGGGTACATCGCCTTTGTAGCACTCCTGATTTTGGTGTTAGGGGGTGTGGGGATACATTACATTGAGAAATTAAATTTTGTTGATTCACTGTACCTGACGACCAAGTCTTTTACTTCGGTGGGCTATGACGATATATCTTTCAAGTCTACTGGTGGGAGAGTATTCGCCTCTGTATGGTTGATACTCGCTATAATAGCGTGAAGTATGTTGTTACGTATAATGTCTAACATTATCAAAAGTTGTAGAAGAGATCGTGAACTTCAAAGAAATCCAATTATGATTTGACCGCTAGAATTACCAACTTGATGCTAGACGTACATGTACCCATTTGCCATTGATTTTTATTTCATGTTTGTGATTTTGATTTGTAAATTTGTATGCAAATTTGTTTCCATTTTCTACATGGTATTTGGGGATTTTAAATGGAAGACGCGTGATTAAATTGGGGCACGTTGGATAGTATTTGAAAGCTATGTATAAGAGTTCATTTTTATCAGTTGTATGAATTTATTTAGCACGCTAGATAGTATTTGAAAGCCAAGTGTAAGAGTTCATTTTACTTAAAAATTGATTAGTGATTTATTTGCTGTTTATTGTTTAACTGTCACATATATCTTTTCTTGGATTTTGTCATACACATTTATAAACCTTTTAGCTCGATTTCGGCCCTCTCTTCTCCGGCGACCGTCTGAGGAGAGAACCAGGACATTTTGCTGCAATTTGCCATATTTCTTTAGGTTAAACAGTCATTAAAACTGCTGGTTTGGGAATTGATGCTTCTTTCATTTAAACTGTATTGTTTTGCTTAGCTGCTGCCAACTTGTGTTACATTGATTGCTGATTTTTTGTTGCTGCAACAGTTTATATTTCTCCTATAATCCTTTACATATTGCATTGTCTTTAAAACTTTAAATGTGTTGATAGGTTTTTTGTTGTTTTTTAACTTTTTTTCTTTTGACCTATTACAACTGAATCCTCCATATTAAGCATTATTTTAAATTTATTATTAATTTATTATTTATGTGACACTTGGCATTATATCTGCCATTCATTTTTGGTTAGATTAGGTATATATATAGCTTTGTTATTTCTTCTAAATTAACTTTTGATTATGAATGCAATTTGAATGTATCTTGATTTTCAACAATTCTAAGATGAACCTTACTAGGTTCTGTTAGTGAGTTTTTTGTTACCTCCAATGTTTTTGTGCTCGTTGTTTATCGGTGTACTGTGCCCACTTTATAGTTCCACAGTAAGTTGTTGTCATCATGATTTTTTGCAGTTATGTCCTCTTACTTACCACGGAGAAGGTTTCATGATCCAATTGCTGAGCCATGAAGTTTTTCTTTTTCATGCATGCAACAATTCAATCTATGTTATATATATTCTTGACTTTTATTTGTATTGCCTATGAATAATAACTATGTACAAATAGTAAATTTGAGATCCCTTAAACCTACGAATAGTAAAAATCTGTGAATAGAGAAACCTAATCTATTAATTCCAATCACCTTTTATATAGTTCATGCACCACGCTTTTAAAGAAGTGTTATGTTATAGACACACCAATACCTACCATGTGCACACCTTAAAATAACATAAAAACACTTAAAACGTCCTATTTCTCGTTCCTGAAAACCTATACCGGCACACCAACTCAATCCCGTGACCACTCCCATTCTCGACGGGCTAGTACCTGATGTGCTGGAGTCTCGCCGCCCGTCCCCCTCCGTTGTCCCCATCAACCATCGTTCCGGGCCGACATCGTCTCGAGCCGAAAGAACTCCAAATTCTGCCCACCCCCTTCACCGGTGAAGAAAACTTCGCATTTTAGCGACATTTTCTCATTTTACGGGATGTAGGAACGCCATTTTTGCAGACCTCTCATGACTCAAAGATCCGGCCAAAGAGAAGGCGGTCTTTCCGCCAAAAGAATCTTCACGTGTCTTCAACCATTCGTCCCTTTGCCACCTTCTCTACCATGCTTACAATCCTGAAGAGGCAAGGTCTTCTCACACTGCCCTCTGGCCTCTGTCTCCTCATATTTCCAAGACAACACTAGATTTTATCCCAATTCTATGGAGTGCTGCTGGCCACGCTCATATTCATTCATGAGGAGCATCATTGCTTCTGAACATTTTTCCCATGTCGTATTTGTTTTGGAAGCTTTTTTGGTGGTTTCATGATGTTGTCATGTTTGAAATGTTAATTAGCTGATAACGGCTCTCTCGTTTTTTGCTGTTCTTCATTCTCTTTGCTTTGATATGCCTTATGACTCGCTCTTGTTTTCATCTCCTGCTCTGAACCCTATATGTTCTAGTAAAGATTTAGATTATTCCTCTAAGGTTGTGGGCTTCTTAAATAATGAATCTTATTGTTTTGATAGTTGAAGTGATGCTTTCTTCAATTTCTTTGATTCTAGCAACATCATTTCTCTTATTGTAGGCCCCTCAATTTTTTCAGCTGCTTCATGTTGTTGCTTAAAATTCTGTTTCTGAGACAGTGAGACTCTCTTCTATTCTCAATTTCAGGAGCATTTTCTTCTGATCCCTAAAGCCGAATCTTTTGATGTATTTACATTGTACGAGACATTTTAGTTTCTTTCATTTTCTCCTTATAACTTGTATCCTGAAGTTTAAGCTACCCCTCTGGTTCCTCTACTATAAAATAATCCTGAGGTTTAGGATATGCCCACTAAAATATTTTTTTAGTAGATTTGCAAATTTTAAAACTGTTTTTGGTGTCATTATAACTTATAAGCCGAGTGTACAAGTAAATGAATTTGGGCTGTTTTTGGTGTCATTATAACATCCCTCTTAAAAATATATAATAAGTGAGAGAGTGAAAATGCACATAATTTAGGACCAAATAGAGGGATCCATTTCACAATCAAAACCATGAAAGGAATGGAAGGGTATGCACAGGATAAATGAATTGAAATTAGTACTTAAAAAGAGTCAATGAAGCATTAATCAAGCCAAAATCCTAAGGCGAAATTTCTCCGGTCGAGAGAACGGAGAAATAGTTGATCTCCTAGGAGGAGATCCCATTAGGCTCCTTTGGCTTTTTTGAGAATGGAGCCTGGGAGGAAAAATTTCTCAAATTCAAGAGTGTTCATTATGTGACGAGGGCGGCCAACTACTTGTTGCAGCTGTGGACTCGGGTGTCAAAGGCAAATTATATTTGTGGTATAGTAAGGATCTGCAGCCTCTAACAATTCTAAGAGGTGACAAATTTGTGATATTATCCTCCCACTTCAGCCAGTTGTAGAAATAAAACAAAATCAAGCAAAAGTGGTGTTTTTTCAGCAAAGCATCGATGCAGGACAATAATACTATTGTAAATGATCTTTTAAATTATATTCATAAACAACAACACTACAATAGCTATAATAAAATATGAAGATCAAGATTCTTAAACTGTTCCAATAGCTGCTCCTCCAAATTTAGATCAGAGAATGAATAGAAAGCAAGAACCATGATCAGTCACGCATAAAAAGTTGCACATGCAAAACACAAGTGTGATAGAGAGGCTCCGTTTGGCAAGGTGAGAGCAGTCATTGATGCATGGGTTTAGTCGTCATTCATTCATAAAGAACCACCTAACAAATATCATGCATCCCTTTCAACATAAAACTACATGAAGTTTCTTAGGTGAGCAATAAAGAATGACAATTTAATTCCGCATGTTTAGGGTCGCCACGGCCATGCCAAACAGAGCCAGAATATTAGGCACAATGATCAGAAATTAAACAATTTATTGATTTAAATAACAACCAGGGCTATATTTGGAAGCCCATTTTAATTTGGTGATTTTTTTTATAGAAAAAATACGGTCATATATTTTAGCACATCTCTACCGTTGAAATTAACGATCGGACGGCCATATTTACTCGCGCACGGGCAGAAATACATGTCTATACATATTCAAAAAAATTCTCTTATAACTCCATTCCTTTCTAAAGGAACCAAAAGATGTGTTTGACAACCATAAAATTACTATCATTTTAAAACTGTCGGTTGCAAAAGACGATTGATATACATACCTCTTAATTAGATATACGCAGCTCTTTGATATACGGAGCCCCTAAACTCCTATTTATACACCATTTGAAAAACGAGTGCCTCTCTAGATTTGCCCTTTTCCTCAACATTGAAGATGGAGAGACCGAACGTGAAGATGGATCAATGAAGATATAACGAGTAAAATACAAAGAGAGGAGGGAGGATGTCAACAGCTTGTACAAAATGATTGTTGACATTTTTTTTATTTTATTCAATCAATTTAATGCCTATAAAAAATAAAAGTATAATACTTAATTTTGTTTTAAAAAAATTTAGAAGATATTCGATCAAAATAAAAAAAATTCACATGAAGATAATTTTGAAAATAATTTAAACTGCCATCAAAAGAAAAAATTATCCAAACAAATTCTTAATTTTGAAAGTAAAGTTTTGATAATACAATTCAGCATCTCAATTTTGAACTCTTTTTTTTTTACTTTTAAAATTGCACCAATATTCAAAATAAAGCTTAAGGCATCATTTGGCGCGGTGGTGGCGGTCATAATCCAATGGGTTAAACTGTCATTCCTTAAGGAGCACCTAACAAACATCATCCCTTCGAACATAAAAGTGGATGAAATTCCTTAGGTGGACATTAAGCAATAACGAATGACAATTTGACCCCCATGTTCATGACCGCCACCATCACGCCAAACGGAGCCATAGAAAAATTCTATGTATTTTATGCTCAAAACTAATTTATTTTCTTGGTAGCCGTCATAACCTTTGTCTCACCAAAAAAAAATTCTGTGGCGTTTTTGATGAAACTCACCGGAGCAAACAAGCCGTGTCAAACCAAGCCTTAAAAATGCTCAAAAAGGCGCGGAGGAGATTGAATATGTTAATATTAAATGTATTTTAATATTCTTTATTATTTTTTAGTTTAGTCTCACACCGTCTGCGGTGTTTTCTCCTTCTCCTCTTCTCTAATATATAGACCAAGTAGACCAAGTTTAGTCCCACACCGCCTGTGGTGTTTCCGTCTTCTCCTCTTCTCCTGTTTGTAGACTCCAATGGTCCTTTTACAGATGAATACAAAGGGCTTTTGTTACTTATAACATGGTATCAGAGGCAAATTCTTAAATTTTTTCGCTCTCGCCCTCCTGCTCACGCGCTCTGTCTGCTAGTTCGCCAGTCCTCAGCGACCTGCTCTCGACCTCAGCCCGCCAGTCCACTAGCTGGCCATCCAGCTCAGTCCGCCAGCCCGTGACCTGCTCGCCAGTCTGCCGGCCAGTCCGCGACCTACTCGTCAGCCTGCAATTTGCTCCCCAGTCAGCCAGCCTGCGACCTGCTCGTCAGTCCGCCACCAAGTCCTCGACCTGCTCGCCATCCCGCGACCTGCTTGCCAACCCGCCAGTCCACCAGCCACTGCTCGCCAGTTCGCCGGCCAGCCCGTGACCTCCTCGCCAGCCCGCCAGCTCACTTGCCCGTACGCTCGCCAGCACTCCAGCCTGCGACCTACCCTGTCCGCCGCGACCTGCTCTGCTAGTCGTCAGTCCTCCCCGCCCTTCATCAGTCCTTTTCCCTGCCAGCACCTTTTTGCCGCCCTACTCAGCTCATGTTCGCCTTTTCTGTGTCATGGCCGCCCCTTTGATCCCGCCTCCTCTGAAGGCCACTTCCTTCCAACTAGCCACCGCCAGCGACTGGTCAGACTGGGCTCTTACTGTTGAAGCCGCCCTCTGAAAGAAAACTGTTGTCGACCTAAATCACCTAGAGGGGGGTGAATAGGTGATTTGTGCGTCTTTTGCGGAATAAAAAAAATAATTAGAGCACATCACAGAGATATCTACCAATATCACAGACGACACAAGATTTATAGTGGTTCCCCAACCTTGGGTACATCCACTTTCCCTCACCGATCTAGCAATCAACTAGACTCGACTACTCCACTATCTCGGATCAAAAATCGATCCTACCCTCGGAACAAAGTTCCTACAAACTCGATCCAAACAAAAAATGATCTACACCTCGGAAGATAGCACTTCCTACAAACTCGGAGTGAAAGACTCCTACACTCGGAGAAGATTTCTCCTACAAGAATAAAATGGGATTTGCAAGAATACAAACAGTAAATCACTCAGATCTGGATGAAACGGCCAGGATCTTTTTCTTTTCAACTTTGTAGCACTTTCAGAAATCGGTAAAGAAGTTCTCGGCTTCGATCTGGATTTACTCGCTTTTACAGAAATCGAGAGAGAATATGATCAGCGAAGTCGATCTCGATCTGTAACGTTCTTCAGAATAATCCTCTGAAAGTAGAAGCTTTGGCCGGAGAAGAAGGTGGCGACGGCTTCCGTTTTGCGAAAATCAGAGAGGAGTCGGCTGAAGAACTTTCTTAAAATGAATTGACAATGAAAGCTTGAAGAATACTTAGGGTTTGTCATTTTCTGATAAGACCTTATATAGGAGAAACTAACGGTCATAATCAGTCATAATGATGTACACGTGGACCAATCATGTCGCGTGATTTGAAAAATCCCGTCAGAAAAAGGACTTAGCAGAATTTCGAAAAGATCAGCCAACTACACGAGTAAGTCAATAACTACTCGAGTAGTTGAATAACTAATCGAGTATATTATGGAGAACATACTCGGGTATATATATAAAGACTACTCGAGTATATAGAAATCAACTACTCGAGTAAGCAGACAGAACTACTCGAGTATGTGTAGAGACCTACTCGAGTACATAGAGGATCTACTCGAGTACTGGAAAAGCTACTCGAGTATATTACATAAACTACTCGAGTACAAGAAGTACTACTCGAGTGGAATACTTAGAAAAATTCTGAAGAGGTCAGCTGGCAACTACTCGAGTAGTTGAACTGAACTACTCGAGAGGAAGTAATCTACTCGAGTAGGTGAAAGTTCTACTCGAGTAAAAGACTTAGAAAATTTTCTGGAGTAGGGAGATATCAAGGTACACGAGTGACACATGATCTACTCGAGTAGGTATAATGAACTACTCGAGTATGTTTCTATCTACTCGAGTAAGTGAGTATACTTACTCGAGTATATGAGTGTACTTACTCGAGTATATGACTTAGAGAAATTTAGATGAGGAAACCCTTTAGTACTCGGGTATAAAGAGTAATCTACTCGAGTATATAAGCATGCTACTCGAGTGTATGACTTTGTCTACTCGAGTAGGTGACTTAGCTACTCGAGTATATGACTATGTCTACTCGAGTACAAAGTTCCTTTACTCGAGTAAATTATACTCAGACTACTCGAGTAGGTGAAAGCTCTACTCGAGTAAAACACATAGAAATTTTTTAATGTTGGAAAAACTGATTCTTCTAGAGTAGTCAACTTCAAATTCCTTTCCCATAGTCCAATAGCTTGAATATGAAGTGTATCCCAATAGAGAGACCACACATGAGTCAACACCTTAGAATATGCAATGAGGGATTACATTGCACAGTTCCTGTGTTTGAAGACCCACTGTGGACTGACAATGGTCTACACTTCCCGTGAAATTCCTGCACACATATAACTCAAACCAAGCATCAGATACAACTTAATTCATCTTAGTTCCAGGGTGACTTCATCAAATCTGGGTTCATGTGGATGAAATACTCAACAATCTCCCCCTATTTGTTGAAGTCAGAACCCTTTACACTAAGGTGAATTATGGACAAAAGAAACTAAGTAGAAAAAAATATGAGTAGGTAAGCAAAGGATAATGAAAAAGATAATTAGACAGATAGTGAAGTTTGACCGACACAGACCCTGTCATGTGATTTTTTAACAGGAATAGAGGTTTTCCACGTAAAAATCGGCTCGTACACCTGTTTTCCTACTCTGTTACTAATTGCATGCTCGACCTCTCCCGGGCTAAGACAGTCATATCTGGGCCTGTTTAGGAGCCCCGAGATAAATCACAATAATTCAATTTCATTATGTTCCCATTTTGGTTTTGGCTTATTAATTGTGGTTGTTTAATATATGGCACATGTTCCTCCTAGTTGGACTAATCAAGAATGTCTTCTATATTTCTGACTGAATGTCAGTGGTTGAATATGATTACCTCCAAGGCATCTATATGCTCTTTATGGACTATTTTATTGGGCTTTAAAAACTCATCTTTTGCTTAGCTTCTGCCTCCTGGGTTCCCAAGTTTCCTCTCCATTTTATGAGCTTGGGATCATATGCAATTGGGTAGTATTCTTCTGACTAGTTGGTTGATCAACTTGATCTCCTCTGTGCGTGGTGTACCACTATTTTCTATATCAATAAAATAAATCTATAATCAAGAAAAGATTAATCAAAATATTACAATCCTTACAATAGTATTAATCGTAAAGTAGGACCATTAAATAAATCTGTACTCTTGTATTTCAATCCTTACAATCTAACAAAATACGTTGCTTTTAATACATATGGCTAAACAACATAAAAAATGCAAGTGTTGTTTATGGATACCATCGGCCTAGCATAAGCTCCTCGGACATAATGTGCACGCGGTTCCAATGGCACTTATTTGTTTCTCGAGCGGCAGATGAATATTTTTGCACATTGCGCACCAAAGGATTTTTAAGATTGCCTAAATTTAAATATAATTTAAATACATCAAATTAATGTTCGTGTCTCGATTTTAAAATGAGTTTTTTGTTTTTGTAAAAGTTTGTTACAAATAGTATTTACAAATATTTTATGGAATAGAGATGATAATAAGACATTATTTAGTCCATTTAATATGGATGGTGTTGAGAGAAACCCTGCCATGAAATTGAACATATCCATTTCCACTCAAAATAAAGAGGATCTCCATCCATCTATTGAGTGTTGTTGATATACTATTTTTGAGGGAGATCTTATAAAAGGGCTCCCATTGAGCTCGAACTTGAGAGAAACAAAACACGAAGAACCACACATTCAGAATGTTTTTCAAACTTTTTTCATCAGCA
The DNA here is from genome assembly GCA_039583875.1 of Platanthera guangdongensis. Lineage (NCBI taxonomy): Eukaryota > Viridiplantae > Streptophyta > Magnoliopsida > Asparagales > Orchidaceae > Platanthera > Platanthera guangdongensis. Next base: position 33,526,093 of record CM077156.1, read on the forward strand.
ACACCTTTGCGAGGTAAATATATCTAATTAATATATATATATATATATATATATATATATATATATATATATATATATATATTTCATGTGTTCTTATATTAATATTTTAATTAATAATATATATTTTGTCATTCTTTATATGCTAGATGCCAAATCTTTAAACTTAGCAAGCATGTCATATATATATATAGTTGTCTTTGCTTCCGCATATCTTATAGGGTCCCCTTTATATTTTTCATCAGCAACCCTTAAAGTTGTCTTTGCTTCCGCATATCTTATCCCTTTTATCTTCCGCCATCTAACAACTCTTTGACCCGTGGGCCCGACTGTGGTTGATGACTGCAACCTTGTTTTTACAGAGAAATGCATACAGTGGGCTTCCAGGGCCATTTGTCGTGTACTGTAGCTCTCCCACAATAATTTGAAACTCTGTTGAATTTTGCTGAAGTCAATATCTGTGGACTTAGACAATTTCATAGTTTCACCCCAAGCATTGAGTGCGTTGAGTGAATGACCTTCACTCAGCGCAAAAACCCTTAGAAAATTATTCTATAATTCCAGGCGTTGACTGTGTTGAGTGAATGACCTTCACTCAACGAATTTAGACTTAGCCAATTGCTTCCGCACTGCCAAGCGTTGAGTGCATTGAGTGAACCTTCATCACTCAACGCTTCTGGAATTAGCCACTTCACTGACTGCATGCCTTCACGCTGAGGCATTGAGTGAACTGGCATCACTCAATGCTTCTATACTTAGCCGCATCTGTCTTTTTGAAAGCATTGAGTGAGCCTTCATCACTCAACACTTCTGTCTTTGCCTGTCTTTTTGATGAGGCATTGAGTGAATTGGCTTCACTCAACGCTTCTGTATTTACCCAATCTTCTTGATGAGCTTGCATTGAGTGAGCTGTCCTCACTCAACACATCTATACTTAGACAGATTTTTTCTGTCTCTCTTCTTAAGCTTTGACTGATCATTTCCTTGTCAATGCTTTCTTCTTTGAGTGTTAAGTGAGCTGTCCTCACTCAATGCTTCTAGACTTAGCCAAAATTCTTGACAGATTCTCCAAATGCTTTGACTTCTTGAGCTTGACTCAACACTTATTTCTTCAAGTGTTCAGTGAGCTATCCTAACTCAACGATTCTAGACTAAGTTGAATTTCTTCCTTGCCAATGCTGAAGCTTTGACAAACTCAGCTATACTCGACGCCTCTTGTTATATGGCGTTTAGTGAACTGCCTTCACTCAGTGCCTGTAGACTTAGATAATTTTTTGTCTTTACAGCATCCTTCCTTGACATCTGACGTTGAGTGAACTGGCTTCACTCAACGCCTGCGGAATTAGACAGATTTCTATCTCTCCACCTTTCTACCTTGTGACCACCTATCACAATCACTTAGACAACCTGTCTAAACTTGTTCCAAGGAACATCCTGCATATAGTGACTTGAACAAAATCAAATAAAATTATGCTCTTTGTATTGATTGTGATGCCTCCTCAAATCAAGGAAACATTGAGGGAAATATTCCCAACAATCTCCCCCTATTTGAAGAAGGTAGAACATACAACAATTCTAAGCAGCATTTTCACATAAAGCACACAATCTCTAGAGGATGGTAAAAGCTTTACCACCTGAGGGGATAGATCAATTTAACTATACAGGGGGGGTGAATAGAGTATTTTAAAAACTTAATCGGTTTTTATAGCGGAATTAAAAATAGTAATATATAAATCTTAAGAAAGTGCAGGAAAGAAAAGCTAACTAACACAACACAAAACACACAACAATAAGAAAACAGCATGCAACCAGACAACACAAGAAATTTATAGTGGTTCCACTAAACTTGGGTACATCCACTCTTCTACCACCCTGGTAGGAATCCACTATAGGTTTTTGATCAGGTGCCCTGTCACCAATAGGTTTTTTCTTAAGTTCCCTGTCACCACAAGATCTATTTGAAGGGAGATCTCACAACTCTTTAGGCTTTTGATCAGGTGCCCAAAAATCAAGATAAGTCTTTTGTTAAGGAGACTTAAGAACCAGGCGGTTAACTCTTGCATTGACATGATCTAAAATGAATCCTTGTTGGCTTCTTCAAACTTCTTTGGCTCAACCGGAGACAGAAAGCTAAGATGCAATAACTAGTTAGTTGTCCCTCTTCTAGTACTAACATCGTCGCTTGGCTCTCCAATGATTAGATCAGCTGGGTGATCTCTTAGGTGTCTGAAAACTAGATTTCTTCCTCTTCTACTAGCAGTCTCTGCAACATCCGGTGCATGCACTTAGGCTGGTTCATATAGTTGTTCTTCATCCACCAAGCCTAGATCGGCGACCTTGACTGAGCTTGGAGCCTCTTCCCTAACCGCTTCATCCAAGCTTAGTTCCTTGAACCTGGTACATACATCTGCACCAGTAATACTAGACGAGCTGCTTTGAAGCGGGCTTGTTGTAACACCTCCATCTGTCACATGAAGTATAACAGAGGGTCCGGCCGGTGCCCCACGCCATATTTCGCATACAGTCGGCGACGTTACTTATTAATGTCAAAAAACAGTACACGTATCCTAACTCAGAGCATTTTAGCGGAAGCTTTGGTTACTACTAAACTCAACAATCAGAAATGTCCAATATATATAAACAACCACATTTATATATACCACAGGAATGTACACAGAAATACACAAAAGTATTTGGCCTTAAGGCCTTACAGTTAAACTTCACAAGTGTGGTTTACATACTTCGGCGCGCAGGTCGGCCACATATGAAAATAGTAAAACTATTCCTCTTGGACTTTGAGGGCCAGGAAAGCAGCTAGGGCTTCATCCCGCTATTTCCCGCTCGGTCCAGCACCTGCACAGGAACATTCCACCACAAGGGCGGTAAATAAGGTAACAGTCAATATTCAGCTGACCAATTATAACAACCCTACACCTTACCTGCAAGCAATGCAATCTCAACAGATATATCACAAAACATGGACTCACACATAGTTCAATATATCACAAACGTCAGCCGTATGGAACGATGCTCCGTGCACTCAGGGCACATTATCGGTGTACCGAAAAACCAGGGTCCCACCACTATTTCAAGGGTCCCAGTCCCAACAGTAAACTTTAAGCATTCATGCCCCACGGCCCACGGCCGGAGACTTTAGTCTTGATGACGAACAATCCAAGACTCTCATTATGTGATCCTAACGAATGCCAATAACTTAGGAAACCAAGTTAGACAACCATAACGTGGATACATTTCAGCCCTTGCCCGTTGCTCAAATTGCCAGTTCAATGTCTATACTGACGCGGGTCGGCTTCCCCTTGTCCGTTCGGCTCGATGACCTTTAAGAGCTCGCAGCTCACAATAGACACACTGTCCTCCAAGGACTGCTTCAAAATCAAAAAGGGAGTTAGTGCCGACATTCGTCATGATCGCTTGGCGGGGACAACAGAAGCTCTCTTTCTGCGCCCAAACTCAACCCAAACCCTGCAGCATACTACAGGTCTTTCCAGAGCATACAACACATGAATTTCTATGGTATTTTCCTAGAACTCCACTCCAGTACTTACTGTTACTCCACTTCACATGTACAACCCATAGATTTCGTAAAATACTTGTTCTTCGGTTCTCAAAATAAAGCATCACAAATCCAGACCAAGTTGTCTGGCTGGGCTTCACACAGCATGTCTATTCTGTACTACGCATTTCCGGATCTATATGCAATTTAATTGGGGATAACACGTATCAACCCACGGAATTTTCTTAACAACTCCACCTTTTGGTGGTGGATTCGAAGCACATGCAAAATTAGGACTTCACTTGTCCAAGCAGGAGTTCGTTACCCTTATCATTCTCTTCGGAGCCATGACCGTCATATTTGATCTGGATGGAATTGATTGCCAAAACTTCCTCTCCACGGATCTAGCGTTGACTCGCGATTCCAATCACAAGCACACCTTGGATCGATCTTCACACAAGCTCCTGCACTTTCCTCCTCTTCCCTCTCCAGAAGTAAAGTAGAGAAAGTATATGAGAAGATGAGAATAAAATCTCAAATCCATCCTTATACTAAAGCTACCGCCGTGCGGTAACTCCTACCGCCGCACCGTATTATAGGCGGTAACCGCTTTGACCAGCCGACGCAGCTATCCAGAGCTAGCGCCCCGTGATAAATCTTTAGCGCTTGGCGGTAAACCTTTAGATGTTCGTCGTGTGGCTAGCGGGGCGCGGTAACTCCTATCGCCTGGCGTTAGAGCTATCGACGATTCAAAAGCATTGAGTGGTTACAACGTTCGTCGAACGGCTATCACGGTGTGGTAATGCCTATCGCCTGGCGCTAGCTCTCTCGATGATTTGAAAGTGTTGAGTGGCTACCGTGGCATGAAAGCTTCACGATACAAAACCCGAGCGCTTGGTCTTTTAATTCACCAAGCTACCGCCTGTGATACGACTATTGCCGCGTGGTAGCCTCCAATGACCACTACTCCTTTTGGGGTGTTACAATTCTCTCCTCCTTACAGAAATTTCGTCCCGAAATTTGCATACAACGATAAGAAAGACAACAACAAATATGTTACAACATATATTATCTTCACAAAAAATGTTATAACATTTTATACAAAGAACTCGAGAAATTCGGCACGCATGGTTTGCTCCTGCTCCCATGTTAGCTCCTCACATCCACAGTTGTCTCATCGGAACTTAACCATCTCGATTGTCTTGTTCTGCAGCTGCTTCACCGCCTTATCCTTGATCCGAATGGGCTTAACCTTCGTCGTTTGCCCAGATTCGACCGGTACTTGATCATTCGCAATCATTTGAGCTGGCTCTTTCACAGCTTTTTGAAGCACAGATATGTGGAACACATCATGCAAGCCACTCAATTCTGCCAAAAGTGCTAGCCAATAGGCAGCTTCTCCAACTGACTCCACTACTTCGAACAGACCAAGATACTTTAGACATGCCCCTGAATGGTTTGATATTCGAGTATACCCACTCTCCAATCGCAAACTCTATATTTCGGTGCTTGGCATTGCAGTACTTTGCCTGGCTATCTTGGACTATCAGTAGCCTATCCCGGATAGAGCATATCGTCAAATTAGCCTCTTCGACGTCCTTACACTTATATAACTTAGACTCACCTGTTTCTGCCCAAGCTAATGGTGTACGACACATTACCATATAAATCATCAAAAGGCATCTTATTTATGCTAGATTGATTGCAATTATTGTAGGCGAACTCTACCATATAGAGATGGTCTTCCCACCTCTTCCCGAAATCCAAGGAACACATCCGGAGAATATTCTCCATAGTTTTGTTCGTCCTCTCGGTCTGACCAACTGTTTGTGGATGAAAGGTCATACTGAACTTTAATTTTGTCCTCAACAATTAATGGACTAGCCTCCAATCATTCGAAGTGAAGCGCCCATCTCGGTCACTAACAATGCTACGGGGCACACCGTGCAATCGTACTATTTGCTCGACATAAAGCTTAGCCAAGATTTCCACTGAATCCTTCGAAATGTCATCAAACTTCCATTTCGGAATAGACAGCGACTTCCGGAAACCTCCAGGCTTCTGACATTCTACTTTCACTAAGGCACACGTTTGACATTTTGCCACATAGAAAGCTATGTCTTTCTTCATGCCCGGCCACCAAAACAACTTCTTCATGTCCTTCTACATCTTTGTGCTCCCTAGTTGAATGGAATACTTCGTGAAGTGAACTTCATACATCAATTTTTATCTAAGCTTACCCATATTCGGGACACACAAACGACCGTCTATCCAGAAAAGGTCGACATCCAAGGAAAACTGGGAATCTGACCCATCCGCTGCATAGCGTTTTAGAATCTCATCCTATTCTGTTGCTCGCCGAACCCAGTCCGCAAGGTCATACTATACCTTCGTCCAGTTTAGGCAAGCATTTGTAGTGGAATTCTTGTCAACACAAGAAATCTCTAATGCTTCCAACTCCTGGATCAGGTGCTCATCATGCATCTGCAACCAATTTGCCCTTACCGGAGTCCTATGACTCAAGGCATCTGCGACGACATTTCCCTTCCCGGGAGTGTAATGAATCATGAAGGTATTGTCCCCAAGGAAATCAATCCACATCTGTTGTCGCATATTGAGATCCTTCTGATCCAGTAGATACTTCAGGCTCTTATGGTCCGTGAATATATCCACTTTCACGCCATATAAATAGTGACACCACAATTTAAGTGCAAAACTCACCGCCGCCATCTCAAAGTCGTGGACAGGATAGTTTCGCTCATGCACTTTAAACTGGCTTAAGCTATAAGCTATCACTTTACCAAACTGAAGAAGTACACGACATATGCCGCTCTCTGATGAATCACTATACACTTCAAAGCCGTCCGTACCACATGGCGAACTCAGAATGGGCGTCGTGATCAAATGACTCTTCAATTCTTCAAAAGCTCGCACGCACTCCGATGTCCTGAAGAACTTCTACTCTTTCCTAGTCAGTGTGGTGAGAGGCAAGGCTATCCGTGAAAAGTTCTCTACAAAGTGCCTGTAGTAGCCCGCCAGCCCAAGGAAACTCCTGACTTCGGCTATAGAAGACAACACCGGCCACTCCCGTATCACAACTATCTTTGCAGGATCAACCGCAATGCCCTCTCCACTAATCACATGGCCAAGTAAGGGCACCGACGATAGCTAGAACTCTCACTTCGAGAACTTGGCGTAGAGCTTGTTTCTCCTCAGGGTGTGCAACACCATCAGTAAATGTTTCACATGGTCTTCTTCTGACTGAGAGTACACTAATATGTCATCAACAAAGACGATCACAAATTAATCCAACTACTATCGGAACATTCAGTGCATTAGATCTATGAACACCGATGGCGCATTAGATAGCCCAAACGACATCACAGTTAACTCATAATGACCATAGCCTGTTCCAAATGCTGTCTTGGGAATATCACATTCCCAAATCCTTAACTTGTTGTAGCCGAACTTCAAATCCAGCTTTGAGTACACCGTTGATCCCACCAGTTGGTCGAACAACTCATCTATCCGTGGAATCGGATACTTATTCTTTTCTGTTAACTTGTTCAGTTCTTGATAGTTGATGCACAGCTGCAAGCTTCTGTCCTTCTTTTTCACAAAAAGAACTGGTGCACTCCAAGATGACATACTTGGGCATATATATCCTTGCTCTAGCAGCTCTTGCAATTGAACCTTAAGTTCTGCCATTTCCTTTAGCACTACTCGGTACGGCGAGCAGACCACAGGTTTTGCATCTGGCACCAACTCAATAGCGAAGTCAATATCTCGTTGGGGTGGTAACCCAGGAAGATCCTTTGGAAATACATCTGCAAACTCTGATACAATCGGAACATCATTCACATAGGCCTTTGGCTCAACAGCCTCTAAAAGCGTGAAGAACAACTCTGCGCCCTTCCGAACAGCCTTGACTACTTGGAGAGCCGACATCAATATCTTGCTCGATACTCACACACCAGGGAATTTAGTCTCTAGTTCAGTATTCTGACCAAGTGCGATCTCCTTTGAGTTGCAATCGATAAAGGCACGCTGCTCCGAGAGCCAGTCCATACCAAAGATTACATCAAATTCCGATATTGGCAGCACAGATGCTTCCAATCCAAAATTCGACTTCCCATCCGCACCTCAATACAACAAGACTTATTTGCATGCATCACGCATCAGTTAGGAAATAACACCTTCACGATATCTTTGTCATGCGAGTAGGCACTCCAATCCGGGACACAAAGTCCTCAGAGAGAAAAGAATGTGAAACACCTATATTAAACAGTGCTCTCCCCAGACAGTCCCGAATAAGGACAAAGCCTAACATAAACAATTCATCCACAAATAACGCACAAGGTACTAAGTATGGAAAGCAGTAATAACAGTATCTTAACTCATACTTGTGACAACATCAACCTATTTGATGGCCTCTGGTTGTCCAAGGTTGTACACCGTTGGTTGGGCTGGAGCATACTGGGATGAAGTGGATTCCACCGCCTTTCCCTTTTCAGCATAAGTAGCCCCTACCTTCTTATCAGCCTTTTGCAGACCAACCCGACAGTCACGGGATAGATGACCCACCTTTCCACATGTATAACATGCACGTGGGTCTTTCCTAGAAGTTGCTCTAGATGCACCTGTAGAAGGAGCCTGTCTAAAATTCTTGGACCTCTTACCCCATCTCTTACGGTAGCCCGACTTTTTAGGACGCGACACTTTGACCTCGAACTTTGTCACCACTAAGTCCATCTTGCCCTATACCCTCTTCATATCTTTTTCCAATGCCCGGGCCGTATCTACCAATGCTTGAAACCCTTGGTTCACCGAACTCGAGAGCAGAAATCTCAGCTCATCCCGCAGTCCTTCGTAGAACATATTGGTTTTACGCTCTTCATCCACGAAGGTATACCCCGAATAGCGCCCCAATCGTGTAAACTCATGTAAGTAGGTATTAACGCTACTTTATCATTGAATTAGATGCTGGAACTCATTTTCCTTGACTATGCGCTGCGCTGACAGCAGATGCTTTACCAAGAATAGTCTCAAAAGCTGCCCTATTGAGACCTCCGTTAGTTGTCTGCATGCTAAGTGGTGCAGCTCCATTTCGTCCCACCAAAGCTGAGCCTCTCCTTCCAATAGGAAAGTGGCCAAGGAGAATTTCTGTTCCTCCTCATTTCGTAATGTCGTCAAAATTCTTTTGACTCGAGCAAGCTTGTCCTCTGCCTGCGTTGGGGATCCTTCCCCTGCGAACGTAGGAGGACAGAAACTCATGAACTGTTTCAGTTATTGTTCCGCTTCTCGTACATCTACCACAGCCACCACAGGTTCTGGCCTCACACCAACCTCTTTTGGCACCAGTGCAGGCTGCTCCTGCCTAGTAGGCTGTGCGTTGATCATTTCAAACGATGCCTCAATAACTAAACACACTGTCTCCGCAGAAGGAGGATGTATGGGCACCTCAGCTAGTGTAGCACTTTCAACAGAACGTTGGGGCTCAAACTAGCCCGTGTAAAAACCCCTATCCATCACATTGCATATAGTAGTAGGTCTGGTCGGGGCCCGACGCCATATACCACAGACAGACTGAAAGGTTTCTCAATGAAACCATCCTTCCAATAACCAACGTCCTACACAGAGTACACTCTAGAGGAAGCATTTTAAAAGTTGCAAAATAAGAACCCATCCACATCATGAATGACCACTAATAAATACCCAAAAGGAATGAATGTACAAATACACAAGTAATTGGCCTTATGACCTTACATGAGTTTACTTATACAAATAATGTCTTCCAAACCTCATCACGCAGGCTGGTAACACATGAGAATAAAAGCAAACATTAGCAAAGGCCTTCGAGGGCCGACTCAGCAACAAGGGCTTTTGCTCGCTATTTGCCACTAAGCTCTGCAGCACCTGCAAGCAACAATCCACCGAAGTGGTGGCAAACAAAAGCAACGGTCCGCTAAAGCTGACCAAATATAACGACCCCGCCCCTAAACTCGGGGCGGCGATGCTCATTCCCTATACTTTATTAGCATAGCTTAACAGTAGTTGAATTACACAACATCACAGGCGTAGGCTCGCACGGCCACACACCCCGTGCTCCAGGGCACATTCTCGGTGAACCCGGTCAAAATGGCGGTCTCACCACCGCCCCTTGGATGGCAAATCTTTCGAGCATTATGGTCATTCTGGCCTAAGACTAAGACCCTGCATCTATGCCAATAGCGAGTACCACGTACCTTAGGTCTCTCTAACCGAACGACATAGAGCGGGTACGGTTCCGCCTAACCCGTTGCTCACACTGCAACGTTAATTTAAGCCATATGTGCGGGTCAAGCTTCGCCGAGTCCCAATTCGATCACACACTTTACATAACCCAGCTATGTGCAAGTTGGCTCTCAGGCCACCAAGATGGCAGAATCACGCATCTGCCTAGTTTTTCGGGTGCATCTTGGAGTTAGTTCCCAAGGTTCCTTATTGCAATCTACCGCATAGAAAACCCGAAAAACAACCATCGACACGGAGTCTTCTCCGACCATTCATGCAATGCAACATCACTGATCCAAACCAACTTGTTCGGGTAGGTTTCACACACCATGCCTATGTCCGTTTCTCGATTCCGGACTCTATATGTAAAACAACGGGGACTATTCATGTCTACCCAAAGGAACACCTCACACTCACTGCATACTCGCGAGAGCTGGCTTCCTATGCAAAAGGAAAGAGGACTTCACATGTATAAGATGAGAATCGTTAGCCAAGCATTTCTCTTTGGTGCCATAAAGATCTAGACGGATGAAAAGCTCCGCAATGGCCTCGCCTCCGTAGATCCGAAATCGGCTTGCGATTTGGGGCTCTAAACCTCCACCGGCGGCCGGAACTCTCCTCCTTCTTCTTCCTAGCTCTCCCCTCTCTCTAAGGTTTTAGAAAGAGAAAGCTTGGAGTAGAATGAGGGTTTCAAACCCTATTCCCGGATTAAACCCTGCCTGGACTAGCCTGGGCCCTTGGATCCCAAAAGAAGGAATCAGACGGCCAAGATTCGTACTTAAAATATTTTCCTAGGCCGAACATAGCTTATGACATGCCCGTGTCAAAGGCCGTATGCCTCAATCGACGTCGAAACTGTTGCGTCCAGATGAGGACACGGGCTCTCAACACGCCCGTGTTAGTCAGTACACGCCCGTATTGTGTGACGTGTTCCTCCATCGACATAGGACCAAAACCATCCTGAAGAGAACATGGGTACTTGATACGCCCGTGTCACATTTGACACGCCTGTGTCAACCCGAACACGCCTGGGCTCCAGGCCGTGTTCCTCCCCCGACACTGCTCAGCTAACTACCCGAGTAGGACACGGCCTGGGGCACAACCGTGTCTCAGGCCGTGTTCGCTATCTCGACGTTCATCGACTGCATTTTCATCGACCACACGGCCAGATCGTTGAAACCGAGTACAAAACGCTGCCCGTCGCTCTTTTGAGTTTCGGGGCCTTATAATTCTCTCCCTCTTAAAAGAATTTCGTCCTGAAATTATAGAAAGGAAAAGATATAAAAAACTTAAACGGTACCTGAGTGGAATAACTCTGGGTACTCCTCAAGCATGGTCTTCTCTCGCTCCCATGACAGCTCCTCCCGACTGCAGTTGTCCCAGCGGACCTTGACCATCCTGATGTCTTTGTTACACAGTCGCGTGACTTCCGAGTCCTCAATGCGAACGGGCTTGATCTTCGTCGTCAACCCATTATCAACTGATACTTGATCGACCGCAATCACTTGCAAAGTCTCTTGCACCGCCTTCCGCAACACCGATATGTGGAATACGTCGTGTAGACCACTCAGTTCCACTGATAGCTTCAATTGATAGGCTGCTTCGCCAATCCGCTACAGAACCTCAAACGGTCTAAGGTACCTTGGGATTTGCTTCTTCAAGCATCGAACCCGGGAGACACCCTTGAACGGCTTAATCTTCAAATACACCCAGTCGCCAACAGCGAACTCCATGATCCTATGCTTGGTATTATAGTACTTAGCTTGCCGGTCCTGAGCAATTAACAATCTTTCTTGAATGGTTCGTACCAACGAAGTTGCATCTTCCACTTCTTGCCGCTTATACATCTTCGACTCACCTGTTTCCAACCTTGACAACGGCGTGCGACATCTCCTACTATAAAGGGCCTCGAATGGCGCCATCTGAATGCTCTCCTTGTAGCTGTTGTTATAAGCGAATTCCACTAAGTATAGGTGATCTTCCCACTGCTTCCCGAAATCTAAGACGCACATGCGAAGCATGTCTTCCATCGTCCTGTTGACTCTCTCGGTCTGACCATCCGTCTGCGGATGAAAGACCGTGCTGAAACTCAGCTTTGTTCCAAGCAGCTGTTGCACCAACCTCCAGTCATTGGACGTGAAATGCCCATCTCGGTCACTCACGATACTGCGAGGCACACTGTGAAGCCGCACAACGTTATCCACATACAGTTTTGCCAATTTCTCCACAGAATCATCCTTCCTATGCGGAATGAAGTGCGACACTTTTGTCAAATGATCTACGATCACCCAGATGGCGTCATTTCCCTTCTGCGACCTTGGCAAACCATGCACAAAGTCCATTGTAATATCGTCGAACTACCACTCCGAGATAGGCAAGGACTTCAAGAAACCTCTAGGCTTCTGGCACTCCGCCTTCACTAAGGCGCATGTTTGACAGTTCACCACATAAAGTGCCACATCCTTCTTAAGTCCTGGCCACCAGAACAACTTCTTCATATCACGGTACATCTTCGTGCACCCTGGGTGAATCGAGTACTTGGTATGATGAGCCTCGTACATCAATTTCACCTGCAGTTTGCCGACATTTGGGACGCACAGACGACTATCCTTCCATAATAATCCATCCACAACATCAAATTGGGAATTTGACCCATCCAAAGCCTCGACTATGATTTCCTTGATGTGGCCATCCAAATCCAGAGCCTGTCGAATCCAATCAGCAAGGTCATACTGAACTTCTGTCTAGTTCAATAGCGCTTCGGCACTAGTCTGCTTATCAACACAAGAGATCTCTAATTCCTCCAACTCCCGAACCAAACGCTTGTCATGAACCGACAACCAATTGGCTTGCGTCGGGGCTCTGCGACTCAACGCATCCGCAAATGCATTTCCTTTCCCAAGCACATAATGAATCTTGAATTTGTAGTCCCCTAGGAACTCCATCCATCTCCACTGCCGCATGTTCAGATCCTTTTGATCCAACAAGTACTTCAGGCTCTTGTCCTCGATATAGATATCGACCTTCACACCATACAGGTAATGCCTCCACAGCTTCAGGGCAAATATCATGGCCGCTAACTCCAAGTCATGGACCAGATAATTCCTCTCATGCACCTTCAGCTGACATGAGCCATAAGCTATCACACTTCCATGCTGCAGTAGAACAAAACCCAATCCATTGCCCGAAGCATCGTTGTAGATCTCAAAACCTTCGGTCCCGACCGGCGAACTTAGAGCAGGCACCGTGTTCAACCGACTCTTCAACTCTTCGAATGCTCATGCGCACTCAGGAGTCCAAACAAACTTCTGCACTTTCCTCGTCAAAGTCGTGAGGGGTAACGCTATCCGCGAGAAGTTCTCCACAAAGCGCCAGTAATAGTCGGTAAGCCCCAGAAAACTCCGGACTTCCGCTACCGTAGACAGCATAGGCCACTCCCGTATAGCAACTATCTTCGCCGGATCCACCGTAATTTCCTCTACACTAACTATGTGATCAAGGAACGCTACTGAGGACAACCAAAACTCGCATTTGGAGAAATTGGCGTACATTTTATTCCTCCTCAGCATCTCCAACACCAAATGCAGATGCTTAAAGTGATCCTCCTCACTCTGCGAGTACACCAATATATCGTCGATAAAGACGATCATGAAGTGGTCCAGGTACTCTCTGAAAGTTTCGTTCATCAGATCCATGAACACTGACGGCGCATTAGTCAGCCCAAACGGCATGACCGTAAACTCACAATGCTCGTATCTCGTACTAAAAGCTGACATGGGGATATCACTTTCTCTTATCCTCAGCTGATAATACCCGGACTTAAGATCCAATTTCGAGTACACCGATGACCTGACTAACTGATCGAACAGATCATCAATCCTTGGGATCGGGTACTTGTTCTTCTCCGTTAACTTGTTCAGCTCTTGATAATCGATACAGAGTCGCAAACTTCCATCCTTCTTCTTCATAAAAAGGACTGGTGCGCTCCAAAGTGACGAACTTGGACGCACATAACCCTGTTCCAACAACTCCGGAAGTTGAAACTTCAGTTCTGCCATCTCCTTAGGCGCTAACTGATACGGAGAGCGTGACACAGGTTTGGCACCTGACACTAGCTCAATAGTGAAGTCTATCTCCCACTGAGGTGGGGATCCAGGGAGATCGTCAGGGAACACATCAGGGTATTCAGATACCACTGGGATGCTGTCTAAAGCAGGCTTAGGCTTCGAAGCCTCCACTAGCGTGAAGAATAGCTCTGCACTAGCACGAACCGCCTTAACTACCTGAAGAGCAGACATCAAAGTCTTGCTCGACCCTTTCAAGCCCGCAAAAGTCGTCTCATGACCAGTTCCCAACTTGACCTCCTTGCGATTACAATTAATGTATGCTTGCTGCTCCGAGAGCCAGTCCATACCAAATATCACGTCGAACTCCACTAGCGGCATTAACGACGCTTACATGTTGAACTCCTGACTCCCGATACGTATCTTTACGCCATAGACTCTATCCACGCCCATTGAACACCCATTCGGCAATAACACATCCAGTTTGTCCTTTGCCATCGAAGAAGGTACTCCGATGCGCGATATAAATCCTTCGGACAAAAAGGAGTGCAAAGCTCCCATATCGAAGAGTGTTCTCGCCGGATTATCGCAAATCAAAACAAAGCCTATACAAAAGTAATAAGCTAACATGCGCAAGGTAACAAGTATTTAAAGCTATCTTGCTATAAATTTAAACCGTACCTGTCACCACATCTGCTTGCTTTATGGGATCATGCTGGCCAAGATTATAGACTATGGTTGAGCTGGAGCATAATGGGATGTGGTTGACTCCACCGCCTTGCCCTTCTCCTCATAGGTTGCTCCTGACATCCTCTTGGACTTTGGACGTCCGCTCCAACAGTCACTGGCAAAGTGTCCCGGCTTCCCACAATTATAGCATGTGCCCGGGGTTCGGCTCGTAGTTGCCCCCGAAGCACCGAAAGAAGGGGCTGGACCTGAAGTCCTAACCTTCTTATGGAACTTACGATACTCATATATTGAGGTAGTCGGCACCTTGAACTCTGTCTTGTTAGCACCAAAGTCTCTCTTCGCTTGCACATTCCTCAGATCCTTTTCCAAAGACCGGGTCGTATTGACCAGGGTCAAGAAGCCCTGCGTCATAGACATCGAGAGCAGTAGCCTTAGGTCATCCCTCAAACCCTCATAGAATCGGTTTGTCTTACTCTCTTCATCAGCGAATGTAGAGCTAGCTTACCGACCCAACCGTGTAAATTCGTGGAGATACTCGTCCATGCTACTATCTCCTTGCGTCAACTTCTGGAATTCATTCTCCATCGCAATCCTCTGAGCCAAGGGAAGGTACCTTGCCAAGAACAGTCTCGAAAATTCTTCCATCAAGACGTCTGTGAGTTGCCTTCCCCTCAGGTGATGTAGCTTTAAACCTTCCCACCACAGCCTTGCATCTCTGTCCAACAAGAAAGTAGCTTGGTGGTCATCTGCCACTCCTTGGTTTCAGTAGCTGTCAAGACTCTCTTTACTCGGGAGAGCCCATCCTCAGCTTGGGATGGGATTCCTGTTCCCGAGAACACCGGAGGATTGAAGCCCATAACATGCTTGAGCTGTTTTTCAGTTGCTCTCCTAGGTACTAATGGCTCCACCACTACTTGCTCCACCCTTATCGGTCCAGCCGCTTGAAGCGGTACCTGCTCCACTGCAGGGGCAGACTGCTTCATTTGCCTTGCAGGCTGCGCATTTATCATAGCAAACACTACTTCAGCCACCAATCTTATGGTATTAGCCGAGGGAGGTGTTGCAGGCACATCATTCAGTGCGCTAACTGCCTCAGAAACCGGACATTCTGATGGCCCTGCACCACTCCTGGTCACCTATAGTCGTACAAAACACCATTAAGTGGCCAAACAATATTGCAAAAAACAATTATAGGAACACGCAGGTTCCCCAAACATGTGTATTTTTATTCCTATGTGGACATTCATGGGTTCATTTTATGTTATAACAATGACACACACACATGTGCTCACCACCCCTTAAAATAATTCGTCCACGAATTCATTTAAGTCGACCAAAACCGGTAGTCTGATACCAAATTATAACATCCCCTATCCGTCACATAGCATATAACAGTAGGTCCGGCAGGGGCCCGACACCATATACCACAGAGTACATTCTAGCGGAAGCAATTTAAAAGTTGCAAAATAAGAACCCAGCCACAATATGAATGGCCACTAATAAATACCAAAAAGGAATGAACGTACAAATACACAAGTACTTGGCATTATGGCCTTACATGAGTTTACTTATACAAATAATGTCTTCCAAACCTCGGCACGTAGGCCGGTCACACATGAGAATAAAAGTAAACATTAGCAAAGGCCTTCGAGGGCCGGCTCAGCAACAAGGGCTTTTGCCCGCTATTTGCCACTAGGCTCCGCAGCACCTGCAAGCAACAATCCACCGAAGTGGTGGAAAACAAAAGCAACGGTCAGCTAAAGCTGACCAAATTATAACAACACTGCCACTAAACTCGGGGCGGCGATGCTCCTTCCATGCACTTTATTAGCATAAATTAATAGTAGTGAAATTACACATCATCACAGACGTAGGCTCGCACGGCCACACACCCCATGCTCTCAGGGCACATTCTCGGAGAAACTGGTCAAAACCGCGGTCTCACCACCGCCCCTTGGATGGCAAATCTCGTGAGCATTATGGTCTTTCTGGCCTAAGCCTAAGACCCTCCATCTGTGCCAACATGAGTACCACGTACCTTAGGTCTCTCTAACCGAACGACATAGAGCGGGTACGGTTCCGCCTAACCCATTGCTCACACCGCAACATCAATTTAATCCATATGCGTGGGTCAATCTTCCCCGAGTCCCAATTCGATCACACACTTTACATAACCCAATTATGTGCAAGTTGGCTCCCAGGCCACCAAAATGGCAGAATCACACATCTGCCATGTTTTCTGGGTGCACCTTGGAGTTAGTCCCCAAGGTTCCCTGTTGCAATCTACCGTGTAGAAAACTCGAAAAATAACCATCGGCGCTGAGTCTTCTCCGGCCATTCATGCAATGCAACATCACCGATCCAGGCCAACTTGTCCGGGTAGGCTTCACACACCATGCCTATGTCTGTTTCTCGATTCCGGACTTTACATGCAAAATAACGGGGACTATTCATGTCTACCCGAAGGAAAAGCTCACACTCACCTCATACTCGCGAGAGCGGGCTTCTTATGCAAAAGGAAAGAGGACTTCACATGTCCAAGATGAGAATCATTAGCCAAGCATTTCTCTTTGGTGCCATAAAGATCTAGACGGATGAAAAGCAGCGCAACGGCCTCGCCTCCGTAGATCCGAACTCGGCTTGCGATTTGGGGCTCTGAAGCTCCACCGGCGGCCGGAACTCTCCTCCTTCTTCTTCCTTGCTCTCCCCTCTCTCTAAGGTTTTAGAAAGAGAAAGCTTGGAGTATAATGAGGGTTTCAAACCCTATTTCAGGATTAAACCCTGCCTGGACCAGCCTGGTCCCTTGGATCCCTAAAGAAGGAAACGAACGACCATGATTCACACTTAAAATCAGTTTCCTGGGCCAAACACGGCTTGTGACACGCCTGTGTCCAAGGTTGTGTGCCTCAATCGACGTAAAATCATCGCGTCCAGACTAGGAAACGGACTCTTGACACACCTGTGTCACACGTAAAACGCCTGTGTCAATCAGTACACGCCCGTATTGTGTGGCGTGTTCCTCCATCGACATAGGACCAAAACCATCCCGAAGAGAACACGAGTACTTGATACGCCCGTGTCAACCCAAACACGCATGGGCTCCAGGCCGTGTTCCTCCCCCGACACAGCTCGGCTAACTACCTGAGCAGGATACGGCCTGTGACACGCCCGTGTCTCAGGCCGTGTTCGCTGTCTCGACGATCATCGACTGCATTTTCGTCGACCACACGACCAGATCATCGAACCCGAGAATGACACGGCCCTGGGACATACCCGTGTCCTAGGCCGTGTGACCCCATACCATGCACTAAACTTGGTACAAAACGCTGCCCATCCCTCTTTTGAGTTTCGGGGCGTTACACCCTGCACCTCTTCGAGTCACCTATAAGTGTAAAATACACAATTTAGCGACTACTCAGAAACAAACAAAGACTATTAGGAACGCGCATGTTCCAAAAACAGGAGTATTGTTGGATCCCTAGTTGGATTTGTGTTAGGTTCACTAATTAGTATGTCTGACCCACAATATATAGCCAGGGTTATGTCTTTGAGTCTTAGAGTTTATGCTAAGTCATTAGGTTCAACCTCACATGGACCATCCAGCAGAAGACCTCAGATTGATTCAAGACTTAGAAGAAACCAAATTAAGTATATAAGTTCGACGTTCGTCAAACTCAGCTCGACGATAGTCGTGCTCTACTCGACGAACTCAGAGTTAATTCTCTGAGTTAAGCTCGACGATATTCGAGCTCAGGTCGATGAATTATGGAGTTCAGTGTACAACCTCGGGCTCGCAAAGAGCCCTCAAGAAGTAAAAGGAGCGAGACAGGCAAAGGGTACCAAGAGGGCCCACTCGCAAGCGGCGAGATGATGGGCTCCCCAAAGGGCAAAATACCCCGCCTAGAGGCGAGAGGGCCCCCAGAAGCGAGAGGACCTCCAAGGGCGAGAGGCTCCGGCGAGACGGGCGGCGGATCCTTCTCGCCGGCAGGCGCCTTTCCTCTCGCCAGGGGGGGAGAAGGTTTTTTTACTCTTTCCTATCAAAGCAGGGGGTTTTTACTCTTCTACCCCGGGTATTTTTACCCTTTTACCCTTGGTGGACTGCGTATAGCTCCTCAGAACAGCGGAGTTTGGCTGTTGGCAGACCCAGCCAAGGGTACCCCAGTAATTTCAGGCCGGAGCAGTTTTGTTATTTGCAGTTCAGATTCTGAAATCTATAAATAAGCCCATAGGGGTTCTTCAGAAGGGACCTTTTTTCAGACTCTTGAGAGGATTCTTTCGGCACCGCCTTCTGAGGAACTCCAAGCCCAGCTTTTGGCTTTGGAGGGGAAGCTCTCTGTGACCTTCCGGGTAAGCGGTGGGACCTCCCTGCTGCGGCTTAGGGCCAGTTTTCTAATCCTTCACGACCGGTCGGAGGTCGGAGTTCGGGCCAAGTAGGAGTCGGCTACGCCCCTATTTTGTGAACATTTGTCGGAGTCAAATTTTGGCTTCAACAGTTCTGGTGCGGTGAGCGTGGAAGTAGCCGGTTCAAGAAAAGTTTGAGTTTGGTCCTATGACAGGAGGCGAAGGAGAAGGATCTGGTTCTGGAGGTTCCCCTTCCCAGGTAGAAGAGGCGACGAGGAAAATGCTGGAGGACTTCAGGCGAGAGGTCATGTAAACCATAAGCTTGGCCTTCTCGGCAAGGAGCGAGTGGGCGACACCTCAGGTTCCAATCGAGGTGGTCCCGCTTTTAGGCGAGAATGCCCCAGGTCAGCGCCCTGGAAAGGAGGTCCCCACAGAGGCTGGCGAGAGGGACGTGGCGGCGCGAGAGCTCTTCCCAGGCCAGCGTCCCGGGAAGGAGGTCCCGGCAGAAGACGGCGAGAAGGAGGCAGCGGTGCGAGAGCTCTTCCCTGGGCACGGTCTCGCAGATCGGGCCAGCCAGCCGAGGCCGCGGGACGTGCCCTCTCGGCAAGCAGTCGGCGAGAGCCCGTTTAGTGAACTTGTCATCTCGGCTCCGGTGCCGGAGGGGTTCCGGGAGCCCGACATGTCCTACTACTCAGGAAAGGATGATCCGGTGCAGCATGTATAATGGTTTGAGGATGTGGTTTCGATCAGACAGATGACGGACGCGTTTAAGTGTCGACTGTTTGCCATCACCTTGAAGGAGAAGGCGCGAGATTGGTTCCACCAGTTACCGGCAAGGTCGATTTATTGTTTTGAGGATCTGCGGAGGGGTTTCTTATTGAGGTTTTCAACATCGAAGAAGCGTAAGAAGGAGACGAAGTGCTTGTTCTCGGTAAGGCAGAGCCAGGATGAAACGTTGGGGCACTACGTAGATCGGTTTCAGGAAGAGATCCTCCAGGTTCAGGAGGTCCCTGGGTATACGCTAATGCTTGCATTCACCCTGGGACTGAGGCCAGGTTTCTTCAGCATGGAGTTGAAAAGGGTGCCCCCCCTCCTTTGAGGAGCTTATGGAGAGGGCGGCAAAGGAGACGGATTTCGAGAGAGCCAATCCGGCGTTTGCAAGGAAGTTAGCTAGGTTGGCGGAGGATGATGCAAAGGAACCAGGAACAGGGAAGCAGAGGGAGCAGAGGGAGCACAGAGAAGAGAAGAGGAGGGAGGAACCCCGAGGCCAGGGGCACCAGGGACAGAATCATCGGGGGGCCCGAGAGCCGAACAACCGGATAGGTTGGAGGCCTCATGAGGGTCGCCCCCATGAGTTGGGAGGAGGCTTCCAGGGAAGAGATAATTTCCGAGAACCAAGGAGGTTCGATCAACCAGCGTGGAGACAGGGAGTGAGGGATCGTTTTCAGCATCAGCAGGAGGCAATGGGGATCGATCGAGGGAGAGGAGCTCGAGGAGGAAGGAGAGGAAGAGGAGATGGAAGAAGGGGTGGGGTGGCGTTGCCTTTCTGTGATTTCCATCAGGAGAGAGGTCACGCTACAGCCACGTGCCCAGAATTTTTGGAGATGAGAGAGGCCAGAGGTTTGAGGAGGCAGGATCCGCCGGTAAGGATCGAGGAAATGCAGCAGGGGGAGGCGGAAGATAGGTGTGAGGACCGGGTGGATGTGGGAACCCGGGGGGGGGGGGGGGTATCGGGGCCATCCATGGGGGGATTGGGATCGAGGCCACCCGGAAGGGGAGCTTCCAGACCATGTTCCGGAAGGGGGTAGCCTCAACCTCCCAGACCCCACCCCCGCTAGAAAAAAATACCTTCTCTTCAGAGGATATGCCGGAGTACGAAGACCCATTCTGCGACGCCTTGGTGATCCAGACGGCGGTGGAAAACTTTACGGTCTCCAAGATCCTAGTGGATAACGGGAGCTCCGTAAATGTGATTTTTAAGAAGGCCTTCGATGAGATGCAGGTGGAAGCCAAGAGGGTTTGGCCTCGGATGGACCGTTGTTCGGATTCTCCGGGGAGAGGAAAGAAGTGGAAGGGGGAGTAGGGCTGCACGTGAGGTTGGGGGGCATATCACGGAACTGCCGGTTCATGATTGTAGATGCCCCGAGCAGCTACAACGCCATCTTTGGGCGACCCCTCATCAGCGCCTTTCGCTGCGTCCCCTCCTCATTCCATCAATGTCTTAAGTTTAACAATGGAGGGGTGCAGGTCAGGGTCAGGGGAGATCCAAAAGTGGCGAGACAGTGTTACGTCACGGCGGTTAACACCATATCTTGGATAGCAGAGGCGGAGGAGCTGGAAAAGGAAATGGCGGCGCAAGAAGAAGCTATCAGGGAAGAAGAGGTGAGCCCAGAGGAAGCGAGAGGAGGAGCCGAAGAGGAAGTCGGGGTAGAGGAGACTAAGAAGCAGAAAGGAGGAGGTGTGCAGGAGGCGCAGGTGGATGTTGAGGTCGAGCAGCAACAGGAGAGTCCGGAGGGGGGAATGGAGATTGAGGAGGAGCAGGGGGAAGAAGATGTGCAGGAAGTCAGGAGGAGCGGGGAGCCGGAGTCACGGGAAAGAATGCAGGAGAAAGTGGGAGAAAAAGGGGCAGAGGAGGAAGCCCGAAGGGACATGGAAATTGAGCAGCAGCAGGACGAGGTGATAGAAGTTAAGGGTGCAGGAGGGGAGGCAGAGATGGAAGAAGAAGCATGGGACGGCTGGGAGCAGTCGCGGTTGGAGGTGGCCGAGGAAGTAGTGGATGTGGAGGTCCGCACCAGCCAGGGGCAGGTACGAAGGGTACGGATCAGCGGGGGCTTGAGTCCCGAAGACCAGGAGCGGATGCGGGCCTGCATCCAGAGCAACATCGACGTCTTCGCTTGGAGCGCGACGGACATGTCGGGCATTGATGCGGACGTGGCCTGCCACCGCCTAAATCTGGACCCTCGGACACGCCCCATACGCCAGAAAATGAGGACCATCGCCACCAAGCTCGAGGAGCCCATTCGCGAGGAGGTCAAGAAGCTCCTGGAGGCGGGCTTCATCTCAGAGATCCAGTACCCAGGCTGGATCTCCAATGTTGTAATGGTGAAGAAGGAGGGAGGAAAATGGAGAATGTGTGTCGACTTTTCGTTATTAAATAAATCATGCCCTAAGGATTGCTACCCCCTGCCTCGAATCGACGCGCTGGTTGATTCAGCCGTTGGTTTTTCTGTTATGAGTTTTCTGGATGCTTTTTCAGGTTACCATCAGATCCGGATGCACCCTCCTGACGTCAAGGACGTCTCCTTCATCACAAGGGAAGGGTGCTTTAGTTATAACATGATGCCCTTTGGGTTAAAGAATGCGGGAGCGACATACCAACGGATGATGGATCGAGTTTTCCAGGGCCAGAGGGGTCGGAACCTAGAAGTCTACGTTGACGATCTTATGGTAAAGATCAAGGGGGTGAACTCGCATCTCCAGGATTTGGAGGAGACATTCGTCACCTTGAGAAAATTCAAAATGAGGTTGAACCCCTTGAAGTGTGTTTTCGGGGCTAGTCGTGGGAAGTTTCTCGGGCACCTTTTGACCCCGGCGGGAGTAGAACCTAATCCCGATAAAGTAAAGGCCATTCTGGAGCTGGAATCACCTAGAAACGCTAAGGAGGTGCAGCGCTTGACAGGAAAGCTGGCCGGCCTTAGCAGATTCCTCTCTAGGTCAGGGGAGAAGTGCTCGCCTTTCTTTAAAGTGCTACGAGGGAATCAGAGATTTGAATGGACAGCAGAGTGCACAGAAGCTTTTCAAAAACTGAAGGAGCAACTCTCCCGAGCTCCTCTGCTTCAGAGCCCTAAAGAGGGGGAAGATTTGACCTTGTACCTAGGAGTGGGAGCAGAGGCGGTGAGCTCCGTCTTAGTCAGAGAAGAGGGAAAGAAGCAGCTGCCCATTTATTATGTCAGCAGGATCCTAAGGAAGGCGGAGCTCCGCTACCCTATCCTAGAGAAACTGGCATACGCCTTGGTTATTTCGGCCAGGAAGCTCCGGCCATATTTCCAGGCCCATTCGATCAGGGTGGTCACGGACCATCCTCTCCGAAAGATTTTTGAAGGGGTAGAGCACTCGGGTAGGCTAGCCAAGTGGTCTGTCGAGTTGAGTGAGTTCAATATTTCGTTCACACCAAGGCTCTCCATTAAGGCACAGGTGGTGGCCGACTTCTTGGCAGACTACGTCGCGGAGGATGGGGCCGAGGAGCCGCAGCGGCCAGAAGCATGGAAGATAATGGTCGACGGGGCCTCAGGAAAGCACTCCCTTGGAGCAGGGGTGGTACTGACAAGTCCTCAGGGAGTGACCATAAAACAAGCCGTCGTCTTGCATTTCCCCACAACCAACAACCAAGCAGAGTACGAGGCAGTGATAGCCGGCCTTCGCCTGGCCAAGGAGCTCGAGATCAAGGACGTTGAGGTTTTCACAGACTCATTGGTAGTGGCGTCGCAGATACGCGGAGAGTTCGAGGCGCGGGAGCCCACCCTTGTGAAATACTTGTCCAGGGTGAGGACGATCATCGGGGCGTTCCGGACGTTCTCCATCCAACACGTCCCCAGAGAAGAGAACACTGCTGCCGATCAATTGGCCAAGTTCGGACCTTGGGAAGGGGGTGCCCTCACTGATTTATTCCACCCAGCGATTGAAGAAGGGGAGCTAATGGAGGTGGATCGACGGCCCTCATGGGTAGATCCTTTCGTTACCTTTTTTCTGACTGGAACCCTCCCTGAGGGGGTCAAGGAGGCAAGAATCTTCCGCCATAAGGCGGCTCATTATCTCATGCATAAAGGAGGACTTCACCGGAGGATGCTCTCGGGTCTCCTGGCTCGATGCGTAACGGAGGAGGAGACAAGACACATTCTGGAAGAGGTGCACTCCGGGGAATGTGGTAGTCATTCCGGAGGGAGGACATTGGAAGCAAGGGTGGTCAGGCAGGGGTACTTCTGGCCCACCCTGAGGAAGGACGCGACAGAGTTTGCGAGGAAGTGCCAGAAGTGCCAGCTCTACGCCCCCCTCCAGCTCTTGCCGGCTCAAAGACTCCGAAGCATCACAGCGCCATGGCCCTTCGCCATTTGGGGAATGGATCTGGTGGGGCCTTTTCCTCCAGCTAGTGGACAAAGAAGATTCCTCCTGGTCATGATAGATTACTTCTCGAAGTGGCTGGAGGTTAAGGCACTAGCAAAGGTGACCTCCCAAGTCATCAGGAACTTCGTCTGGGGGGAGATCATCTGCAGGCACGGGCTGCCTCAGGCCATCGTCACGGATAACGGCCCCCAGTTCGCTAGTGAAGAGTTCATCAGCTTCTGCACTCAGCAGGGCATCGACCTCAGGTTTGCCTCTGTCCACCACCCCAGGAGCAACGATCAGGTGGAGGCGGCGAACAAGATTATCGTTAACTTGCTAAAGAAGAAGGTAGAGAATCTGAGAGGGAACTGGGTAGAGCAGCTCCCCTCGGTCCTGTGGGCTCTAAGAACAACCCCGAACACGGCCACTGGTGAGACCCCTTTCAAACTTTCCCATGGTTGTGAGGCGGTACTACCAGTGGAATTCGAGGTCCGATCCCCACGAGTTGCGGCCGCAGGTGATGGAGACGAGGCATGGAGAATGGAAAATGAGGAAGGTCTGCGCCTCTCGCTAGACCTGGCAGAGGAGCTGCGAGACGTTGCAGCCATCAGACAGGAGGAAATCAAACGACGAATGGCAAAGCACTTCGACAAGCATATCAGGATAAAACAGTTCGCGGAAGGAGACCTAGTACTAAAAAAGGTTGATGCGGCAGGGAGGTCCGCCCCGGTGGGAAAGCTCAATCCAAATTGGGAAGGGCCTTATATTGTAGAGAGAGTGTTGAAAGCAGGGGGTTACTACCTTCAAGATGTGGAGGGTAGGACCTTGAACCACTCCTGGAGTGGGGATGACTTAAAACGCTTCTACCCATGAAAAGGAAGAGCGGTAGATGTGTACTTAAAGCATG
The DNA here is from genome assembly GCA_039583875.1 of Platanthera guangdongensis. Lineage (NCBI taxonomy): Eukaryota > Viridiplantae > Streptophyta > Magnoliopsida > Asparagales > Orchidaceae > Platanthera > Platanthera guangdongensis. Next base: position 33,550,979 of record CM077156.1, read on the forward strand.
ATCAATATAATATATTTCTCAAAACATCTCTTGTCTTTGCTTATTATGACGCCCTAAAGGCAGGATCAAGAGATCTTCATCGGCACCCCGAGCTCGGCTCGGCCCTAGGTAGACCCGCTGCGCAGGCTCCCATCTAGCTGGCAGGTCCGAAGGCTCGCCTGTGGGGGATAGGTTTTGAGTTGAGATCTTCATCGGCACCCCGAGCTCGGCTCGGCCCCAGGTAGACCCGCTGCGCAGGCTCCCATCTAGCTGGCAGGTCCGAAGGCTCGCCTGTGGGGGATAGGTTTTGAGTTGAGATCTTCATCGGCACCCCGAGCTCGGCTCGGCCCCAGGTAGACCCGCTGCGCAGGCTCCCATCTAGCTGGCAGGTCCGAAGGCTCGCCTGTGGGGGATAGGTTTTGAGTTAAGATCTTCATCGGCACCCCGAGCTCGGCTCGGCCCCAGGTAGACCCGCTGCGCAGGCTCCCATCTAGCTGGCAGGTCCGAAGGCTCGCCTGTGGGGGATAGGTTTTGAGTTGAGATCTTCATCGGCACCCCGAGCTCGGCTCGGCCCCAGGTAGACCCGCTGCGCAGGCTCCCATCTAGCTGGCAGGTCCGAAGGCTCGCCTGTGGGGGATAGGTTTTGAGTTGAGATCTTCATCGGCACCCCGAGCTCGGCTCGGCCCCAGGTAGACCCGCTGCGCAGGCTCCCATCTAGCTGGCAGGTCCGAAGGCTCGTCTGTGGGGGATAGGTTTTGAGTTGAGATCTTCATCAGCACCCCGAGCTCGGCTCGACCCCAGGTAGACCCGCTGCGCAGGCTCCCATCTAGCTGGCAGGTCCGAAGGCTCGCCTGTGGGGGATAGGTTTTGAGTTGAGATCTTCATCGGCACCCCGAGCTCGGCTCGGCCCCAGGTAGACCCGCTGCGCAGGCTCCCATCTAGCTGGCAGGTCCGAAGGCTCGCCTGTGGGGATAGGTTTTGATTTGAGATCTTCATCGGCACCCCGAGCTCGGCTCGGCCCCAGGTAGACCCGATGCGCAGGCTCCCATCTAGCTGGCAGGTCCGAAGGCTCGCCTGTGGGGGATAGGTTTTGAGTTGAGATCTTCATCGGCACCCCGAGCTCGGCTCGGCCCCAGATAGACCCGCTGCGCAGGCTCCCATCTAGCTGGCAGGTCCGAAGGCTCGCCTGTGGGGGATAGGTTTTGAGTTGAGATCTTCATCGGCACCCCGAGCTCGGCTCGGCCCCAGGTAGACCCGCTGCGCAGGCTCCCATCTAGCTGGCAGGTCCGAAGGCTCGCCTGTGGGGGATAGGTTTTGAGTTGAGATCTTCATCGGCACCCCGAGCTCGGCTCGGCCCCAGGTAGACCCGCTGCGCAGGCTCCCATCTAGCTGGCAGGTCCGAAGGCTCGCCTGTGGGGGATAGGTTTTGAGTTGAGATCTTCATCGGCAGGTAGACCCGCTGCGCAGCTCCCATCTAGCTGGCAGGTCCGAAGGCTCGCCTGTGGGGGATAGGTTTTGAGACTTCATCGCACCCCGAGCTCGGCTCGGCCCCAGGTCAATCTAGCTGGCAGGTCCGAAGGCTCGCCTGTGGGGGATAGGTTTTGAGTTGAGATCTTCATCGGCACCCCGAGCTCGGCTCGGCCCCAGGTAGACCCGCTGCGCAGGCTCCCATCTAGCTGGCAGGTCCGAAGGCTCGCCTGTGGGGGATAGGTTTTGAGTTGAGATCTTCATCGGCACCCCGAGCTCGGCTCGGCCCCAGGTAGACCCGCTGCGCAGGCTCCCATCTAGCTGGCAGGTCCGAAGGCTCGCCTGTGGGGGATAGGTTTTGAGTTGAGATCTTCATCGGCACCCCGAGCTCGGCTCGGCCCCAGGTAGACCCGCTGCGCAGGCTCCCATCTAGCTGGCAGGTCCGAAGGCTCGGTGGGGGATAGGTTTTGAGTTGAGATCTTCATCGGCACCCCGAGCTCGGCTCGGCCCCAGGTAGACCCGCTGCGCAGGCTCCCATCTAGCTGGCAGGTCCGAAGGCTCGCCTGTGGGGGATAGGTTTTGAGTTGAAATCTTCATCGGCACCCCGAGCTCGGCTCGGCCCCAGGTAGACCCGCTGCGCAGGCTCCCATCTAGCTGACAGGTCCGAAGGCTCGCCTGTGGGGGATAGGTTTCGAGTTGAGATCTTCATCGGCACCCCGAGCTCGGCTCGGCCCCAGGTAGACCCGCTGCGCAGGCTCCCATCTAGCTGGCAGGTCCGAAGGCTCGCCTGTGGGGGATAGGGTTGGGTCAAGCAATCTCCGTCAATATCAAACTGACAAGGCAGAATTCAGTTTGGCAAAATAGGGTGAAAAGTCCCCTTAAGCGGCACTACACCTTAGTATCCTCACTTAGCCCTAAAATACAAAACTGAACAAAGGGAAAAAGGGTGTGGAGTAGGGCAGGTGGCAGCACTCGCAGCGGATGGCTATTGAGGATCGTCCCGCCGTTAGCGAAAGGGCACTCGCGGGGCAAGCCATTGCGCCAACTCGCGGGCGATTGAGCGCGCCGGGAACCCGTCTCGCGTAGGGCATAAAACAGAAAAGTATATATACAGAAAGGTTACGCTGCGAGACGAAATAGTAGCATCGTCCCGCGGGCAAAAGGCAAACCAGAGATTAACTTCACAAAAATAAGAAATAAAAAATAGACAACAAAATTGAGCACTCGCTCGTCACTTGGCAGATGCCACAAAATATAGTTTAAAGTCTTTACATCAGGAGGAGGAGAGAGTGATTCTAAATCTTGGAGGCGGCGCATCAGTCCTCCTCGCCGGATGAAGAATCATCGCTCTCCTCGCTATAGAGCTCAGGGACCAAGTCGCGCGCGGTTACTGTCTCAGAATCGTCCTTCACGACCCCCAGGTCTTTCATCATCTGTAGCACCAGCTCAGCCCCGCGGACGCCAGCGTCTCGGCATCGTTCCTCGACTTCCTCATAAGAATAATATGGCGGGGGAGTCTGGAAGGGCTCGCGGCGAGACGACGACGCGGCAGCCACCTGGAGGCGCGCATTCTCAGCCGTCAGCGCCTGGACCTCCTCCTCCAAGGCCGCCACGCGCGAACGAAGTTGTCCCGCCGTCTCGGCATCCTGCGGGATGACCTGGCAATCAGCCAAGAATCGTGGAAAAGAAAAAAAACCCAAGGGAAAAAGAGAGTTGTGGCTTACCACACCGCCTTGGGCCTTCGCGAGGAGTGACTCGGCATCTGACAGCCTACTCGCTAGACCGGCAGATTTCTCCCGTTCCGCCTCCAGGTTTTCCTCGCTGGCTTTCCATTTTGAATTGATGTAAATAAGGCGGCGAGAGGAACGGTGCGAGAACTCCAAGGCCCGCATCTGATGGTGGCAGGTTCTCAGCACAAGGTTCTTGGTGGACTCGCTTTCAGGCGAAGAGGCGTCTAGGACACCATAAAGGCCGTACCCTATGGCGAAGGCGTGGCCGGAAGGGACCTCTTCCTCTTTCCATGATGGAAGGAGGGTGGAGATGGACACGCGGTTGGCGTCCCGCCCCCACAGCAGAACCGGGTCGCCGACAGCATCGTAAACCAGGGGACCCAAGTTATAATTCATGTGAGAGGAGGGAGCGGGACGGCCAGAGGAGTCACCCTCGCGAGAGGAGGTACCGACCACCTGTTCAGGAGCAGCAGCGCGCGGATTAGGAGCAGCAGCGCGCGGGTTGGAAGCAGTAGCGGGCCGGCTGGAAGCAGCAGCAGGTTGGCCAAGAGGCACCGTCTCGCCGATAGGCGAGACGGCCTGGTGATTAGGCGAGGGAGGCGGTGGAGTTTCCCCTAAAGAGATAGGGCTCCCTTGGGGAACCTTCCCCCTATCCTTGGAGATAGCTACGACTTTCTTCATTTCTTTTTTGGGGGCTGGAGCGAGAGGGGACGGTGTCATCTCCGGGACGCTTCGGCGGGACAACCGCCAGGGACTCTCTCGCCGCCTCTGCCGCTGCATTGGCGAGATCAAGACCCTTGGCAGGGTGAATATTGCTCTTATAAGGAGGGGATGTTGGGATAATTCGCTCACCTAAAAGCGAGTGGGTGGGGGTTAGGAAAAAGCGAGACGACAAATAGCCAAGAGAGAGGAATAGAAGAATACCCTCGCCCGGGAGCACTGGGAGAAGCGAATCGAGGCCTCGCCGCAAGAAGTTGACCTCGAAGTTCTTGCCAGCAAGGTACTCGCACAGCAACTTCTCTGGCCCGCTGACTTGGGGGGTGGCGTAGAAGCTCTCTGGCGGAGAGACCGGCGCGAGAGGGACGCCGCCGAAGTCAGCCCGGTCTCCCCGGATGAAGACGAATCGGGTGAGCCAGTGATGGTTCTTGTTAGGCGTCTCGCATACCTTGAGCCCCTGCCCAGTGAAATACGAGACGCCATCGGCGTTGGCGTGGTAGATGAAAAGCTTGCGGAAGGCCATCAAGCTGAACTCGATGCGCTCTTGGCGCATGTAGCAAGCAAACTCAATCAGCACCGAGATGGCGTTGGGATTGAACTGTGCCGGGACAACACCGAAGTACTTGAAGACCTGCTTCACCTCAGGGCAGAGGGGGAGTCGCAACCCCGCCTCAAAGTGCGAGACGGGGAAGGCGAGTTCACCAGGGTAGTATGTGTTGATGCACTCGCCGACCTTGGGGGTCGCGACTCGATCCCCTCCCCCAGATACTCGCGGGCGAACTTATCCTGGTCTTCCCGAGGGAGCCTGCCGAGCGGGAAGTCGTGGTCAGTAAACCTCTTCCCGCAATGGCTGCGCCCCTCGCCCTCCTCCACTTTCTTCTTACCCATCTCCTTTGGCGAACTGGTCCTAGGCGAGACGAAGGAGTTAAGAGGCGAGAATGGGCCGGCGAGACGGAGAGATCAGAGGGCCAAGACTTGGTTAACGGCGAAGGCGAAAAGTGTGGTATCTAGTCCAGGACTAGGCATATTTATAACTGATGCAAGGCCAATGATTAAAAGGAGCGGGAAAATAAGGGGGAGAGGAAGAGTCGGCGTTTTTCTCTCTCCTATACCTCGAACGGCGCGACCCGTCACAGTCAGCAAAAATTATAAATAAATATCTAGCATAAATTAAAAAGGAGGATTAAAAAAGAAAGAAAATCAAGCCTTAAGAAATATATATATGCGATCAGACATCATCCCGCAGGAGGCCAAACTCCCGGCATACTTTGGCGAGACTGCCATTATTACAAATCTTGCGAGAAGAAGGAAAAGATGAATAGTAGGACGGACATTCGTCAGTATGGGCGCCACTCCCAGCGGCCGCCGCGTGCTCCCCCGCGAGGAGGCCTACTCCGCGAGTGGAAGGAGCGGATGGTTTGGAGGCCACGCCGCGCGAGACGGAGCTGCATATCGGTCTCATTGATGATGGCCTCAGGGTCGGTGCCGTCGACATCCAGCTCGGCATTGGCTCCAGAAGATAGACGAGCGCACTCGCCCTCCAGCGACTCGATGGGCTTCTCCGCGGCCTGTTTGTCTAAAGTCAAGAAGTGAATGAGACGCGCGTGCTTCCGGAAGAGCTCAGCCGTCTTCCGCTTCATCTCCACTGGATCTGAGGGATCGCCCAGATAGTCTTCAATCCCGTCTGCAGGAGGAGGCGAGACGAAGAGTTGCTTTGGCTGCTCCTCAATAGGAGAGTTGGCCCGAGAATCTGCGCAAGGAGTGCAGGGGCAAGGTGGAAGAGGCACTCGCAGGAGAGAGTGAGAGTAGCGAAGGGGATTCAAAAGGGCGAGGGAAGGTCCCTTACCAGGATGGCGAGAGGTATCAGCGGCCGGGGAGGGGTCGTCCCTCCTCTCGCTGGGAGTAGTTGGAGGAGTAGATGAGGGTAGCGAATCAAGTTCCTCGCAACGGACAGAAGAACCATCTCGCGGACTCTTCGGGGACGGCGGAACCACAAGAGCCCCCTGAAAAAAGCATTAGTCAGCAAAAGAGCACCCGGTCACGAAAATAACAGTAGTAATCGCGAGTGTCCACCTCTTTTTCCGTAGAGAGCGTACGGGGAGTGGGGGCAGGTTTCAAAGAGGCGCGAGACAAATCTACTGCTGCAAGAGAAGGGCCCCCAGCCTTCGTCTTTTTCGAGCGAGACGACGGGACGAGGGGACGACCCAGGGAAGAGGTGAAAGCGGCCACGTTGGCCTTATGTTGCTCTCGCACCAGGGCGAGACGTTCGCGAAAACTCTGACTGTGCGTCATTCTGCAAGAACTCGAGGACAGGGAAGAAGAAGAATATGCAGAGCGGGGCATCAGGAGCGCAGGGCAGGAGTCATATATTTATAGACCCCGGTGGGGGCCTCCGAAGATTCCTCATAAATACGTTTTTTAATGCACCTTGAATAACGAGCCTCGGTTGAACATTCTTTTTGAGCTTAGAGTAATCTCAAAAAGAGCGGGGATTGTGTACAACCTCGGGCTCGCAAAGAGCCCTCAAGAAGTAAAAGGAGCGAGACAGGCAAAGGGTACCAAGAGGGCCCACTCGCAAGCGGCGAGATGATGGGCTCCCCAAAGGGCAAAATGCCCCGCCTAGAGGCGAGAGGGCCCCCAGAAGCGAGAGGACCTCACCGGGGTCTATAAAAGGGTTTAGGGTTTAGGACGAGAGGCTCCGGCGAGACGGGCGGCGGGTCCTTCTCGCCGGCAGGCGCCTTTCCTCTCGCCAGGAGGGGAGAAGGTTTTTTTTACTCTTTCCTATCAAAGCAGGGGGTTTTTACTCTTCTACCCCGGGTATTTTTACCCTTTTACCCTTGGTGGACTGCGTATAGCTCCTCAGAACAGCGGAGTTTGGCTGTTGGCAGACCCAGCCAAGGGTACCCCAGTAATTTCAGGCCGGAGCAGTTTTGTTATTTGCAGTTCAGATTCTGAAATCTATAAATAAGCCCATAGGGGTTCTTCAGAAGGGACCTTTTTTCAGACTCTTGAGAGGATTCTTTCGGCACCGCCTTCTGAGGAACTCCAAGCCCAGCTTTTGGCTTTGGAGGGGAAGCTCTCTGTGACCTTCCGGGTAAGCGATGGGACCTCCCTGCTGCGGCTTAGGGCCAGTTTTCTAATCCTTCACGACCGGTCGGAGGTCGGAGTTCGGGCCAAGTAGGAGTCGGCTACGCCCCTATTTTGTGAACATTTGTCGGAGTCAAATTTTGGCTTCAACATTCAGCTTCAACACATTCTTTCCAGATTAATTTCTCTGAACCCAACTCGATGAAGACAGATTATCAGCTCGACGAACTTGGAGCGCAGAATATGCAAGTTATCTCCAGAATGCAGTTCGCTGAGCTCAAGTCGACGAATAGGCTTTCTCAGGTCGACGAACATGATCTCTCAGCCCGACGAACTTAGAGCTCCGGTCGATGAAATCTTTTCAGAGTTCGACGAATTCTGTCCAGCTAGACTTATAGTTTTTCCTCATTTCTGTCCTTATTCCATATTACTTAGCAATAATTTCCTGAGTAATTAATGCTCATATTCTCTGAATATAGTCGTTATTTGCAGCATTGATTATGGTCTTCATCAGGTTAATTACTTGCACAATTTATTGGGATAGTTGGGGAAACTCATTAATGATATTATTCTCCAGCCGATTTTCATTCTCCAGGCAATCAGTATTCAATGCAGAGAATTCAAAATTGAAAGGAGAATTTCGACAGAGAATATAAAAGAGATTTTTCATCAATAAGATCTGTATCATCTGCTGTTGCTAATGCCTCTGCAACTGCTGGAGCTGGAGTTGCTATTGCTGGAGCTTCTGCTACTGCTGGAGTTGCTGCAGCTTCTTCATCAAGCATCTCCCCCTGCCTGGTTTCAGTAATAACTGGAGCCAGGCCCCTAAATGAAGAGGGGGCAGTAGTGAGGGCAGATATCTAGGCAGATAGGGTAGATATGGAAGTAGCAAGAGGTGTAATGGCCTCTGTTATTATTATTTTGAGGAGGGGTGTGAGGAGGGTAATGATAGAAGAGATGGTGGAGGGGTCCAGTGTTGGAATGACAGGAGTTGTAGAGGTGGAAGCAGTTGGAGGGATGGTGGATGTTGGTCGAGATGTAGGGATGGCATCTTGTATTTGGGTATCTGGAGGAGAGGGAGAATTGAGGGGAGAGGAAAGTAGATCAAAAGATGGTATGGAAGATAGATGTGGTGGAAGAGGAGATGATGGTGGAGATGGAGCTGGGGAAGCATATGCAGATGGAGGAGGGGTAGGAAGATGAGTAGTAGTTGGGGAAGTAGGGATGTGGGATGATGGAGGTGTGGGAGTGTGAATGATGGTTTGGACTGTGGGTGAGATTGGAGTTTGGATAGCTGGAAGAGATGGTGGTGAGGGAATGCTCTCTTCAGTAGGGTGGGGAGTGGCTCTAACAGCCCTTGTGCTCTCAAAAGCTATGGTGGAAGAGGTTGAAGCCTTAGATGGCTTGGAGATAGTCCTCTCCCACCTGCCAAACAAGGCACATGTGAGCCTCTTGCTGGCATTGATGAATATGGTCAGGGAGACCAGTGGTTCAACAGCCTTTTCCTTTAAGAAGATCCCTAGGATCCTTCCAAAGCAAACTTCCTTTTTATTATTCTTTTTCTTTATTAGATCAAAAATGATCTGTGTCCAATTCACTTGCTTCTTATTAATCACTGCATACATAACCAAAAACTGATGCCTGGAAATATAATCATGTGCAGTGTGCTTGCCTAGCAAGACTTTCCCAACAATATCTGCTAGAAACTTGTATCCTGCAGATAAATGTTTCTTCAACAACTTATTGGGGTTATCTCCAGTATAACCCATCAAACTCAACATCAGGTCATATTCCTCAGAATCTATTTCCAGTTCTTCTTCTCCATTATTCAATCCAAATATTTTAGTTAATACGACGGGAGATAGAGAGATAGCGTTACCCGCAATTGTTCCAATCATGGTATTCTCCTCTATTGTTGATGATGTATAGACCCATTCCCTTATCTCAGTTCCAAATAATTTTATCCTTGTTGTCATCAGATTCTTCAGTTGCTGCTCTTCCAGAAGTTCCAGAATGTGCCGGAAAATTAGGTCTGAGTGCTGAAATGAATCAAAGTCAACATCAAATCTGGTGTCAAACTTCATCACAGCTAGTGTTCCTGCTGGAATCTCCATGAGATCACCTGCAAGAGAGAAAATGACGATCAAGTGCAAAGGAACAAAAAGCACGGGACGGAGGTCGAAGAAAACCTAGATATAATGTTTTCCAGAATATGAATTGACAGACTCCATTCCACGAAAATTATGAAATTCTTCGACCTGAGATCGATGAAATAATTGATAGTTAAATAATTCGTCGAGCCCAGCCTGAAGATTTGAAGACATTTCGTCGAGCTCCATTCGACGAAAGTTTTCTTGAAGTAGATTCGTCGAGCTCCGTTCGACGAACAAAACTCACACACCGAGAGTTTGTCGACCTCCGTTCGACGAATATCTCAAGAACTTTCCATAGTTCGTCGAGCTCCGTTCGACGAACGTAGGAAAATTCGTCAAGTGCAGATAGAAACTAGACTAAGTCTTCTTCATTGATCATTCCAAGATGATTTATAAAGAATAAGTGATTTTTCTCATCCAGAGATTTGGTGAATATATCAGCTCTTTGTAAATCAGTGTAGATATAGACAAGATTAATTTTGTTTTTGTCCACACACTCTCTAATGAAATGATGTCTAATGTCTATATGCTTAGTCCTACTGTGATGGACTGGATTTTGTATTATTGCTATAGCACTTGTGTTATCACAAAAGAGAGTTGAATTATTTAAGTTGAGACCATAGTCTAGGAGTTGGTTTTGGATCCACAGCATCTGAGAACAACAAATGCCTGCTGCAATATATTCTGCTTCAACAATTGAGGTGGATATAGAAGACTGTTTCTTCCAAAACCAGGATACCAACCTCATACCAAGGAACTGACAAGTCCCTGAGGTGCTTTTTCTATCAACCCTGCATCCAGCAAAGTCAGCATCTGAAAATCCAGTTAAATCAAATTCTGACTCAACAAGATACCATAGGCATGGACTAGGACAACTCTTTATATATCTCAAGATCCTTTTTAAGAAAACTAGGTGAGATTCTTTTGGGTTCACTTAGAACCTAGCACAAAGGCATGTGTCAAACATGATATCAGGTCTGCTTGCTGTAAGATATTGTAGGGACCCAACAATGCCCCTATATAATTTCTGATTCACAGGTTTCCCATGTGCATCAGAGTCAATCACAGTATTAGTAGTCATAGGTGTTTTCTTTGCTGAAGCATCAGCCATCCCAAACTTCTTTATAAGCTCTTTAGCATACTTAGCTTGCGAGATGAAGATGCCATCAGGCAATTGCTTCACTTGGAGACCAAAGAAGTAGGAAAGCTCACCCATGCTACTTATTTCAAATTTTGAATGCATGAGGTCAGAGAACCTCTTACATAATTTGAAATCAGTAGACCCAAATATGATGTCATCCACATAAATTTGTACTAATAAAGTTTGGTACTTATGATGTCTAGTGAAAAGTGTCTTATCTACTATGTCTGTAATGAACTTATGCTCTATCAAAAAATTAGCTAGGGTCTCATACCAAGATCTTGGAGCTTGCTTGAGACCATAAAGAGCTTTATGCAATTTGAAAACATGATAAGGGTGAGTTGGAGAGACAAAACCTAGAGGTTGTTCAACATAAACCTCTTCTTTAAGTACTCCATTTATGAATGCACTCTTCACATCCATCTGATACATCTTGAATCTCTTGTAGGCTGCATAGGCAAGGAATATTCTGATTTCCTCTAACCTTACCATAGGTGCAAAGGTTTGGTCATAATCTATTCCTTCCTCTTGCATATATCCTTGATCAACAAGCCTAGCCATGTTCCTCACTATTGTACCTTGGGCATCCAATTTATTTTTGTATACCCATTTGGTTCCAATGACTAGATAGTCTTGGGGTCTTGGAACAAAATCCCAAACTCTACATCTCTCAAATTGGATTAATTCCTCCTGCATTGCAATGATCCAGTAGGGATCTTACTCTGCATCATGGATGGATAGAGGTTCAACCTGAGAGAGAAAACAAGCATGCATCAAATCTTGGTTGAGTTGATGCCTGCTCTGTACACCTGCTAATATGTCTCCAATCACTTGAGATCTGGGGTGATCCCTTAGTATGACAAGATCAGTGGGTGGAGTTGGTTCTGCAATAGCATTAGTAACTAATTCTTCTTGTGTAATTATGTTTGTTGTTGGGGGAATATCAATTCCTTCAGTGCCTTCATCTTCACTTTCTTCAATGACTTGTGGAGAAGGATGTGTTGGAACCTCTTGGGTGAGGTTTAGTCCATCCAAATTCTCACACAAGTGAGGTACCTGCAAAGTGCTATTGGTAGAAATCTCTTTCTCCTTGCAAGACATGTTAGTTTCATTAAATGTAACATGAATGGATTCTTCAATTTTTAGTGATGATTTGTTAAAAACCCTATAGGCTTTGCTTACTTGGGAATACCCTAGAAAGATTCCCTCTTTAGCCTTAGCCTCAAACTTTCTAATGTATCTTTTATTGTTGTTGTGAATATAACATATACATCCAAATACTTTAAAATAGTTGATTTTACATTTCTTCCCTTTAAGTAATTTATAGGGAGTCTTATTCTTCAGTTTATGTATCAGGCTCCTATTCAAGACATAATTTGTCGTGCTTACAGCCTCTGCCCAAAAGGTTAGGGGCATGTAAGCATCTGCAAGAAATATACATGCAGCTTCAATGAGTGTCCTATTTTTCCTTTCAGCTACCCCATTTTGTTGAGGAGTTCTAGGAGCTGAGAAGCAATGCCTGATACCTTCCTTCTCACAGAACTCATGTATAAGAAGAGACTCAAACTTTGTGCCATGATCACTTCTGATCAATGCAACATGAGTAGATAACTCAATCTGTATGGTCCTGAGAAAATCTGTAAGAACCTTAAAGGTATCTGACTTAGATCTCAGAAAGGACACCCAAGTGAACCTTGAGAAGTCATCCACAATAACTAAGGTGTAGGATTTCCCTCCTAGGCTTTGTACAACAATGGGTCCAAAGAGATTCATGTGTAGCAAATACAAAATCCTAGGTGAATAACTTTTATTAACAGATTTAAAAGTAGATTTACTTTGCTTGCCTAGTTGACAAGTTCTGCAAAGGCCTTCCTTTTTGTAGGGACCAGAAGGTAAACCTCTAATAAGGTTGTCTTTTGATATCCTAGCAATGTTTTTCAAGTTAACATGACCTAGCCTTTTATGCCATAAATCATTCTGGTTACAAATTAAATTAACTAAGCAGATATCAGAAGTGGCAGAAAGAAAATCAACTAAGTATATGTTACCTTGTCTATTCCCAATTAAAATAGTTTGGTTTTCTTTAATAGAAATAATGCAAGAAGTTGAGTTGAAATGTACTTAATAACCTTCATCACATAACTGACTTTTGGAGATGAGGTTATGTTTGAGTCCTCTGACATATGTCACTTTCTTGAAAGTGACTACTCCAATCTTCACTTCTCTAAGACCTTCTGACTGGCAACATTTGGAATCCTCAAAGATAATCTTTGGTCCCAGCTTGGACTTGTATTTGTGTAAGATATCCTTGCTACCAGTCATGTGTTTGGAGCATCCACTATCCATATACCATGTTTGATTATTTACTGGACAACCCATTACCTGCAGAGAAGATTATTAATTGTTCCTGACCCAGGTTACCTTGGGTCCTTTATTTTGCTGATAAGAAAGACTAGATATTACAGAAAACTCTGGTTGAGATTTGTATCCTAGTGGGTTATATCTTCTAGGTGGTATAACTCAATCTGCTACAGGATTAAAAGGTTTCCTAGAATTATTTGAGTTGTGTTATAATTAAAATTTCTGTTAAGTATTTTTGTGTTCAATGAATTTCTATGAATTCGTCGACCAGAGTTCGACGAATAGGGATGAGATCATCGATCTCTGCCCAGAGAATGAACATATTCATTTTCTGTGCCCCACGTTCGCCGACCTCTGCTCGACGAACCATACAGAGTTCATCGATCGCAGTTAGACAAATAATTATAGCTATAGTTTTTGTTCAGAGTTCGTCGATCTGGGTTCGACGAACTGGCAACATTTCGTTGATCTGAGTTCGACGAATTCTGTTGTACCTTGTTTTTAGTAGTTTTCTAATTTTTGTTGTTCTGACCTATTGATTTTGGGATTTGATCTAAGGTTGGTTTATTGTTTATTTTCTCTTTCTCTTTTGCAGAAACAAATTTAATGGGGGTAGTCAGAATATTTTTCTTGAGGATGAGGGGCAAACTTGATGAAGCACCCAAGCCTAGCTTGCCATTGAGTCTGGCATTTACAGTGCTTGTGATGTCCATCAGCTTGAGGATTATCCCATTGAGAGTTTCCTCAAGTTGTTTAGCCTCACATAACTCAGTTTTTAATAATATGATTTGTTCATTAGCTAAGGTTAATTCATCCTTTAACCTATTGTTTTCAGAATTAACATTCTCTAGGTTTCCTAATTTTCCCCTAAGAGTCTTGATTTCTTTTTCTGAATTAATTAAATCTATGCACATTGTTCTAAATTCAGATTTAAATGAATCAGAACTGTAATCAAAAGAGGATAATACCTTGTCAGCTTCAGAATCTGAAACTGCTTCATTGTCTGAATCTTCTTCTTTTGAATGGCTCCTGTAAGCATCAATGGCCATGAGGCAAACCTCTTTGGCCCTTGCCTGTAACGCCCCTGTTTTTTCAATAATTTTATTGGATTTGTATCGTCATATTTTTGACGTCTTGGCGTTACTTTTAACGTCGAGTTGACGACGCAACGCCGTTAAGGAATTTTCGCGTCTGCCCAGTCGAGTCGGCCAATTTCTTGAATTTTTGTTGTAATCAGCGATTTTTTCATTTGAGATTTAAGTTGAGTAATTTTGGACTTACACGTCAAGTTTCATCGCAATCCGAGCATTTTTGGAGCCTCGGCGCGCGATTGAAGTTTTAATTAATTTATGTTCATCGAATACTTGGAAAATTTATATCTCGGGAATGGCTTGTCGGATTTAGGTTTTGGCTTCGCCGTTGGAATCGTAGCACCAGTTTTTGCATACGGTGTGAGTTTCGTTTAATTCGGCGCGCGTATGGGCCTCCGTTTTGAACTCATGTCCCTTTGTTCAAAAAATTTCATTTCAAGAATTTGCGCCTAGTTATCTCGAGTGCCCTTCCTTTGATTTTTGTCGAGTCCGGTTGATTTTCTCGAGTCCTATACTTATTTTGTCGAGTTCCAATGGTCTTCTCGAGATCTGAATGGATTTATCTCTAGTTCTGTCTTCCATCTCGAGTGCCCAAAGTCTACCTCTCGAGTAGATAAATTCCACTCGAGATTTTTTGTTCAGTCGGCGTTCGGGCGCCATTTCGAGGGTCAAATTGGTGTCGTACGACAAAATGGTCAACATGAAATTTGTTCACCTCGACGAGATATACAACGTTAATGTTGGGCACTTTTCGATTTGGAGCAATATTAGACCCCTATTTTCGATTTTCCCATAGCAGCTCATGAAAAGTTCGAGTTGACTTGATCCACTCGTGTTCTAAGGCTTCTATCTCGAGAAGAATGGATCCACTCGAGATCTAGACCTGTCCACTCGAGTTCCAGATGGTTAACTCGAGTTCCCAAGCCTCTATCTCGAGAAGATCCATCCCTCTCGAGTTCCTGTCTCGAGAAGACCTCTCCCTCTCGAGTAGACATATTCCTCACGAGAGGTTCTGTCCAGTCTGAGTTCGGGCACTATTTTTGAGGGTCAAATCGATGTGGTACAAAACAATGGTCAACATGAAATTTGTTTGTCTCGACGAGATCTACAACTGTTATGTTGGACACTTTTCGATTTGAAGCCATCTTCAATCTCCATTTTCATTTTTCCCAAAACTGCTCGTAAATAAGCCGTATTATTGATTTCTACTCCAGTACCCTTGATCTACTCGAGTACTATTATTTTATCTCGAGTATAATGGTTTTTTTTCTCGAGTAATATTGAATTCTCTCGAGTCCTACTGATTTTACTCGAGTAATTTAAGTTCCTCTCGAGTACCTTGCCCTCATATACTCGAGTAGCCTTATTCATCTCGAGTAGTTCCCTGTCGTTTACATTCGGGCGCCGTTTTGAGGTCAAAACGGTGTCGTATGAAACAATGGTCACAATGAAATTTGTTCGTCTCGATGAGATCTACAACTTTCATGTTGGGCACGTTTCGATTTGGAGTCGTCCTAGACCTATATATTTGGTTCCCGCAAAATTGCTCGTAATACCCCGTTTTTTTTTGACAAAACTATATATATATATATATATATATATATATATATATATATATATATATATATATATATATATATATATATATATATATATATATATATATATATATATAGATATATATAATATATATATATATATATATTACGAGCATCTTCGCACGGGCTATGCTCGTGCTCAATGCTCTTAGCATCGACAGTACCCCATGTGCGGCAGTACATCCACCCAAACTCGCCCCCTCTACGACACTCGATGCTCTCGAGCAGCCTTCGGCCGCATTCATGCGGGCTTCGCCCGCCAACGCACAAACTTCAGCCGTGCTAGATGCTCCAGGCGGTCTTAAGCCGCATAGAAGCAGGCTTCACCCGCTTCCACGTAAATCGCCATCTCAACCCCGTACTCGTCACTCGCATCCCCCGGAGCACATATGCAAAATCGACCCCACTACGACAAACGATCACTTGACATGGCACACCGAGTCGCTGTACCCTAAGTGATAGTACCCCCGCCTTGACAGTGTCACGGCTCAACGAAGCTTTTGCAGCTTGCAAACCTTGTTCAGATGATAAAGTAGGTATGGGAAGAGCAACAGGGACAGGGGTCGCATGCACAGGGTTTTGCGAGCTGCAAAAGCGTCGTTGAGCCGGGACACTGTCAAGGTGGGGGTACTATCGTGTAGGGTACGGGGGCTCGTTGTGCCACGTCAATAGATCGTTTGTCGTAGTGGGGTCGATTTTGCATATGTGCTCCGGGGGATGCGAGTGACGGGTACGGGGTTGAGATGGCGATTTACGTGGAAGCGGGTGAAGCCTGCTTCTATGCGGCTTAAGACCGCCTGGAGCATCTAGCACGGCTGAAGTTTGTGCGTTGGGGGGTGAAGCCCGCATGAATGCAGCCGAAGGCTGCTCGAGAGCATCGAGTGTAGTAGAGGGGGCGAGTTTGGGTGGATGTACTGCCGCACGTGAGTTACTGTCGATGCGAAGAGCATTGAGCACGGGTGTAGCCCGTGCGAAGATGCTCGTATAACAATGCATTAACTAATGTCTCTACTGACTCTCACGTAAAGAAAAGCAAAGAACAGCAGAGGTTCTATTTCCAAATAATCGAAGTTAATAGCACGCAAATTCTTTAACGTAGTTATTTCAATAATATTGTTTATCTGCTTACGGTCGTTAATGATAGCAACTGCATGAAACATGCAAGAACTTCATCTCTTGAAAGTAATTAAATTAACGTCACTTAAAACACTGGTAATGAGAGCAATAACGAACATCTATCAGCAATGTTTACATAGATCTTACAATCAATAATAATAAGATGACAACAACATACATAGTAACTTATTTTTTTGCGCTGTACATTTGATTCATTTTATGACGACAATAAAATATAATTGAATATATTTGCAAGTTAATAAAATATTACTATGAAAGCATAATGTAATTGTAAGGAATATATTTTTGAATATTTCTATTTTAGTTCTTCTTTATATGATCTTTGCAGTAATATAATGAATGCATAAATATGAGTAATTGTATAGAACTCATTGGTAAAGTATATACCCAAGGCAGAGTACTGAGGCAAAATTAGTAGGATTGTCTGTATGCCAGCAAAGCTTTCTTTCAAATAATTGCAGACAATTACATTTGATGAGCCTGTGTAGCAAATACAATATATTGATCAATCACAAAAATAATAGTCTAAACACATATATAAAATAAATATTTGATACGAAATAGAGAATGCACCTGGATAATGACTTTGGTCCGTAGTTCTTTGAATACAATATTTTTTGTATAAGTTCATGTGTGTTTAGGCATAGCACCATGTTTAACTAAAATTTTGGTATTTTGTGCACTAACTCATCGCGATAAAGCCACATAAAGTTGACCATGCGTAAAAACTGGAGAAGGCAGGTAAAGTCCAACATGTTTAATTGTTTGTCCTTGAGATTTGTTTATTGTAATTACAAAGCTTAAATGAACTGGAAATTGTTTTCGAGTTAACTCAAATGGCATATTGATATCTCCAGGATTTTTCAGTGGTATGCGGGGGAGAAAAACAGTGTTCCCTTTATGTTGTCCCGTAAGTATTTCTGCTTCAATAATATTTCTTGAGAAATGACGACGAAGCAACCTCGAACCATTGCAAAGTCCAATTCGAGGATTTAAATTCCGCAGTAACATGATGGGGGCACCCTTTTTCAAATATAATTTATGCGGCGGTAGATTGTCTGGTGATATGCTGTTCAAAAACTCTTGTGGGTATAAATTATATCTATCATCATCAACAGAGTAAAAAGAATAGTATATAATTTCATCTCCACTAAGTAACTTGAGACATTTTTCATTTAATACAGAAACGTCCTCATTTAATGGAGTAAGTAATGCCCTGTCTTCCCAATAATCACAGCTGGTAACACTGGATATAATATCAAAAAATACGTTGTTGATCAGTACATTGAGTGAATGTTCGCCTTCCCATGGAATAATCAACGAATCCGAAATTTGAATTATATCATCAACATATGTATACTCATCACCATTTCCTATACGAAGTAGAAATTCTGAGAAATGTCGATCATCAATAGCACACATATTTTCAGATAGTGAAATTAAACGTACAGTTGACCACAAAGGTGAGTCAACTATGCTGGCATTGATAATTCGAGATTTTGTGCCGTTAACTACAACTGGTGGAATCTGTCGAAAATCACCTCCCATAATTACAACCTTACCACCAAAAGGCTGTGCAATATTAAGAACATCTTGAATTGAGTGATCAATGGCCTCGAATACATATTTGTGTGACATTGGAGCTTCATCCCACAAAATAGTAGAGGATTGTTCTATAAGTTTATGCAACGCAGACTGTTTGCCAAAATTACAAAATGAACCAGCTTCTACAGGAATTGGAATTTTAAATTTTAAATGTGCTGTAGTTCCACCTGGAAGAAGAGTCACTGCAATCCTTGAAGATGCAGTTGCAAGCACAATATGACTATCATGGCGTAAATGAGCAAGTAGCGCTTTGTATAAGAAAGTTTTTCCCGTGCCTCCAGGGCCATCTATGAAGAAAATACCTCCATCTTGTTGTCTAATAGCTTGCGTAATAGTATGAAAGACATATGATTGACCAGGATTTAATAGTGAAATAGAGTTAAGATCTGTATGTGAAATTGGTATTGAGATTTCATCTTCAATTAAGCTCGATAGGTTGTTAAGATTTGAGAAAATTGTTGACATTTGCGGAATATCAAATTATGTAATACTTTTGTTATACTGCTGAAGAGTATAATCTATATGACGGAGAAGCTTATTCATGACATATAAATCA
Source organism: Platanthera guangdongensis (assembly GCA_039583875.1). Taxonomy (NCBI): domain Eukaryota; kingdom Viridiplantae; phylum Streptophyta; class Magnoliopsida; order Asparagales; family Orchidaceae; genus Platanthera; species Platanthera guangdongensis. Next base: position 33,569,601 of record CM077156.1, read on the forward strand.
CTGATGAAAGTAGAAGAGACATAATCTTCCGTCATTGCAGTATAGTTATCATTCCATAATTGTCTAACCTCAGTTGGGTTGCAATAAAGTAAAATTATTGTGAATAAATTTCGTAATGCTTGTGGCAGTTGAAATTCCCGTGCTTCATGCATACAGTTATGTAGATTGTTGTCTCGTTCCAGCAGACCATGATGTTCAGCAGCTTCTTTAAATGTGGAGTATGTAATGTTCCTGACTGTCATGAGATGTTTAAATGATGTTGGAGCTCGAATATGATTCAACAGTATGCGTAAATAAAATCTTTCGCCTTCCGAAGGATGTACTGAGTATATTCGACCAATAACTTTTTGGCGGCTTCTTCGTTTGATCCAACTTCTGGATGTTTGATTCCATGTATAGTATTTTGGGAACTCGTTGTACAGATAATTGTGATGTTCTTGTTCCGTAGCATAGACATGGAAAAATTCAGTCAACATTGTGCGGGAATTTCGTTCATTTGCCAGTACAGTGTCCAGTAAATCAGTACAGCGAAATTGTACATGATGTTTATTAGGTAAATGAATTTGTAAACGGATAACAGACGGATATGTCTGGTACATAGAAAATTTAAATATCTTCCAAAATGCTTCTTGTGGATATATCCATCGACCATTTACATATTGAGTATTCTCATTATGATCTGAGGAAGGTTGAACTTGAAATGCAACTGAATCAGGGCCTTTGTGTATGCACTTATATAAATATTTTATGCTTTTTATACTACTGCATATTTCAACATTAATATGACAGTCATATTTCAACAGAAGCCATGGGTTATATGGAACAACCCATCGATTGTCAATTGCATAGTTTTCTGCACGGTGTAGTATAAATGAGCGACCATTATTACGTCGTCTATAAATTGGGTAAGAGTCTGCTCCTTGCACCGTTTTCTCAGCAAAGTTCTTTGGGTACCCTTTTTTACAAAGACCATGTTTCATGTATGGTGCATTAGAGTTAATATGTGCACATGACCCATGAATCATATGGCGCACAACAGCATTGTATAATTCGGGTTCATGTTCAATATGAGGAAGCTCTGCTCTAACAATCTTATTATAGTCATCTGGAGTATTCACTTTATCACGTGAGTCAAAAATAACCAGCATATGCACGTGTGGTAGACCTCTTTTCTGGAATTTGATTAAGTGGACATGGCTAACAGTTTTGCCCAAAACATTTTTATGGAAAATATCTTTTTTTAGTTTTTTCATATTTAACATGAAATATTCGAGAAACTACATCTGGGCGGTCTTGAGGGGTCTGTCCAGCATAAAGCGCATCTGTGATTTCATGCCAAGAAGAATTACATGTCATTGTTAAAAATATATCAGGTCTACCATGCTGCTGCACAACAGCCATTGCATCTTGGTAACGCTGGTACATGTCGCGAGTACTTCCAAAAAAAGATGAGGGCAAGATGACACACCGACCAATATTTGTTGTAATGCAAGTACACAATATAAAAATTTAGCATACTAAACAGTGTTAAAATATAAAGTGTACCATATTTAATAAAAATATGTACCAACCTCCAATATATTCTTCAGCAGTAAGACAATCTTGTAGACCGCTATAAAGTTCAGACCGGATTGTTTTTTTGGTTATTTTTTATCCACCACAGTTTTTGAGTTTCAATTTTAATGTAATTATCCACAACATATTGCTGCAGTAGTCGACATGCATGTAACAGAAATTATGAAGGGGGTTGATGATCCTGCAATATAACAACTATGAGGTGAAATATCATATAAGTAGAAGTAGTATGCCTGTACACAGTAAATAATGTTGATATAAAACCTGAAGTATGTATGAGTAGTAGTCGCAGCAGCTAACATGACAGTTATTCAGGCCTTTGTATTCAGCTAACCAACCGTATGTACCATATGGGAGGAGTAACGGATACTGAAGTGGGTCGTAGTAACCAGCGTATTCTTGAATATTAACCAACTGACCTTCAGTTGTCTCAACAATTATATGCTGCTCATTTGATTCAAGGTACTCCTCAGAACCAACAATTATAGCAGCGACTTGTGATGCTGATGGTAATGTATATTGATGACCCAAAGCAGGTTTTTCCTTTATAATAAGCTTGCATCAATTAATATATTGATGTTGAGATATTTGGCGAAACATCCGTACAAACGGGTTATACGTATCCAAAATTCTTCTTAATTTTTCTAGTAATCTACGATCAAACGCTGCATTTTCTTGCAGATGATAATCAATTTCATGTTCTGTATCATATATATAAAGTTGCAAGTATCTAGGACGTAAATTTATAGCAGGCAAAAGAGAACCAATGCGGTGATATATTGATCCATGAGCTCAGAATGTGTATACTGTGTGCTGATCAGCTCCCAATGACTCATCTAACATCACACCCATAGAAGTAAAAGAGAAAACATGGTTATATGAACGAATATATCTTCTAAAATGTCGACTTTCAGCAGAGTCAGTAATGAATAAATTAAAAAGCTCAGGTGGAACAGGTATAGTAGGAATCTGAACTCTTCCGCTGCCACAGCACATCGTCGATGTTTCACCATCAAACAGTTTAGTATTGCAATTATTACAAAAATGAGGGCGTTGAAGTTGTAAATGTACAATTTACTGCATTGCATGACATATGCGCGCAACATTGTGGTTCCGAGAACTTCGCTGCCTCACAGGAACAGTGACATCGGAGGAACTATTATCTGAGTTGTCATTTTTTTAAGTTAGTGTTTGCGAACTTTCTATAGGGTAAATAATATTAGAGTAATATCAAATATAGTGTGTCGTAGGAAAAGTAAGTGACATATATGTGTGTACTGTAATAAGAACATAATACCTTCTGGACGTATATTATGTACGACATTCTGTTGCATTACATTATCGGCAGATTTCCCTATATTCACAGCTGCTGTCAGCGTGGTAGATGGTTGTACTGTTGTTGGAGCAGTAATAGTTGCAGTAGTACAGTCATTTGAGTGGGAAGATATGAGTGACATGCTGCAGTCATGCAGGGGTACAATAGGTGGAGGTCTTGTTGATGATTCTCCAGGTTCCGGTCGTCGGGCAGTATGGGGAAACGAAAGAGATAGTACAGTTGTTAATGAATATCTATGGACAACACCGTTATATGCGCCTGTGACTTTAAATTGCAAAAGCTATACCGATATTATATAATGTAACAGCACTTCTAAACATACGATAGTGTCAAAAAAGTAAAGACAATTATTACCCCAAGTCATGTTTAAATTTTCAGTGTTGCTCTGGCCAGTTGCTACGCTTGAAAATGTTTCAGTCTGGGTTGCAGTAGTGCAGTGGAGCATAGAATCCTGATCTGGCCATATGACACTTGGATGGGGTGATTGGCGGCGGCGTCTTTCAGTAGTAGCACGTCTCATATCTCTTGCATGTGCTTGTTGTGATTTTGTCATACGTGCACGCCTCGCCCTTTGGTAAGATCGATTATATGCTCGTTCAGCTTCACGCTGTTCGTCAGACATAAGGGATCTTTGTCTCTGTGAACGTCGTCGATTCAAAGCGCGTTGAGCAACACGTTCTGCTTCTGTCATATGCGCAGTTCGTATCGATGCGTATGAATAATTGTCTACTTGATGTAATTCATGTTGTTGATCACACATAGAGGGAGATGTAGCATGAACATCAGATCGAACAGTATTACGTAGTTCCATTGTCCTCTCATTACGATCCATGTCTACAAATTTGTACGCATGAAATGTAGTAATGTAAGAATAGATTAAATAAGTATGCTCGTAAAATCACATATAATTATCATATCACAGGTTTTCACTAAGCCTTACGCAAAGACTCCAATGTACCTTACTTTTTGTTTAACTGTGTCATATAATGTAACATAGAACCACTGCATATGTTGTATTCTATGACACAAACATGCATATTTTTTAACTATTATTTTGTGTACAGAGCTCTACAAAGATCTGTTGTATGGATGTACAACTGATACCTCAAAAAATTTGCTAAGAATTTTTTTTGGTTTTGTTATTGTTGAGGACCTATATTTTTCTGATCTCATGTATCTTACTAAGCGCAACACGGTGACTGCTGTTTGAAGCATAACAAAACAGCGCAAGCAAGTTTTACGCATTGTTGCTGCATGTCTATCTTCTATAGGTGAAATTTGTTTTAGGATGTTCTTAAAATGGTTGATATGAAATCGATTTGATTGTCTTGGGAGATGGAACAAATTTAAATATATTCTTCTTACTAATTATGTCTATGATGTATATAGTATGAATAGGATTCCAGTTTAGTAGAAGGAGAGCATTCTTGGAAATGAAAGAGAGAAGGAGGGAGGGGTAAGAGCAAATTTGTGGTAAGAGGAGAATTTTAGAGAAGAAAGGAACAAAACAACAGTACTGAAGAGAGTCTGAAAGTGCAGCTAGATCTGATATACTCTAGAGGGGGGTGAATAGAGTATATGGTGATTTTAAAACTTTTACAACTGCTGTTGTATTTTAGGTGTGTGTATGTGTGTGTGCAGGGAAGCAAATAAAATAAACCAACAAGCAGCAATGGACTAATCACAGCACATTCACAGAGCAAGGCCAGAAAACAAAAGGAAAAGAAAGCAACCAGACGACACAAGAATTTTATAGTGGTTCCCCAAATCTGGGTAGTCCACTCTTCTACCACCCTGGTAGGAATCCACTGCAGGAAGGGGTTGATCAGGTGTCCTGGCACCAATGGGGTTTTGATCAGGTTCCCAAAAACCAAACCCTCAAGTCTTTTGGTGGGAGACTTGCAACCAGAATAATTTTGAAGGGAATTAAAACCCTGTACAGAGGTGGAGTGAGAGGGTGATGAGGTCTTCTCTTTCTCAAATCAAATGAGAAGACTTGTGGAATGTTGTTTAGCAGCTTTGCTCCCCCTGAGATGTAGAATGGATCAGGAAGAATACTGGAGCACTGCTTCAGGGTGATAGGTCTTCAAAGACCCAGATTTCCTGGTCCAGAGAAAGTCTTCAGGAACCTCTCGCAACTGATATGAATGTATTGTTTTGAAGTTCTCCTGAGTAAAAGCAGATGAAGAAGACTCTTGATATTGATGTAATGTTCTTCTACTTCTAGATCAATTTCTCTCTGGGCCAAGAATGAATTCCTTTTCTTGTGTTGTCTGAATCACTGTCTATGCTTTTTCTTTTCTTTTTTTGTTGTTGTTATGTCTGTATATCTCTGTCTGTCATAGAAAAACCTTCGAATTTGAATGTCGAGCAGTAATGACGGACGGCCTGGAAAGGAAGCAGCAATTAATTATTTCCCCAACAATTTCCATGGGAAAATGGCATGTAATAACCCAGAATTAACTGCGCATCCTAACAGTAGTATACTGTGAAGAACTGCCATTAATTGTCCAGGAATCAGCGCCGTGGAATGAGATGGGAACGGAAGAAGACCTAGTCTGGAATCGTCCACCGAAGAACAGAATTCGTCGAGCTGAGTCTTGAATTCATCGAGCTAAGTTGAGTTCGTCGAGCAGAGCTGGGTTCGTCGAGCTGAGCTGAGTTCGTCGAGCTAAGCTGAGTTCGTCGAGCTGACAGTCTTCATTCGTTGAATAGACAATCTTCAATATCAGACAAACCTTATTCGTAGAGCAGAGAACCAAATTCGTCGAGCTGAGAATAAACTTCGTCGACCTGAGAAAAGTTTTGGACTTGGACGAAATACTCTGCATCTGCTGAAATGCTGTGTCGACACAAAATGGTGTCGACAGATTGATCTTGGTGTCGACACAACTCCTCTGGTGTCGACAGATTGGTCTAGGTGTCGACACAAATCCTCTGGTGTCGACACAAGATGGTGTCGACTGAAATCCTGGGTGTCGACACAAATCGTCTGGTGTCGACACAAGCCCTAAGTGTCGACACAGATTCTCTGAGCACAAAAATCGTCGAGTAGAGATTAGCATTCGTCGACTTGAGAAGCTGTGAACTTGAGGTCCAAGTTCGTCGAGCTCAGAATATAATTCGTCGACCGAAGCATGGAGCTGGGCTTAGAGAAATTTGAAGTACTCCTGAGAATGCTTGAAGTAGAATCCGGTGTTCGTCGAGCAAAGAACAAAGTTCGTCGAGCTTAGCACTGCGAATTGTCTCACGATCGTCGAGCGCACAACTTCCTTCGTCGAGCTGAGTTCGACGAACGTCGAACTCATTTCACTTATTCTGAAAAACTGATAGATCTGAAGTTCCTGATGGTCTTGAAGAAGGCTGGTCCATCTGAAGTTGAGATAGAGGACTATCCTAGACTCTAAGACACAAACTTGACCCAGACTATACATGATGGGTCACATCCTAAGTCAGTGAACCTATCCCAAATCAACTAGGGATCCAACAATCTCCCCCTATTTGGGTGAGGTCACTAACAGAAACTCCAAGCAAAGAACAGACAGAAAAACAAAGCAAAATTAAGAGATATATCTGGCAGAGAATTTACAACACATGCAACAGATATATATATACAAACTGGCTTTGTTTTAATGCATAGATATATACTGAAACAAAAGCAGAAATGAAAAGAAAACACAAAATTACTTCTCTGATTTCTTCTGTTTTGGCTTGACTTCTGGTGCTTTTTCTCCTGGCTTCTTGAAAATGATTTCCCTATTGGGATATGAAGCTTGAGCCTTGGTCATAGTCATGTCAGCTGCCCCTATCATGTTCAGTGAAGTGGCTCTGGGGACAACTGCTTCTGGGTGAAGATTCATGTACTCATCAACATTGAGTAGCTTGTTTGCTTTCCCAAATCTTTTTAGCTCATCTCTCCTGTACTGAGACATAGTATTTAAGCCTGATGTGTCCTTGCCTTCAGCTTTAGCTTTGTTGATTAGAGATAAGCCAATGATTTCTTGGAATCTTGCCATTCTGGCTGTGTTGGCTGTTTCTGGATCTTCAGGAGGGGAATAGGGCCTTTCAGCTTCATGTACCTTAGATTCCTGGTGCTGCTGTTGTTGTTGATGGTGTTGACTGCCTGAAGATGGTGGCCTTGGCTGACTGCCACCAGAGGATCTCCATGTTTGTCTCTGATAGGTTTGAATAGGAGCAGATCTCTGAGAGCTAGAGCCAGAGGCACCTGCTGCTGGAGGAGGAGGAGGAGGATCCTTTCTGTATCTATGAACTGGGGGAGGAGAGTATCTCCTACTCCTCTTCCTCTCTTTTTGCTGGTTCTTAGATAACCACATCCATGCAGGCATCCCTTTATAAGGAGCAACATTATGCAGAATATAATATGAAGTGTCTGCAGTGGGATTAGGCTTGGGAGCAGGAGGAGGAGGAGTCTTCCTTTTCTTAGAGAGCAACTTCTTTCTCTTTTTAGCAGCCTCCTCATCTGATTCATCATCATCATCATCAGAATTTGAACTCTGAGGGTTATCATACAAAGCATTCAGCTTCCTCAGAGTGGCATCAGGAATGATAAGAGGTTGTTCTTGAGGGGGAATAGAAGGTTCAGAGGGTGAAGGTTCAACAGCAGTAGAAACAGAACTTGCAGCTGCTACCTTGTTCTCTTCCTCAATGTCTGCCAGAATGAGCTCATCCAGATCAGGCATGGGAGAATCATCCATGACAAAATCTGGGACAGGGCAGATGTCTGGAATAGACACAGGAGTTGGAACAGCAGCAGGAGCAGCAAAGGATGCACAAAGTTGCCTGGCAACTGCTGGATTTGCTGGAGAGGTATACTGGATAATAGCCAAATATGGCTTAGCAATATCTACTGAAGGAAGCTTCATATATACATGATCAAAGATCTGAAGTATCGCAGATAAATTAACTGTGGGATTTATAAGGAAATCACCAGTAGTTGTTATTGAATCTACTGACTCATCAAAGCTACTGTCAGTGTCCATGAATTGAATAAAATCTATTGCTGTATCTGTAACTGCATTATCAAGCACTGTAATAACTGTATCTGTGGTGTCAAGAACTGTATCTGCAGTATCTGTATCTGTATCAACTATATTTACTTCTGCAACTGCTGCACCAGCTTCATCATGGAGCATCTCCCCCTGCTTGGGTTCAGGAGAACCTGGAGCCAGGCCCCTGAATGAAGAGGGGGCAGCAGAGAGGGCTGAGATTTGGGCAGATAAAGAATCAATGGAATTCACCAGAGGTGTAATAGCCTCTGTGATGAGTGATTTAATAAGAGGAGTCAGAAGAGAGATGATGGAGGGAATAGTGGAAGAATTCATAGGTGGAGAGAGAATAGTAGAGGAGGAAGGAAGAATATGTGGAGGGGATAAGGGAGGGAGAACAGGTTGTGGTTCAGTAGGTATGGTGTAGGATGGAATAGTGGATATGTGTGGTGGAAGAGGGGATTGAGGGGGTGATGGAATATGTGTTGCAGTGGGGGAAACTGGAGGTGTAGGGATATGTGTAAGATCAGGCGGTGGAGATTGATGTTGAGGTGGAGTCAATTGAAGTGCAGGAGGAGCGAGAAGAGATTTGGTAGGGGGACTGGCCTCGTCAGGGTCTGGGTGGGGAGTGACCTTGACGGTCCTGGTGCTCTCAGAAGCCTTGATGGAGGAGGAGGAAACCTTGGAGGGTTTGGAGATTGTCCTCTCCCATCGGCCAAACAATGCGCAGGTGAGGCGCTTGCTGGCGTTGGTGAATGTGGTCGGGGAGACCAAACATTTGCTAGCCTTTTCCTGGAGGAAAATCCCCAGGATTCTGCCGTAGCAGACTTCCTTCTTGCTAGTTCTTTTCTTGATAAGGTCAAAGAAAACCATGCCCCAATCGACCTGGCGCTTGTTGAGCACTGCGCACATGATCAGGAATTGATGGCGAGTGATGTAGTCGTGTGCCGAGTGCTTGCCCATCAGAATTGTCCCTACAATGTCGGCCAAAAACTGATAAGCGGCTGATAGTTGTTTCTTCAGAAGCTTATTAGCGTTGTTGCCAGTGAAACCCATGACTTTCAGCATATCAGCATATTCCTCAGCGTCCATTTCCAAGTTGTCTTCCCCATTGATCAGTCCAAAAATTTCAGAGAGTACTGCTGGGGACAGGGAAACGGCAGTGTTTCCAATATTGCCTGTCAGATTTCCATCTTCAGAAATTGCGGCAGTGTACACCCATTCTCTGATCTCGGTTGAGTGTAGCTTGATGTTGCGTGTCATGAAGTCCTTGAGATGCAATTCTTCAAGTAATTCAAGGATATACAGAAAAATTGGATCGGAATGTTGGAAGGACTCAAAGTCGATTGAGAATGCTGCATCAAACTTCATCGCTGCAAGTGCTCCTGGAGGAATCGCCATTGATGACCTGCAAAGAAAATTACAGAGAAAACGGAGATCAAGAGCACAAGAACTGAAAGCGCGGGGCGGAGGTCGAAGAAAACCTAGATATAAGATTTTTAGAATATGAATCGACAAGCTCCGTTCCACGAAAAAGAAGACAGATCTTCGAACTGAGATCGACGAAATAAGGTATAGGAGAGTAGTTCGTCGAACCCATTCAGAAGAATTGAAAACAGTTCGTCGAACTCCGTTCGACGAAATGGTTTCTGAAACAAGGTTCGTCGATCTCCGGTCGACGAAAATTGTTTCCACACAGAGAATTCGTCGATCTCCGTTCGACGAGAATCTCTCGAACTTTGCCTAATTCGTCGAAACTCCGTTCGACGAACTCTGGAAAATTCGTCGAATGCAGACAGAAATTAATTTAACTCTTCTGCATGAATCATTCCCAGTTGATTTATAAAGAACAGATGGGTTTTCTCATCCAAAGGCTTGGTGAAGATATCTGCTCTCTGTAGATCAGTAGGAATGTGGATCAAGTTAATTTTCTTTTTGTCCACATTATCTCTAATGAAATGATGTCTTATTTCAATATGTTTAGTCCTAGAATGATGAACTGGATTCTGAGCTATAACAATAGCACTTGTATTATCACAAAATAAGGTTGAATTATTTAAGTTGATACCATAATCTAGGAGTTGGTTTTGTATCCATAGCATCTGTGAACAGCAGCTGCCAGCAGCCATATACTCTGCCTCAGCAGTTGATGTAGACACAGATGTCTGCTCTTTGCAAAACCAGGAGACAAGTCTCATACCCAAGAACTGGCAAGTCACAGAGGTACTTTTCCTATCCACTCTACATCCAGCATAGTCAGCATCTGAGTATCCAATTAACTCAAATTCTGACTCTGCAGGATACCAGAGTCCTAAACTAGGACAACTCTTTATATATCTCAAAATCCTTTTTAGAAAAATAAGATGAGATTCTTTAGGATTCACTTGGAATCCAGCACAAAGGCATGTGACAAACATTATGTCAGTCCTGCTAGCTGTTAAGTATAATAGGGATCCAACAATTACCCTATAATGTTTCTGATCTACAGGTTTCACTGCTGCATCAGAATCCACAACAGCATTTGTAGCCATAAGTGTTTTCATTCCTGAGGCATCACCCATCCCAAACTTTTTAATAAGCTCTTTAGCATACTTAGATTGGGAGAGGAAGATACCATCAGGGAGCTGCTTCACTTGGAGACCAAGGAAGTAGGAAAGCTCACCCGTGCTACTCATCTCAAATTTGGAATGTATGAGGTCAGCAAACCTCTTGCACAATTTGGGATCAGTAGACCCAAAAATGATGTCATCCACATATATTTGTACCAATAAGATTTGGTCCTTATGATGTCTAGTGAAAAGAGTTTTATCTATGGTTCCTCTTGTAAATTTATGCTCTAAAAGAAAGCTAGCTAGGGTCTCATACCAAGCTCTTGGAGCTTGCTTTAAACCATAGAGAGCTTTATGCAACTTGTAAACATAAGAGGGTTGATTTAGAGAGATAAAACCTGGAGGTTGTTCTACATAAACCTCTTCTTGAAGTACACCATTCAGAAAGACACTCTTAACATCCATCTGGAATACCTTGAACTTTTTATATGCTGCATAGGCTAGGAATATTCTAATGGCCTCCAACCTTGCAACAGGGGCAAAGGTTTGGTCATAGTCTATTCCTTCTTCTTGCCTATATCCTTGGGCAACCAGTCTAGCCTTGTTCCTTACTATGTTCCCTTCTGCATTTAATTTGTTCCTATAGACCCATTTGATTCCAATAACTGGGTAGTTATGGGGTCTTGGAACCAAATCCCAAACTCTACATCTCTCAAATTGATTTAGTTCCTCTTGCATTGCAATAATCCAGTGGGGATCTTGCTCAGCCTCATGGATGGTGAGAGGTTCAATTTGGGAGAAAAAACAGGCATGCATCAAGTCTTGATTGAGCTGATGTCTTGTCTGTATACCAACTGAAATGTCCCCAATCACTTGAGATCTGGGGTGATCTCTAAGTGTGATAAGATCAGTTTGTGGAGTTGGTTGAGCAACAGCTTCTGCAAATAATTCCTCTTGAGGAATGGTACTGGCTGTTGATGGAAGTTCAGTTACTTCCTCTTGGATTTCTTCTTCACTATCTTCAGCAGCCTGTGGAGTGGGATGAGTTGGAACCTCTTGGGTAAGGTTTAGTCCATCCATAGACTCACACATTGGTGAAACCTACAAAGGACTATTGGTAGAAATGTCTTTCTCCTTATAAGACATGTTAGCTTCATCAAAAGACACATGGACAGATTCTTCAATTTTAAGGGATGATTTATTGAAAACCCTATAGGCCTTGCTTACTTGGGAATATCCTAGAAAAATCCCTTCTTCAGCCTTGGCCTCAAATTTTCTGATGTATATTTTGTTATTAGTGTGGATGTAACATATGCAACCAAAAACTTTAAAGTAAGTGATTTTAGGTTTCTTCTCTTTAAGTAATTCATAGGGGGTCTTGTGTTTTAGTTTATGTATAAGACATATGTTCAGGACATAGTTAGCTGTGTTTACAGCTTCTGCCCAAAAGGATAGAGGCATGTAGGCATCTGCTAACAATGTACCTGCAGCTTCAATGAGTGTCCTATTTTTCCTTTCAGCAACCCCATTTTGTTGGGGAGTTCTAGGAGCTGAGAAGCACTGCCTGATACCTTCCTTCTCACAGAACTCATGCATAAGAAGAGACTCAAACTCTTTACCATGATCACTTCTGATCAATGCAACATGAGTAGAGAACTCAATCTGTATGGTCCTGAGAAAATCTGTAAGAACTTTGAATGTATCTGACTTAGCTCTCAGGAAGGCTACCCAACTGAATCTGGAGAAATCATCAACAATAACTAAGGTGTAAGACTTCCCTCCTAGGCTTTGTACTGCAATGGGTCCAAAAAGATCCACATGAAGCAGATACAATATCCTAGGTGAATCACTTTTGTTAATGGATTTGAAGCTAGTTTTAGTTTGCTTGCCTAGTTGACAAGCCCTGCATAGGCTTTCCTTCTTGTAGGGACCAGAAGGTAAACCTCTAACAAGGTTGTCTTTAGATAACCTAGATATGTTCTTAACGTTTACATGTCCTAGCCTTTTGTGCCATAACTCATTTTGGTTACTAGTGATATTGAGTAAACAAATATCAGTTGTGGCAGAAATGAAATCTACTAAATATATGTTTCCTTGTCTAAGTCCAATTAAAACAGTTTGGTTTTTATCATTTATAATAGAACAAGAGGTGGAGTTGAAATGTACCTGATAACCTTCATCACATAATTGACTTATGGATATAAGGTTATGTTTAAGTCCTCTTACATATGTCACCTTTTTGAAGGTCACTGCTCCAATGCTTACTCTTCCATACCCTTCTGACTGACCACTCTTTGAGTCTCCAAATATCACCTTTGGTCCTAGCTTGGACTGATAGTTGGTGAGATTTGCTTTGCTGCCAGTCATGTGCTTGGAGTAGCCACTGTCCAGGTACCATGTCTGACTTAGCCTTGGACAGTTCTTCACCTGTACCTACATCAAAAAATATAGCTCAATTGTTCTTGACCCAGGTTATCTTGGGTCCTTGGTTTGGTTGAAAAGTAAAACTAGAAATGACTGATAATGCAGGTTGAGACTTATACCCTAGAGGGTGATATCTCCTAGGTGGAATTATCCAATCAGCTACTGGATTAAATGTCTTGTTAGCTGTTTTAAAATTTCTGTAGGAGAAATTATTTATATTTGGTCGTTCTGGGATCGACGAGTTATTGTAAGTTCGTCGACCAGAGTTCGACGAATGGGCATGAGATCGTCGGCCTCCACTCAGAGAATGACCATGGTCATTTTCTGCATCCCACGTTCGTCGACCTCTACTCGACGAACCGTACACAGTTCGTCGATCGTAGTAGGACGAATAATTTTTTCTGACGTTTGCGTTCAACGTTCGTCGATCGGGGTTCGACGATCTTGCAGGATTTCGTCGATCTAGGTTCGACGAATTCTGCTGAACTTGGTTTTTAACAGCTTTCTTCTGTTTTCTGTTGCTATTGTCTAGGGGATTTGACTTGTTTTCTGATCTGGATTTTTCAATTAGTTTCTCTTTACCTTTAGCAGTGATAAACTTTATGGGAGTGGAAAGTATATTCTTCTTTATTATGGGGGGTAAACCTGATGAAGCACCCAAGCCCAGCCTGCCATTTAATCTGGCATTTACTGTGCTTGTGATATCCATCAGCTTGAGGCTTCTCCTATTGAGAGATTGCTCAAGTTGTTTTGCCTCAAATAATTCAGATTTTAACTTGATTATCTGTTCATTAGCTAGAGTCAATTGGTCAGTTAGTTTTCTATTTTCTGTGCTGACAGATTCAAGGTTTTCTAGTCTAGTCCTCAGGGTTTTTATCTCTTTCTCTGAGTTTATTAGATCCATGCACATGGTTTTAAACTCTACTTTAAACAAATCAGAATTGAAATCAAAACTAAAAATCACCTGATCAGCCTCTGAGTCTGAGGCACCTTCATCTTCAGAATCCTCTTCTGATCCACAGTTGCTTCTGGAGGCATCTATTGTCATTAGGCACACCTCCTTGGATCTGGCTTCTTCCTCTTCTTCACTGGAGCTGGAGGAGGATGTTTCCTCTTCTGTGTCACTCCAGGACTCAGCAACAAATCCTTTATCCTTCCTTTTATACTTGTTGGAGGAGGGTATGCTGCTTTGTTTTCTTCTGGAATCCTTGTCCCTGCCCTTGTCCTTTTTCTGATTCTCTGAGCATTCTGAAATATAGTGCCCTGGCTTTCTGCATCCAAAACACACAACCTCCTTAGTTGGTGTCTTGCCATATTTGGGTTTATCATCCTGCCTGGATGATTTTCTTCTAAAGTCCTTTCTTGCCATTTTGTAGAATCTTTTGGCAAAAAGGCTCATTAACTCTTCATTGGAGGTAGATGTTTCACTGTCTTCAGAAGCTTTGAGGGCCAAGCTGTGCTCCTTCCTAACTGGGGTAGTTCCCTTCTGTTCTGCTGCCTCTCTTGATTTGACAAGCTGCTCATATGACTTCAGCTTGCCTAGTAGAGATTCTGTTGAGATCTCATTGAGGCTTCTGGCTTCTTTGATTGGCCAGATTCTGGAGTCCCATGAACTGGGGAAACACATCAATATCGTGTCATTCACCTCAGTTAAGGTGATGTCCTTGTCAAGAGTCTTGAGTTCACTGATGATTGAACTTAATCTATTGTACATCTCAGCCACTGATTCTGTCTCATCCTTTTTGAAATTTGTTGGGTACATTGGTCAAATGTACCTGATTTGAAGAAGCCTCACCCAACTCAATGATATGCATCATAATGTATTTGATGTATGTTTGAGTTACTTGTGCAGGTTAAGAAAGTACTGGACTGAAGCAAAAAGTTTCTAAGTTCATGTGTCGACACCCAGAGGGAAAGTGTCGACACTTAAGAAAGCTTGTGTCGACACCCAGACAAGCAGTGTCGACACTTGGAGTCATTGTGTCGACACCTGGGATGCAGAGTCGACACCAGACAGAAAGTGTCGACACTTGGAGCTGTGTCGACACTCAGTGAAGAAAAGTGCAGACAGAAAGTGTCGACACAAGGAGCTGTGTCGACACCCAGTGAAGCTGTGTCTACACCACAAAGTGTCGACATTTGGAGCTGTGTTGACACTCAGCAAAAGTCTGCAGAGTCTAAGTACAAGTGTCGACACTCAACACAATATGTCGACACTATGCAGAAGAGTCAGCATTTGAAGTAAGTGTCGACACCCAGCACAATGTGTCGACACTCAACAGAAGAGTCAACATTTGAAGTATGTGTCGACACCCAGAACAATGTGTCGACACACAGCTGAAGACTCAACACTGGAAGAAAGTGTCGACACATGAAGCAGTGTCGACACTTAGTAAAGAACAGAAAGAACAACAAATTATTCTAAGTACAAGTGTCGACACTATGGGAATGTGTCGACACTCAGCTGAAGTCTCAACAACAAGAAGGTGTGTCGACACAAGGAGCTGTGTCGACACTCAGCAAGATTCAACATAGAAGACTATGTGTCGACACCAAGCAGCAGTGTCGACACTTGACAGATTCAACACAAGAAGATATGTCGACACAAAGGAGATGTGTCGACACATAGAAGAATTCAACAAAAGCTAGAAGAACAAGTACTTGTGTCGACACTCAATTTCAGTGTCGACACATGAAGAAGAATCTGTGTCGAGACATACAAGGAGTTGTGTCGACACCTTGTAGACTTGTGTCGACACTTACACAATATGTGTCGACACTTGGATTATAAGTGTCGACACTTTAAGACAGAAAGTCTCGACACTTACTGACTGTTAGAGATTTTCAAGAAGTGACTGGTTGACATGACAGCTGCCGATCCAGCCGGTCTACAGCAACTGTCAGAGATGTCAAAAGTCAGTTATGAACCAGACCAGCCGGTTACCATGAAGAAGGCCTATAAATAGGCACCCACAGTTTACAGAAACTGTTGTTAAAAAGAGTTGATCAAGTGATTAACAAGTGGTACAGATTATTCAAGTAATCAGAAAAGTGGTATACTGAGTATCAACATAAGAAGATCTTGCAGTCCAAGTGCAGATCTAAGAAGTTGGAGAGAGAGGGCTCCATCCAAGAAATCAGCCTCTGGAACTAGGCTGAGAAGAAGGATTCAGATTCAATTCTAATTCTTAAGTAGCAGAGGTCAAGGAACAACTGCAGAGGATTCAGTCTTATTCAGTTCTACTCAAGAAGCTTTGAAGAAAGCTAAGTCAGATTGGATCCAGCTGAGTTCTTCCAAGAACTCATCAAGAATCTCTCAACTCCCCTCTTATCTTTCTGAGTTGTAGAGTTATAATTTGTAATATCTTTTTAACTTATAGGATCTTTTGGATCTGAGTGATTTGTAAGCCTATAATTATAAAGGCTGAGGGTAGGGCATGTTAGCCTGAGTGTAGGAGATTGTGATCTCTGAGTGTAGGCCTTGTTGGCTGAGTGTAGGCCTTGGATTGGCTGAGTGTAGGCTTTGGGATAAAGTTGAGTTGTAAGGCTTTGGGCCTGAGGTAGGAACCAATTTGGGTTCTGAGACAGTGGAGAAGTTTGGTCGAATCTAGTACACTGCTAGATAGGCGAAGGGGGAAAGTGGATGTACCCATATCTTGGGGAACCACTATAAAACACTGTGTGCTGTGCTGTGATTGTGCTGTGTATGTTTTGTTATTGCTGTTTGCTGTGCAAAAGTTGTTAGAACTCTGTGATTTAACTAAGTGGCTGCCAACAAAGTTAGAAAAGGATTAGGTCACCTATTCACACCCCTCTGGGTGTTTAGGTACCATATCTTTCAAGTGGTATCAGAGGTAGGTTCCTCAAAACAAGGACTAACAGTCTGAGGAGATCCTGTTTGGCAAATTCAGAGTAAGGCAGTACACAGTTTCAAGAAAATCAAGAACATCAAGAAACATGGGTTCTTATGAGAATCACAAGGAATTGGGTTCCATGAAATTACCCATATATAGGAAGGAGATCTTTGGGATCTGGAAAGAAAGGGTAAGGCTATTTATGGAAGCCTCTGACCCTAGAATCTACATCACAGTTAAGGAAGGGCCTTATGTGCCAATGAAGATTTCAGTATTGGATGCAAATCAGAGAACTCCAAAGGATTTCTCTGAGATGACTAAGGATGAAATTGTCCTGGTCACCATGGACAAGAGGGCACAAAACATAATAGTGAGTGTCATTGATGATGCAACCTTTCAGAACTTAATTCACTGTAAAACAGCAAAAGAAATGTGGGATACCCTCATTGTCTATATGGAAGGTTCTGAAGAAGTTAGGCAAGATATGAAGTCCTTGCTAAATCAGGAGTATGAAAGCTTTAGGCAAGGAAAGGGTGATAGCATCACTGAGTGCTATAAGAAATTTTACAGAATAGTTAATGAACTCATGTCTTATGGAAGAGAGTTCAGTAACTATGAACTAAATGACAAGTTCTTAAGGTCCCTAACCAAAGATTGGGACACCAAGATCTGTGCCATAAGAGAAATGGCTAAGTTGGGGGAAATTCCTCCCCCCACACTGTTTGGCAAGTTATTGTCTTATGAAATGCAGTTAACAGTGAGAAAAGAGGAGGATAAATCAACAAGGACTTAGCACAAAGAAAGAACTGTTGCTTTCAAAACAGAAGTTCCCAGAAAGTGCAGGAACAAGTCTTCAACTCCACCTCCAGAGGCAGTTGAATCAGAGTCTGATGAGTCTATCAGCACAAAGTCTAAGAGCAGTGAAAGTGATGAAGACTTTGCTGCTTTCACTAGACACTTTCAAAAGTTTTTGAAAAAGAAACAGTGGAGGTCAAGGCCTTCTACATCACAAGGAAAGGAAGACTCTTATCAGAAAAAGAGGTCTTCAAAGAATGACAAGAAAAGGACAAAATCAAGCAAGACAACTGGTTCAAAGATTGTTTGCTATTGCTGCAATAGACAGGGCCATGTTATTGCAGATTGTCCAGAGAAGAGAAAGGAATCTGGTGACAGGAAAAAGACTCACTTCAAAGGGAAGAAAGAAAAGTCTTTTGTTGCTAAGAAGGAGAAGACTCTATCAGATATCTCTTCTTCAGAAACTGAGTCTGAGGCTGAAGCCTACATAGGGCTGTTTGCTGAAGAAGAAGAGGAAGAATTCATGCAGATCTTGGAGTCAATTTATGAACAAGAAGACAGTCATTGCCAAGGGCTAATGGCTTTGACAGACAGTGCCAAAATCCTGGAGCAGCCAGGACCCAGTCAGGTACAAGGTTCATGTTCAAGTTCAGTTTCTTGTTCTAGTTCAGATTCAGATTCTTCTTCATCAAGTGATGAGAATATATCTGAGTCTGAGGAAGATATTCATCAGCTTATAGATGAATATAAGGTACTGTTGCAAGTCTACAAGAAAAGCAAGACCCTAGCCAAAAGTCAGGTAAAGGAAATTGCTGATCTTAAAGCTGCTGCAACAGATTTTGAGAAACAATTTGATCAAAAAATGAATGAGGTAGCCAGGCTGAAACACATTACTGTGATTCAGTTGGGAACTATCACTTTTAAGAATGATCAAATTAAGTGTCTGGAGAATAATCTTCAGAAGGAGAAGGACTTGGTTACTAGGTTTTCTAAACCTAAGTCAGTGTTACCCATAATTGATGAATTTGTTCATCACAAGGGTAAAGCTGGACTGGGTTTTGTTAGACCTGCAGGGACTGAGCAGTCCAAGTATAAGTCCAAGGGCAAAGCCCCAACATTCAACAAGCCTGCTGTAGTCAAGACAGCCAAGGCAGTACCTAAGCAAAGGTACAATAAATTTGAATGTTGGTGCTGTGGCAAAGTTGGCCATTTTGCAGTGGACTGTTGGCACAATGTGAGTGCCAAAGTGAGTTCCAAACTACCTGTTGGAAAGCCATTAGGTAGGTTTGTCAAATTGCAAACTAACAATCACCAAGGACCCAAGAATACTTTGGGTTCTAAGGTTCATTAATTTGTTTTGCAGGTGAGTCCAAGTGGCCATACCCCTACATGGTACTTGGACAGTGGATGTTCCAGACATATGACTGGAACTAGGGGACTACTGAAGGACTACATTCCAATCAAAAATGGTCCTAAAGTGACCTTTGGTGGTTCTGAAAAAGGAATCATCAAAGGGTTTGGTAACATTTCTTCAAACTTAGTTACCATTACTCAAGTGGCTTATGTTAAAGGGTTGAAACACAACCTAATAAGTATAAGTCAATTAAGTGATGTAGGGTATGACATCTCATTTGTTAAAAATGGTTGTCATATCAAGAGGTTAAGTGATCAAGAGATCATTTTGACAGGATATAGGAAGAGGAATGTCTACTGCCTAGACATTATGATTGAGAACAATGGTTCTCCAGTTTGTCTTGTAGCTGATGAGACAGTCTCTCATTGTGTCAAATGGCACAAGAGGCTAGCCCATCTTAACTACAAGACAATTAGCAAACTCTTTAGCAAAGAGTTAGTGAGGAATGGTCCTCAAGTTAAGTGTGTCAAAGATGGTATTTGCTCAGCTTGTCAAAAGGGCAAGCAGACTAAATCCACCTTTAGAAGCATAGATAACAAAGATGCTGTGAGGTGTTTGTACCTCTTGCATTTGGATCTCTTTGGTCCAATGCCAGTTCACAGCTTAGGTAGGAAAGTCTATACCCTTGTAGTTGTAGATGACTACTCAAGGTTTTCCTGGGTGTTCTTCTTAAGACAGAAATCTGAAACACCTAGTGTCTTCTACAGCTTTGTCAAGCAAATTCAGAATGAACTAAATAGTACTGTGGTCAAAATTAGAAGTGACCATGGTACTGAGTTTCAGTCTGAAAGCATGACAAAACTATGTGAAGACTTTGGGATATTTCAAGAATTCTCTTCACCTAGAACACCTCAGCAAAATGACATTGTTGAGAGGAAAAATAGGACCTTGATAGAGGCTGGTAGAACCCTATTGAGTGATACATCACTGCCAGAGTATTTCTGGGCTGAAGCAGTTAACACTGCATGCCATGTTATAAATAGGGCTACCATCACTAAAGGGATAAACAAGACCCCCTATGAAGTTGTGAAAGGCAGGAAACCAAACCTATCCTACTTCAGGATCTTTAGTTGCAAATGCTTCATACTTAACAATGAGAAGTCTTACTTAACTAAGTTTGCTGCCAAGTCCCAAGAGGGAATTTTTGTTGGGTACAACATTAATAGTAAGGCTTATAGAGTCTACAACTTGACTTCACAAGTTGTAGAAGAATCAGTGCATGTAGTTTTTGATGAGACTAAACTTATTAATAATGAGTTGTCTAGCAATGTGTGTAGCCCCACAAGTTTGACAAAGACAATGGACAAGCTGACTATAGAAGAAGTGCCTGCTGCAAGACAGCAAGGAGAGGAGAGAAGCTGCTGTCCAGGGGGAGAACTACATGTGCCAGTTGCTGAAGAAATCCAAGGTATACAGCATGATGCAGATGCTGAAGTGGTTCAACCAGAAGTGAGGATGCCTCCAGCCCACAGGCATCTTAGAGATCATCCAGTAGAGCTGATTATTGGAGATCCAAGACAAGGAGTTCAAACTAGGAGCAGAAATCAGGATGCTGCAATCTATTCCAGCTTTTTGTCTCAAGTTGAACCTAAAAGATTTGAAGAAGCAATAATGGATCCACAATGGACTGAAGCAATGCAAGAAGAGCTTAATCAGTTCAAGAGGTGCAAGGTTTGGGAACTTGTTCCTAAACCTAAAGACCACAATGTAATAGGAGTTAAGTGGATCTACAGGAATAAGATGGATGAACAAGGTGTCATCATTAAGAATAAGGCTAGACTGGTTGCTAAAGGATATAGGCAAGAAGAAGGTATTGACTTTGATCAAACCTTTGCTCCAGTAGCCAGACTGGAAGCCATAAGAATGTTCTTGGCCTATGCAACCTATCAAGGATTCAAGGTATACCAAATGGATGTCAAGTCAGCATTCCTAAATGATAATTTGAAAGAAGAAGTCTATGTGGAGCAGCCTTCAGGTTTTGTTGATCCAACTCTACCTCATTATGTCTATAGACTTAGGAAAGCTTTATATGGGTTAAAGCAAGCCCCTAGGGCTTGGTATGAAACCCTATCTAGTTTCCTCATTGAGAACAAATTCTCAAGGGGGAAAATAAATAAGACTCTATTCCTTAGGGAATCTAGAGGCAAAGTCATACTAGTCCAAATATATGTAGATGACATTATATTTGGGTCTACTGAAAGCAGCCTTTGCAAAAAGTTTGCAAAACTTATGCAAGGTCAGTTTGAAATGAGTAGTATGGGAGAGCTGAAGTTTTTCTTGGGTCTCCAAGTTAAATAGACTGAGAGTGGTTTGTCCATTTGTCAGTCAAAGTTCACCCTAGAACTCATAAGGAAATATGGTATGGATTCATCCAGCACCATGAAGACTCTTATGGGGTCAAGTATGTCTCTTAGCAAGGATGATGCAGGGAAACCTGTAGATGAAACCTTGTATAGAGGGATAGTTGGCTCCCTATTATACTTGACTGCTAGTAGACCAGACATCATGTATGCTACATGTGTTTGTGCAAGGTATCAAGCCTGCCCTAAAGAGTCTCACTTGACTGCAGTCAAGAGAATTTTGAGATATTTAAAGGGCACTCCCTATCTAGGCCTCTGGTACCCTAGGAATGGAGACTTTGATCTAACAGATTATTCAGATGCAGACTTTGCAGGATGCAAAGAGGATAGAAAGAGTACTACTGGAACCTGTCAATTCCTAGGTGGGAGACTAATTTCCTAGAGCAGTAAAAAGCAGACTAGTGTGGCTATCTCCACAGCTGAGTCAGAGTATGTGGCTGCAGGAAGTTGCTGTGCTCAACTTCCGTGGATTCAACATCAACTAGAGGACTATGGATTTCAGGTAAGTAGAACTCCACTTTACTGTGATTCTACAAGTGCTATTTCAATAGCTAATAACCCTGTATCTCATAGTAGAACAAAACATATTGAGATTAAATATCACTTTCTTAGAGAACATGTAGAAAGAGAAGATATTTCACTTGAATATGTTAAAACTGATAATCAGATAGCTGACATGTTTACTAAGCCCCTAGAAGAAGCTAAGTTCAATAGATTCAAAATTGAACTAGGAATGATAAACTTAGACTAAGTTTACAGAATTGAAAATTGGCTAAGTAAAAAAGTGTCGACACATAGACAAGTCTATGTCGACACAGAATAGTGGTGTCGACACTTCAGGAAAAAGGTGTCGACACATCTAGGATTGTGGTGTCGACACTTCAGAATGTTAGTGTCGACACATGTCAAGTAGGTGTCGACACATCCAATATGGTGTCGACACTTAAGTTTTACTCAGAATCTTCTAAGTAAAGTCTCGACAAAGTGTCGAGATATGTTGTGTCGACACATAACCAAGTGTCGACACATAATATCTGTTGACTAAACTTGTGTCGACACATGTGTGTCGAGACATTATAAGTCAGTGTCGACACTTATTGCCAGTGTCGACACACTTTAAGCTAGCTGTCCCTCCTGTTCATCTTCAAAATCAGAAAGGTATAAATAGGGTTCTGTCTTTGTTTGTCGACACGCTTTCAAAGTTTCGAGACCAAAACTATTGTGTCGACACTTCTCTTTTCTACAGACAAATTCTCCAAACCCTAATGACTCCTAAGCTTGAGGAGAACGTTAACGAGGGCTATGAGCTGGTGCGCGGCGCGTTCGACGACGCAGATCGAGAAATCCAATCGGTGATAACCCTAGTCATCAATTCTGGACTCGAATACTTGGTTTCAGAACCAACAAAGATTTGGAAAAAGGAAGTTCTTGAATTCCTTAATGGAGCTGCTGTAGATGAATCTGGATACCGAATCAAATCCAGAGTTCATGGATCTAAGGTCAAACTTTCACCAAAAAGTCTGAGGAAGGTACTCCAGCTACCTAAAACACAAGATGAAGAAGAAGTAACTGCTATAAAGACCAGGGAAGCTTTAACCTGCTGTGGTCTTGATCCTAAGATGAGGATAGGATCTGTATTCAACAGGAAAGGCAGGAATAACCAAGGAAAGTTCATGTCTGAGATTGTGGGCAAGGTTATTCTCAGTAAGCCTGGAGGGTATGACAGGGTGTCTGCCTCTATGTTTGAAATTATGACAAGAATAATCTTTACTCTAAAAACAGACTGGTCTCAAGTGCTGTATGAGAAAATCAAGGAGAGTCTGAAGAAGCCCAACCTGGGCAGAATACTTAGTCTCTACCTAGCTGGTACCATACCAGAGGTAATGAGCATTGCTGTTGGAAGTAAGATCAATCACATGAGGAAGATGCATCTAAGGATCTTTTCCAGATGGGATAGAGTATTGTCCAAGGAATTACCAACTCCTGAGAAGACAATTACTGAGAAGGAGATTCCTCCAAGGAAGAAAAGGAAAACAGCTGCTGTGACACAGGAGTCCTCCAGCAGTTCAGGGAGTAAAGAACAAGTTGTTTTCACTCCTGATGCTCAAGAGGAAGTGGCTGCAGAGAAGACCCCTGCTGCTCAAGATGTAGCTGAGATCCAGGGGGAGCTGCCTCAAGCTAGCCCCATCCATAGGGATCACAGCCAGGGGGAGCTTCCAGTAGTAGAAGAACCATCTACTCTGGACAGTGAGCAAGCCACCATCATTATCCAAGAGGTACTCACTGACCTAAAAACTTTAGACTATATTATAGAAGATGCTAATTTGTCTGATGTCCATCAGCAAACTCAGCTAGACAGTCAAGTTCCAGATGTTGTTTTAGAAGACAAATCTGTTGAACAAGAAGTGGTACCTGAGTCAGTGGTTGAAGAGCAAAGACTGTCTCCAGCTCCATCTCCACCTGAATATACAATGGAGGATTTATTCCTAAATCTAGATCAAGAAGATTTTGATATGGACAAGGATGCTACTGCTGAAGATAAGAGTGCTGCTGCTGAGGGGGAGCAACTGACAGTTCTGGAAGAGCCTATTAGGCTAGAAACTGAGCAAGCACCTGATATGCAACCTGAGAAGCCTCAAAGCCCTAAGGACAGGGTTGATATTGCCAACACTTCTGTCTCTGAAGATGAGGAGAGTGCTAGGGCCAAGAAGAAGAAACTCTATGTCTTCAAAAGGAGAAGCCAGAGTTATAAAAAGGCCTTGCAATCCATTGCCCCACAGCCTATAGTTCAACAAGCTCCAACAGTTGATTATAGTGCTTTGATGATTGCCATGCAGATCAAGTTGGATGAGCAAAGGAAGGCAATAGAGGCTTATGTGGATGAAGGGCACAAGTCCCTAAAGTTTGATCTTGCACAAGATATAAAATCTATAAGGTTTGAAATGAACCTGAACAAGAAGGAGATGACTGACTGCTTCCACAAGGGTGGGAATGTAGTAGTCTATTTGGCAACTCACCAGGAGAAGATCAAGGCTCAGGTAGATGATGTAGCATTAAAGCAAGGATATGTGCTGGAGAATCAGTTAAGAATGAATGATAATTTGACTGCCTCCCATAATGCTATAGTCACTGAGTTGAAGAATAAGTCTGCTGAACCGTCTACATCTGCTGCTGCAGTTAAGGCTGATTTTGATAAAGTATTTCAAGCTGAGATTACTGCTGTCAAGACTGCAATTAAAGATTCCCAGAAAGTCATCTCTGAACAACTTACAAAGCTGAAACCATTCTTTAAAGAGGGAATCAGGTATTTGGACAGTCAGATAAGGTTTCAAAAGGATGATGTCAGAGACCATATGGCCAGAGAAGTCATAAAGGGGGAGAGAGTATTAGTCAAAGCTAGCTCTGACCATGCCAAATAGATATGTAACTCCATCAGAGCTACACTAGGCTATCCTCCACTTTGTGATGATGATAATGTTGCTGAATCAGGGATTCAAAATGCCTATCTTGGAGGTGAGCAAGCAGAAGTAGCTCAAGTGATTTATCCACCTCCAGATTTTGACATGGTTCAAGCAGATGTCAGCACAATGTATAGCCCAACTGAGGGCAAGGCCAATGTTCATATTGAAAAGGTTGTTCAACCTATTTATGAAGCTCTGCAAGAGGCTATGAACAAAGAAGAGGAGACAAGGTTGTCTAAAAAGAGGTTTAGGGAACAAGCAGAACAAAAGCCAGATTTTGAACAATGGAGCCCTACCTCTAGGAATATAATTCTAACTGCCTGGAAAGCTGCCAAAGACAACATGACTGACAGGAACAAATGGTTCTCTGAGGCAGAATGGAGAAAGCATGAGATTAGGCAGGAGGCAATAGTACAATTTAGAAGGAAGGCTAAGATGGGAAAGCTACCTCCTACTGCTGTGGAGCCTAGCAAGTACTTCCCCAAGCCATTTCACTATTTTGAGAGACAGAAAATCAAAGCTGAAGAGCTGAAGAAGAAAGATTTAAAAGGCAAGAAGCCTGTTGATGCTGAAACTACTGAAGCTCCTGTCAAAGCTCAAGTCCAATCTGGCAAAGGAATTGTCATCAAGGAACCTGACCAGAAATAGATTTAGAATTGACTTGAAGATTGTTGTAATCTTTTGAATGAAAAACATTTTTGTAAACCATTGAAAATGTATAAGGAACAATGTTAGAACAATATATGATAAATATATTTCATGATTGTTCTGTAAATGTGTCTATTTCTTGTTTGTTATGCAATGCTGAATGTGTATACATGTGTGAATTATTACATGTTTATGTTTACCCTGTTGAATATAATCTGCTGTACATCATTTTGTAATTTTAATTATTGATGGTGTATATCATTGACTAAGGGTTATGACTTCTCCAAATAGGGGGAGATTGTTGGGTACATTGGTCAAATGTACCTGATTTGAAGAAGCCTCACCCAACTCAATGATATACATCATAATGTATTTGATGTATGTTTGAGTTACTTGTGCAGGTTAAGAAAGTACTGGACTGAAGCAAAAAGTTTCTAAGTCCATGTGTCGACACCCAGAGGGAAAGTGTCGACACTTAAGAAAGCTTGTGTCGACACCCAGACAAGCAGTGTCGACACTTGGAGTCATTGTGTCGACACCTGGGATGCAGAGTCGACACCAGACAGAAAGTGTCGACACTTGGAGCTGTGTCGACACTCAGTGAAGAAAAGTGCAGACAGAAAGTGTCGACACAAGGAGCTGTGTCGATACCCAGTGAAGCTGTGTCTACACCAGAAAGTGTCGACATTTGGAGCTGTGTCGACACTCAGCAAAAGTCTGCAGAGTCTAAGTACAAGTGTCGACACTCAACATAATGTGTCGACACTATGCAGAAGAGTCAGCATTTGAAGTAAGTGTCGACACCCAGCACAATGTGTCGACACTCAACAGAAGAGTCAACATTTGAAGTATGTGTCGACACCCAGAACAATGTGTCGACACACAGCTGAAGACTCAACACTGGAAGAAAGTGTCGACACATGGAGCAGTGTCGACACTTAGCAAAGAATAGAAAGAACAACAAATTATTCTAAGTACAAGTGTCGACACTATGGGAATGTGTCGACACTCAGCTGAAGTCTCAACAACAAGAAGGTGTGTCGACACAAGGAGCTGTGTCGACACTCATCAAGATTCAACATAGAAGACTATGTGTCGATACCAAGAAGCAGTGTCGACATTTGACAGATTCAACACAAGAAGATATGTCGACACAAAGGAGATGTGTCGACACATAGAAGAATTCAGCAAAAGCTAGAAGAACAAGTACTTGTGTCGACACTCAATTTCAGTGTCGAAACATGAAGAAGAATCTGTGTCGAGACATACAAGGAGTTGTGTCGACACCTTGTAGACTTGTGTCGACACTTACACAACATGTGTCAACACTTGGACTATAAGTGTCGACACTTTAAGACAGAAAGTCTCGACACTTACTGACTGTTAGAGATTTTCAAGAAGTGACTGGTTGACATGACAGCTGCCGATCCAGCCGGTCTACAGCAACTGTCAGAGATGTCAGAAGTCAGTTATGAACCGGACCAGCCGGTTACCATGAAGAAGGCCTATAAATAGGCACCCACAGTTTACAGAAACTGTTGTTAAAAAGAGTTGATCAAGTGATTAACAAGTGGTACAAATTATTCAAGTAATCAGAAAAGTGGTATACTGAGTATCAACACAAGAAGATCTTGCAGTCCAAGTGCAGATCTAAGAAGTTGGAGAGAGAGGGCTCCATCCAAGAAATCAGCCTCTGGAACTAGGCTGAGAAGAAGGATTAAGATTCAATTCTGATTCTTAAGTAGCAGAGGTCAAGGAACAACTGCAGAGGATTCAGTCTTATTCAGTTCTACTCAAGAAGCTTTGAAGAAAGCTAAGTCAGATTGGATTCAGCTGAGTTCTTCCAAGAACTCATCAAGAATCTCTCAACTCCCCTCTTATCTTTCTGAGTTGTAGAGTTATAATTTGTAATATCTTTTTAACTTGTAGGATCCTTTGGATCTGAGTGATTTGTAAGCCTATAATTATAAAGGCTGAGGGTAGGGCATGTTAGCCTGAGTGTAGGATATTGTGATCTCTGAGTGTAGGCCTTGTTGGCTGAGTGTAGGCCTTGGATTGGCTGAGTGTAGGCCTTGATTGGCTGAGTGTAGGCTTTGGGATAAAGCTGAGTTGTAAGGCTTTGGGCCTGAGGTAGGAACCAATTTGCGTTCTGAGACAGTGGAGAAGTTTGGCCGAATCTAGTACATTGCTAGATAGGCGAAGGGGGAAAGTGGATGTACCCATATCTTGGGGAACCACTATAAAACACTGTGTGCTGTGCTGTGATTGTGCTGTGTATGTTTTGTTATTGCTGTTTGCTGTGCAAAAGTTGTTAGAACTCTGTGATTTAACTAAGTGGCTGCCAACAAAGTTAGAAAAGGATTAGGTCACCTATTCACCCCCCCTCTAGGTGTTTAGGTACTATATCTTTCAAAATTCTCATAGAGAGAAATGAGACTGGATCTCCTATCCTTTCTTTCATCAGCTGAGCCTGCTACCATTTGATTGAGAGAGTCCCAAATGGCCTTGGCTGAGGTGCATTCAGCCACCTTCTAAAATATGTCATCTGACATTGTTTAGGCCAGAATATTCATATCCTTTGCATCAGCCATCTTGTCTTTCTTATAGGCTTCAGTATTGTCTGGATGTGGTACTGCACTCAGGTTAGTTGATGTGCTGGCAAAAGTTGTAGGAGCTGGAGGAACACCTGTTGAAATGACAGAGAAAATATCCTCATCAATGGAGTTCATATATAATCTGATTCTTGCCTTCCAGATGGCAAACTTATTAAGATTGCACACTGGAGGTCTGATGCTTGTATAATTCTTGTTTTGGGTCATGTCTGTGATAAGGATAAGTCCAATAACAGAATAGAAAGGAAAAGAGATCTAACCAAAGGATCTTTGGGTTCAGGTGTTAGCCTG
Source organism: Platanthera guangdongensis (assembly GCA_039583875.1). NCBI lineage: Eukaryota > Viridiplantae > Streptophyta > Magnoliopsida > Asparagales > Orchidaceae > Platanthera > Platanthera guangdongensis. Next base: position 33,597,926 of record CM077156.1, read on the forward strand.
TACAACCAATCAGGTATGGTATGTTTAACCAACCTGCCTCTGATACCAATTGAAAGTGCAGCTAGATCTGATATACTCTAGAGGGGGGGGGGGTGAATAGAGTATATGGTGATTTTAAAACTTTTACAACTGCTGTTGTATTTTAGGTGTGTGTATGTGTGTGTGTAGGGAAGCAAATAAAATAAACCAACAAGCAGCAATGGACTAATCACAGCACATTCACAGAGCAAGGCCAGAAAACAAAAGGAAAAGAAAGCAACCAGACGACACAAGAATTTTATAGTGGTTCCCCAAATCTGGGTAGTCCACTCTTCTACCACCCTGGTAGGAATCCACTGCAGGAAGGGGTTGATCAGGTGTCCTGGCACCAATGGGGTTTTGATCAGGTTCCCAAAAACCAAACCCTCAAGTCTTTTGGTGGGAGACTTGCAACCAGAATAATTTTGAAGGGAATTAAAACCCTGTAAAGAGGTGGAGTGAGAGGGTGATGAGGTCTTCTCTTTCTCAAATCAAATGAGAAGACTTGTGGAATGTTGTTTAGCAGCTTTGCTCCCCCTGAGATGTAGAATGGATCAGGAAGAATACTAGAGCACTACTTCAGGGTGATAGGTCTTCAAAGACCCAGATTTCCTGGTCCAAAGAAAGTCTTCAGGAACCTCTTGCAACTGATATGAATGTATTGTTTTGAAGTTCTCCTGAGTAAAAGCAGATGAAGAAGACTCTTGATATTGATGTAATGTTCTTCTTCTTCTACTTCTAGATCAATTTCTCTCTGTGCCAAAAATGAATTCCTTTTCTTGTGTTGTCTGAATTACTGGCTATGCTTTTTTTTTTATTATTATGTCTGTATATCTCTGTCTGTCATAGAAAAACCTTCGAATTTGAATGTCGAGCAGTAATGACAGACGGCCTGGAAAGGAAGCAGCAATTAATTATTTCCCCAACTGTTTCCATGGGGAAACGACATGTAATAACCCAGAATTAACTGTGCATCCTAACGGTAGTATACTGTGAAGAACTGCCATTAATTGTCCAGGAATCAGCGCCGTGGAATGAGACGGGAACGAAAGAAGACCTAGTCTGGAATCGTCGACCGAAGAACAGAATTCGTCGAGCTGAGTCTTGAATTCGTCGAGCTAAGCTGAGTTCGTCGAGCTGAGCTGGGTTCGTCGAGCTGAGCTGAGTTCGTCGAGCTGAGCTGAGTTCGTCGAGCTGACAGTCTTCATTCGTTGAATAGACAATCTTCAATATCAGACAAACCTTATTCGTAGAGCAGAGAACCAAATTCGTCGAGCTGAGAATAAACTTCGTCGACCTGAGAAAAGTTCTGGACTTGGACGAAATACTCTGCATCTGCTGAAATGCTGTGTCGACACAAAATGGTGTCGATAGATTGATCTTGGTGTAGACACAACTCCTCTGGTGTCGACATATTGGTCTAGGTGTCGACACAAATCCTCTGGTGTCGACACAAGCTGGTGTCGACTGAAATCCTGGGTGTCGACACAAATCGTCTGGTGTCGACACAAGCCCTAAGTGTCGACACAGATTCTCTGAGCACAAAAATCGTCGAGTAGAGATTAACATTCGTCGACTTGAGAAGCTGTGAACTTGAGGTCCAAGTTCGTCGAGCTCAGAATATAATTCATCGACCGAAGCATGGAGCTGGGCTTAGAGAAATTTGAAGTAGTCCTGAGAATGCTTGAAGTAGAATCCGGTGTTCGTCGAGCAAAGAACAAAGTTCGTCGATCTTAGCACTGCGAATTGTCTCACGATCGTCGAGCGCACAACTTCCTTCGTCGAGCTGAGTTCGACGAACGTCGAACTCATTTCACTTATTCTGAAAAACTGATAGATCTGAAGTTCCTGATGGTCTTGAAGAAGGCTGGTCCATCTGAAGTTGAGATAGAGGACTGTCCTAGACTCTAAGACACAAACTTGACCCAGACTATACATGATGGGTCACATCCTAAGTCAGTGAACCTAGCCCAAATCAACTAGGGATCCAACAGAGTCGATAAATAACTAATATATCATTGTCGATGTTTCCTAAACAACGTATCACTCAAGACGTACGTTCACGATGGCATCTCTGTGGGCTCGTGGAGTAGGCGTCTTCATGTAATCTTTGTCAATGTTGTAGATCCTCCAAGTTACGTATCCATTCTCGGCAGTTTTTTATTTTTTAAGCGAGAAATATTGTTGCATATTTTTATATTTATTGCGTGATCAAATTAGGACACTAAGCTGCATAGTGGTGTATTTCTATTTGCAAAGTAAAAATAGGTATTACAAAATAATTAGCATGTCCAATAAGGACACATTATTTATATGTGAGAATGTAAATGAATTGATCAAATTATACGCTACTCAATGTGAATGAGGTAGAGAAATGCAAACCCAAAATAGTTATTGTAAGAATAGAACAGCCTAAAATAATATTCAAACGAAAAAACAGAGTGGATAACAAAGCATAAGAGTGTTAATGAGTTCAAACCTAAGAGAGTAGTGGTGAGACTTTAAATTTTGCAAATTTCAAGGGAGTGCAAGCAAAATGGTGTAAGGATGAGAAGTTAATTCAAGCAAGTGGTAAGGATAAAGCGTAGACCTTCAATGCTTGATACGTTCAGGTCAGAAGAACAGAAGACTTGTACCAAAACATATTTTGATACATTATTTTTGGCAATTTTAACATGATCAAAAGAATAGGATATATATGTTGTTTGTAGCTGTGGGTATTATGTATGAGTAGATCCAAACATAATCCAGTATTTACAACTCTAAACTTTTATATATGATGATAAACTGAACAGCATAACGGATCTGAAGCAGATCCCAGACAGAACATATCAGTTACTTAACACGCCCCCCCCACCTCCCGAAAGAACTCTGGTTTAACATCATAGAGTGTCAACTCACGAACTGAAATCTTTTGTCCATCAATGGTGGGTTGGTCCATCTTTATCGCAGTTTCATTCATTGTAATCGCATCAGTGAAAATGATCTCACCCGTGCCAAGTGACTTTCCCTGTGTGTCCACATCAGCCTTCATGAGCAAATATACAGTAGCACTAAATTATGAAGCGAAAATGATTAAAGCGTGTAATGCATGATGAAGATTTAGGAGTCATACACTGACATGAAGGAATCCTGGAATGGTGCCAAAGGCTGACTTTAAAACTTCAGTAGTTGTAGAAACGTTAAGGTTGATAATTAAAAGAGAGAAGTAATAATTATCACGCATCTCTGGTGGGACATCGATGTTGTACTCGTGTTCGTTGCTCGTGAACAGCAGGGGATTCTTCTGTGGCATGGACGACGAAGAGCTTGACCAGGACATTGCAAATTTTGAATTGAAGTACAGATGGCTAGAAGCGAGGGAAGTAACTGGCGACGAAGAATGGCAATGTTTATTGTATAAGCACTACCAAATATTGGCAGTACAAAACACACTGTAACATACTTGTAAATATCAGGTATTTGTGTTGTTGGGTTTTTGTTTTTTTAGGTTTTCAACAAAAATCAGTAAGTATTACATACAAACTACGCAAATCAAACAGTATACAATTATTTTATGAGTGCTTGCACGCTATTAGTTAGAAAATATGACGCATGTTCTTCTCTCATGTAGTAATAAGGTAGAAATGCCATGGAAACTGATCTTATATGGTAAGACATGTAATTTAACATATATTACAGATCCATATGTGAAATTCTCCTAAGGTAATATACTTACAATAAGATTAGTAGTATATATATGTCACTATTCATTATCAAAGAGAGATAGTATTGGTACCAAGGAACCACACAATTAAACGAAATATCATTCGAATACAGTACAGCGAATCATTAGAGTGACATAAATTTTTGAATTGAAAATTTTGAATTGAAGTACAGATGGCTAGAAGCGAGGGAAGCAACTGGCGACGAAGAATGGCAATGTTTATTGTATAAGCACTACCAAATATTGGCAGTACAAAACACACTGTAACAGACTTGTAAATATCAGGTATTTGTGTTGTTAGGTTTTCGTGTTTTTAGGTTTTCAACAAAAATCAGTAAGTATTACATACAAACTACGCAAATCAAACAGTATACAATTATTTTATGAGTGCTTGCACGCTATTAGTTAGAAAATACGACGCATGTTCTTTTCTCATGTAGTAATAAGGTAGAAATGCCATGGAAACTGATCTCATATGGTAAGACATGTAATTTAGCATATATTACAGATCGATATGTGAAATACTCCTAAGATAATATACTTACAATAAGATTAGTAGTATATATATGTCATTATTCATTATCAAAGAGAGATAGTATTGGTACCGAGGAACCACACAATTAAACAAAATATCATTCGAATACAGTACAACGAATCATTAGAGTGACAGAAATTATAAAAAATCATACGTGAAATGTAAGCTCGCAAAATAAAATTTATTGTAAAATCAAATACCCAACCTCATCAGCAGCTAAGTAACAGCATTAAAGTTTTTGCAGTTTCAATATCATGAAATCTCTTAACTACGTATAGATTCAAAGAGCTAGAAACTCCACATACGAATCCTACAGCAGTAGTGAATGTATAACAGCAAGTGTCGCGTACATGGCTCAATAAGGTGAAGCAAAGCATAGCAGGAGATGCCTATTCATTCCAATTTGATCTCAGTACATTAAGGAACAACATCCAAAATATAGCACAACCCTTTTTATAAGGTTTCAAATAAAAGACACAATTGAACACAGTGCATATGTCAACTAAAAACAGGGTTTTGGTAAATGACTACCTCTTTTAGATTGGAAGCGACAGATCAGTTGAGATATGCGATAACGTCTTAGTACATCAAAATTTTCAGAGGAAAACCGGGTAATGTGCTTGGATGGAGATACTGAAATTGGAAGAGAAGATTTATGTTAGCAATAAAAAAACTTTTAATTTAGAAGAAACAACAATAAGCAATGAGTATGACTTTACTATAAGCAATGTGATAGGTAACCGGACAAAAAATTTATTCTAGCAGGTATAGTTAATTGCTACTAAATCAGCAAATCCTCTATAGCAGAATAGTTAAAATGGTAATGTTGATGGAACATGGCATCAATTCCTCCAGTGAATCTGCATACCCCCTTCTTAAAACGACAGACACTATTTCTAGGTAAGCTTGGCTAATAGCATTTGTAAAATATATTGATATTAGCACGCTCAGTGCTCTCAGTTGGTAAATGTTCTACTATAACTGATGTTGATTTTTAATAAAAAGACTTTCAGAGGTTTTTGAAAATACCTAATGCAATCCAATCAGAAAAACTACTTCCCCCTTTCTCCTGCCAAGACCATATTCTTTAGTGGAAGGATTAAGTAAAAACATCAAAAAAGGAAATAGAAGAAGCTGATGTCTTCACTACATGGAGAGGGAATTTCAAAAAGTAGCTTCCAATGGAAAGGTCAATTGGCTTCATACGTTCGTAATGAAAAAGTAACTGAGATCAATTTTTCATAGTTCTAATGTTCAGAGAGTACAAAATGTATACCTAAAATGTTTATACTAATATAGAATGCTCGATCACATCAATATGAGCTTACAGTTCAATATAAGCTTTCTTCCTACTTGGTTAGGCTACGCCTCTATATGACTTCTTTGTATTCATTTATATGTATTAAATGGTAGAGAAAACATAAGCATGCTTGTTCAACACATAACCTAACGGTGTGAAAACTTCATCGAAGAGTATAACAATAACTCTAACAAAGCTTTGTACAGAAACTGATAATCATAGAGCATTCCATACCTTGGAAATGACGATTCTATCTCCTGGAAATCGACAAATAAATACCCTATATATTAGGTTCGAATGGTATCTATGATTTTATTTGATTTGAAATCATTATCCGAGAGAAGATAATAATTTTGGGCTCTTTTAATTCTACGGATCCTTAACAACACAAACAAATCAAATAATTGAATAGTACCATAATGAAGTCATGACCCATGAAATTGCTAAAAAAAAACAGAAGATTGTCAAACAACATAAAATCCTAAAACTTTTACTAATTTTAAGTGTAATATGGAATTGATGACCAAATAATAGTAATAATCAAGCCTACTATATTATTCACATCATTTGCATCAATCATGAGTCATCAACACACACCTAAGCAGCAACATAAGAGCCCCAAAATATAGCATCAACAATTGACAATATGCAATTTACACAAACGGTAAAGCTATGGAGAATAAGATCAGGCCGTTGGGCATGATCTTCAAACCTGAGAAAGTTCATTTCAGCATTTTAGGAATAAACCACTCAAATCAGGGAGGGAATCAAGCATATATGCTTTCATCTGCATGCTTCATCTCGGCAATGGCTGGAATCCCTAAATTAGAAAAAACAAAACAGAGAGGAAAGAGAGAAGGAGAGTACCCTAATTGACGATGGCGGAGCCGGTCAAAGTAGGGGGCGGAGCCGACGATTCAGTCTGTGGATGGAAATAAGACCCTCGATGAAGACGGGAAGAAGATCCTCCACGAAGATGGGGAGTAGATCATCAAGGAAGAAGCCACTTTGTGCGCGACAGGAGCTACTGGCGGAGTAGCAACGCAGCCGGAGTGAAGAGTCGGCAAGCAGGACGAAGAGAAGCATGGAGGGAGGCGAAGCATGATGAGGATATATATTAGGGAAGAGCGGCGATGGCAGAGCGAAGAACGGCCAGGTCTTTTTTGGGAAATGCCTGCCGTGACCGACGTTAGGGAAGATGGTGCGGGGTTTCAAATAAGGGAGGAGTCGCGACATTGTCCCCTTAAGCGGTGAAATTGTGAGATGCACTGTCGATCGCACAGATAGTAGCACGTGGCGGAAGTGGCGGAGGGGCAGATTCGGGAAAAGCGGCGAGTGACGACAGGGAATAGCGGTGAGCGAAGAGCGGTGCAGGTTTTTTGCCATTTCCATTTCTGCGAAGAGTAAGCGACGGAGGATAAGAAGCGCGGAGCTATACGGCGTTAGATCATTGCGTGACCGACGACTGACGGAAAAACAAAACATCTTTATTTAATATATATATATATATATTCTTGTACTTAGGTTTTAGAACCAAACTTCATCTTCTCCGTTATTTTTCTCTCGAACCAGAGCAGCGAGCGAGAGAGAGAGTTTCTTTTTCGTGAATCTTCCGGTGGCCGCCGACGGTTCTCCGATGCTTGAAATCTTCAACTGATCATAGATCCGGAAAGCTCTCGCCGAGAGCTACGCTATCGTGGTAATTTCTTCCCCATTCCTTGAGTTTTTTTCGTTAGGGTTTTTCGGCCCTAACCCCTTTTCCGCCATTTTTGTCTAGATCTCAACTTCTCCCGTGTTCTTTTGCCCCGATCTACGACGCGGAGCGATTCAGAGAACTTTTTCCGGTACAACAAAGGTAAGTGGTGGTTTTCCTTCGTTGTTCCTTGTCCGGTTTGATGGTAACCGTTATACCTTTGTTCCTTAATTTTCTTGCCTATTGTGTTGTCTTTCCAAACTATGGTTATGTTTAGTCCTTCTTGAAGATCACTCAAAAAAAATTATAAAATATGGTCATGGTAATTTCAATCTTCACTAGGTGCGTACAATCGTCCTTAGAATGTTTTATCGGTGAATTAAATTGTTTCGTCTATCGTTGTTGGACGTGTTAGTGTCTATATAGGATTGTAAATCGTTTCTAAAGGTTGATCAATCGTGTCTTTAATCTAGAAATGTCATGTAGAATCTGATGTGCCAAGTCCCGAGATGTTGGTGTTGTGGTTTCTTTGGTTTTTCCATGGTTTCAGGAGTTAGTGGGCGTGACCACCTCCGCAAGGTTGTTTAATTTATTAGTACCTTTTGGAACTCTACCGGTGTTTTGGGCATCTGCGTTGTATGGTGGAGTGTATGAATCTCTCCCGCAGTTAAACGGATTTAATCTTCGTGAGGGGTGTGTCCAGCTAAGTGATTATCTCGCCTGTGTTTTTAGGTAGAGTGACCACAAGTGGTTAATAAAGGTTATGGATTTTCTTCCTTATGATTTACTCATGTTCGTCACCTTATTGTCTTGTGCATATGGTGTGTTTGCACTGTACGTGACGATTCACGTAAGTGTTCCTTTCCTGTTTGATGCTTACTTCGTACTTATATCAGTATTTTTGGTCTTGGGTTGGTACCCCTTTGACCTTTGTTTACTTTTGCTTAAATTTCTGCCACCATTTGTAACTACTTGCTGTGGCGTTCTGTTTTTTTTGGAATGCCTTAGGTTCAGTGTCGTAGCAGGTAGTGGAGCTGGTTTTGGACTCTCTTAGCGGCAGTGTCAGTGGTGTTTTTGCACCTCGCCGTAGCGAGGTAGTTGTCGTTCAGTTTTTCTTTTTCCTAGTTCAGACATACTGTTTTACTGTGGGTTCGTGTCAGATTGTTGATGCCCACAGAGTTGTTGATTTTGCCACTTGCTAGCTGATGTGGTTGTTCTTCTTCTTTGATTTGGATTACTTGCTCTCTGAGATGATTTATTGCTAGAACTGCATGTTAGATATTTTTAAGCATATAAAAACTTATTATTAGTAAAGCATCCATGCAACCTCTTTTAAAACTAAGTCACTATTTTCTTGGTCTGCGCAAAGATTTTTTTTCATACTTATTATAAATCTAGAGTCTGCTTAGCATGAGTTGTTCCTCGGGGACATTTATACTCATGTAGGTTGTTAGAGTCAATTTAAAACAAGTATCTTCAGCAAGCGTATAAATTATATTTTTGAATTGTGGACTAGATGATCCACTGAGCCGAGGGATACGACTATCTTCTTAATTTAAACTGGATTTCAGTCATAATAACTTATGTTTTCTTTTAAACTATAGAGTTTTGGAGTCTTGCCTGAGCGTCTGCAGTTATCCCCTGCACGGCGTGGCATCACAGCGCGTATTTTCCCGTACTCTGATATAATTAAATTGTTGGGAAAATGCGGGTTGTGACAGTTGGTATCAGAGGGAGGTTGCTTGACTATGGGTCTGGCAACCTTCCTTTGTTAGTGTTAGTTGTTTAGTGTCATATCATACACACACCAATGTGTCATCAGTACGTCTTGGCTAAAGCATGAACACTACATTCATAAGCATGATTAGAAGTATACGGGGCATATTATGTAGTATGGAATGCATAATATGTGTTGGTATATGGATCCACCATATGTGGCAATATGTGTGGGTTATGTAGTATGAGATGCATAACCTCACCACATTAATGCTCATTAGCACATTTTCTTTTCGTTGCATGCAATATTATGTAGTATGGGATGCATAACATTGCATGTGTATGCCGCTCATAACATGCATTAATGCCTTTTATAGAATTCATAGCACCATATGCATGGCATAACATAAGCACAACATGCCAAGCTAAAGATTTACACGATGACACATGTACACACATGATTTTAAATAAGAGTAAAGTATCCATACATTCATATCATATGCACATGAGTCAATAGGATGATATGATGTCATCCTAAGTAGGACATATTATCATTATAAAATCCTAGAGCAAGTGACAGCTTAAGCAAGTGTCTTTCAAGTATGGTCTGAACTAGTTTTGTTTGCCCTAGTCATAATCTATGATTTTAATTGAGTTGTTTGTTTGTTTTTGTTTAGAAATGCCTCCTAAGTGTATTGTGAAGAGGTCGACTCCCCAGTCGGAGGGTGAGTCATCGGGAGTGCTAAGTGATGCGATTATCGAGAGTCTACGTTAGAGCAATGAGGCTCTGTCGAGACAATTAGTTGCAATGCAATCGCAAATTCAGTCATTGTTGTCTGTCGCTCCAGAGAAGCAACCTTCAGTGCAAGATCCTACCTTGGGTCAAGCTGTGCCTGATACTCATGCCCCTCTGGTGGCCCCGGTGGCAATACCACCAGAAATGAATTTCATATCGCACTTCCAACGATTGGGACCTCCCACCTACGACGAGAGTGTCGACTTTATGATTTTGCATGATTGGATCATCTCAATCGAAGAGATGTTTTCGTATTCCGGGATTCTAGAAGCCCAGAAGGTTATGATTGCAGCCTATCAGTTAAAAGGCCTAGCAAAGAGTTGGTGGATTCGTGAAAAGGAGAGTCTGAAGGAAGGCTGTTCCTGGGACTCTTTTAAGAAGATGCTGCTGAAAAAGTTTGTGTCCTCGATCGAGCAGGACCGACTCATGAATAACTTCCTGCATCTGAAGTAGAGACAGCTCACGATGAGCGAGTACGAGATTGAGTTTAGCAAGTTGAGTAGATTTGCTCCAGATTTGGTAGCTTCGGAGGAGGGAAGAGTGAAGCGTTTTCTTGGTGGACTAAGAAGCGATGTCCAGCAGTTGACATGCGCTTATCGAGCAGAAGTCTATGCTGAGGCAGTGGAGGCCGCACTGAAGGTTGAGGCGATCGAAAATTCCAAGAATCAAGGTACTGCGATGAGAAAAGATAAGAGGAATGGTGTTGAGGATGGAAGTTCTAGGGCATCCGACCCTCCTTAGAAAAAGAAAGGTGGGGGAATTTGTAGCTTCTGTGGTCGACCTAGCCACTCTTACGAAAGGTGTTTCAAGAAGACTGCCGCCCTGAAGCAGCAGCAGGTGCTCGCTATCCAAGGCGCACCCAAGGGAGAGCTGGTGTGCTCATTCTGTTCAAAGAAGGGGCATAATGTGAATCGTTGCTGGATGAAAGAAAAGACTTGCTTCCAGTGTGGGCAGAAGGGACACATTAAGTCATCGTGCCCTCAGGCTCAGTCCCCACTGCAGCCTAACCCACTTCGAGCTCTGTCGCCGCCACCAGCCAAGGATAAGGGAAAAGGAAAGCTAAATGTGGTGACTAGAGATGAAGCTCAGACCTCTACCTAGGTGATGTCAGGTCAGATTCTAGTTTTACTTTTACCCTACATTGTTTGCTTTAGTTTCATTCGTTTAGTTATGTGCGTTACATTTTAGGGGAGTTTAAGGTGCGGAATAGGTGGGCGCGCGTCCTTTTTGATTCGGGTGCCACCCATTCTTTCGTGGCGCGGAGTTTCGTAGATAGACATCGTTTGGAGGAAGTTCAGTTAGAGGACTCCTTCAATGTCAAACTTCCTTCCGGAGATCTGGTGATATCAAATTGAGGAATTCAGAGATGCCATATTTGTCTAGGCGATTTCTTAGCTTTTGCGGATCTGATGGTATTGCATCTGGCAGACTTTGACATGATTTTGGGAATGGACTGGTTGTCCAAGTATGATGCAGTCATCTGATGCAAGGCTAAGCGGTTGGATTTCAGGATGGATAATGGTCAACCTATGAGTATCTATGGTTCTCCAGGTAAGGGTTCCCTCCTTATTTCTATAGTGCGTGCTTGCCGAGCTTTAGAGTCTGGTTGCGAGGCGTATTTTGTTTCTCTGTCAGCTTTGGAAACAGCTTTTCTGACACCACGTATTGAGGATGTCTCAGTGGTGCGAGAGTGTCCAGATGTCTTTCCGGATAGTCTTCCAGGACTTCCTCCTAAAAGAGAGGTGGAGTTTGTGATAGACCTCGAGCCAGGTACTCGTCCAATTGCTAAGGCACCTTACCGTATGGATCTGTGTGAGTTAGAAGAATTGCGCACTCAGCTGGATGAGTTGCTGTAGTGTGGTTTAATTAGGCCAAGTTCTTCTCTGTGGGGTGCTCCTGTTTTATTCGTTAAGAAGAAAGATGGATCTATGAGGCTCTACATAGATTATTGAGAATTAAATAAGGTAACCATTAAGAACCGATATCCGTTGCCTCGGATTGATGACCTATTTGATCAGTTGTGGGGATGCGCTGTGTTTTCGAAGATTGATCTTCGTTCAGGCTACCACCAGCTGAGAGTCCGTGAGGCTGATGTACCCCGGATGGCTTTTCGTTCCCGGCACGGGCATTTTGAGTTCTTGGTGATGTCCTTTGGACTGACTAATGCACCCTCTGCATTCATGGATTTAATGAATAAAGTGTTCAAGGATTTCAAGGACCATTTTGTTATTGTGTTCATAGACGACGTCCTAGTGTATTCCCGCAGTGTTGAGGAGCATACTCAACACTTGCATTTGGTTTTGGAAACCCTGAAGGAGCACAAGCTCTATGCTAAGTTGAGTAAATATGAATTTTGGTTACCCCAGGTGTCCTTTTTGGGGCATGTTGTGAGTAAGGACGGTATTTCCGTAGACCCAACAAAGATTTCTGTTGTGATGGAATGGAAGAGACCTTCTACTCCTAAGGAGATTAGGAGCTTTTTAGGTCTGGCCGGTTACTATAGAAGGTTCATGGAAGGGTTCTCTGTGTTGTCTTCCCCTCTAACTAGATTAACACAGAAGAACACCGCATTTATTTGGAGCGATAAGTGTGAAGAAGCCTTTCAAGAGCTGGAAAAGAGATTGTGTACTGCTCCAGTTTTAACTCTGCCTACTGAAGGACTTGAGTATGTTGTATATGTGGATGCATCACACATTGGACTTGGTTATGTTCTGATGCAAGAAGGAAAGGTGATTGCGTATGGATCAAGGCAATTAAAAGTTCATGAAAGAAACTATCCTATGCATGATTTAGAGTTTGCTGCAGTAATTTATGCGTTGAAGCTTTGGAGACATTAATTGTACGACGCGATGTGCAAGATCTACACAGATTATAAGAGTTTGAAGTCTGTCTTCACTCAAAAGGAGTTAAATCTGCGCCAACGTAGGTGGTTGGAGTATGTAGCCGATTATGAAGTAGAGATCCTTTATCACTCGGGAAAGGCTAACGTAGTAGCTGATGTTTTGAGTAGAAAGATGGATCAAATCTTCAATCTGTCTGTACAATCCCTGGTGGAAGAATTCTTGTTGATGGACATTGAGGTTGGGAGTAGCTCTGTGCCTGCTAGTTTGGAAGTAGAAGAGCCCTCTTGGATTTCCCTTACCAGAGTGTACCAGAAAGAGGATCCTGATTTGTTACGCCTCTGGAAGAGAACTGAGAAATGAGAGTTACCTGATTTCTCTTTGGATGAGTTAGGTACTCTGAAATATCGAAGTAGATTTTGTATTCCTGCCATTGGTGACATTCGGGCTAAGATTTGTAAAGAAGCTCATGGTTCCAGTATTTTCTACCATTCTGGTTCCACCAAGATGTATAAAGATCTAAAATAAATTGTTTGGTGATCAGGAATGATGAATGACATAGCAAGGTTTGTGTCAGAATGTTTCACGTGTCAGCGTGTTAAAGCAGATCATAGAAGGCCTGGTGGTAAACTAACACCGCTAGATATTCCATAGTGGAAGTGGGAGAGTATTTCAATGGATTTCATCACAGGTCTACCAAAATCTCCCCGTGGGCACGACTATGTTTGGGTAATAGTCGATAGATTGACAAAGTGTACTCACTTTGTGCCCTTTAAGATTGAGTATTCCATGAATAAGATAGCTGAGCTGTATCTTGAAGAGGTCATCAGATTACATGGAGTACCTGTCAGCATCGTATCAGATCGAGACTCCAGATTTACGTCTCGTTTTTGGAAGAGTTTACAAGAGGGGTTGGGTACCGATTTAAGGTATTCCACCGCCTATCACCCACATACGAATGGTCAAACAGAGCTAATTAATCAGATCATGGAGGATATGATCAGGTGTTATATTTTGGATCATGGTGGTGCTTGGGATGAACGTCTCAGACTCATGGAATTTGCTTACAATAATAGTTATCAAGAGAGTCTGTAGATGACCCCGTTTGAGGCTTTGTATGGGAGGCATTGTAGGACTCCATTATTTTGGGCTGAGGTTGGTGAGAGACCATTCCTATGGTCAAGGTTCTTTGGAGAAACCAGGACGTCGAGAGCGCGACGTGAAAATTGGAATCAGCGATGAGAGAATCTCATCCACACCTCTTCTCCTAGTTCTGGTATGTCTCTATGTTTTAGTTTGTGTTTAAATTACCCGTTTTTAGTTTGGTTTTGGAGTTGTGATAAGTTTCGGGAGAAAACTTTCTTTTAGGGGAAGTGACTGTAACGTCCCTGTTTTTTCGATAATTTTATTGGATTTGTATCGTCATATTTATGACGTCTTAGCGTTACTTTTAACGTCGAGTTGACGGCGCAACGCCGTTAAGGTATTTTCGTGTCTGTCCGGTCGAGTCGACCGATTTCTTGAATTTCTGTTGTAATCAACAATTTTTGCATTTGAGATTTAAGTTGAGTAATTTTGGATTTGCACGTCAAGTTTCATCGCAATCCGAGCATTTTTGGAGCCTCGGCGCGCGATTGAAGTTTTGATTAATTTATGTTCATCGCATACTTGGAAAATTTATATCTCAGGAATAGCTCGTCGGATTTAGATTTTGGCTTCGCTGTTGGAATCGTAGCGCCAGTTTTTGCATACAGTGTGAGTTTCGTTTAATTCGGCGCACGTATGGGCCTCCGTTTTGAACTCGTGTCCCTTTGTTCAAAAAATTTCATTTCAAGAATTTGCGTCTTGTTATCTCGAGTGCCCTTCCTTTGATTTTTATCGAGTCCGGTTGATTTTCTCGAGTCCTATACTTATTTTGTCGAGTTCCAATGATCTTCCCGAGATCAGAATGGATTTATCTCGAGTTCTGTCTTCCATCTCGAGTGCCCAAAGTCTACCTCTCGAGTCGATAAATTCCACTCGAGATTTTCTGTTCAGTCGGCGTTCGGGCGCCTTTTCGAGGGTCAAATCGGTGTCGTATGAAAACATGGTCAACATGAAATTTGTTTACCACGACGATATCTACAACGTTTATGTTGGACACGTTTCGATTGGAAGCAATCTTATACCCCTATTTTCGATTTTCCCGTAACAGCTCATGAAACGTTCGAGTAGACTTGATCCACTCGTGTTCTAAGGCTTCTATCTCGAGAAGAATGGATCCACTCGAGATCTATACTTGTCCAATCGAGTTCCAAATGGTTAACTAGAGTTCCCAAGCCTCTATCTCGAGAAGATCCATCCATCTCGAGTCCCTATCTCAAGAAGACCTCTCCCTCTCGAGTAGACATATTCCTCTCGAGAGGTTCTGTCCAGTCTGAGTTCGGGCACTATTTTTGAGGGTAAAATCGATGTGGTACAAAAACATGGTTAGCATGTAATTTGTTCGTCTCGACGATATCTACAACTTTCATGTTGGACACTTTTCGATTTGAAGCAATCTTAAATCTCCATTTTGAATTTTCCCAAAACTGCTCGTAAATAAGCTGTATTATTGATTTATACTCGAGTACCCTTGATCTACTCGAGTACTATTGTTTTATCTCAAGTATAATGGTTTTTTTTTCTCGAGTAATATTGAATTCTCTCGAGTCCTACTGATTTTACTCGAGTAGTTTAAGTTCCTCTCGAGTACCTTGCCCTCATATACTCGAGTAGACTTATTCATCTCGAGTAGTTCCCTGTCGTTTACATTCGGGCGACGTGTTGAGGGTCAAAACGGTCTCGTATGAAACATTGTTCAACATAAAATTTGTTCGTCTCGATGAGATCTACAACTTTTATGTTGGGCACGTTTCGATTTGGAGTCATCCTAGACCTATATTTTTGGTTCCCGCAAAACTGCTTGTAATACCTCGTTTTTTTTTTTTGACAAAACTTTATATATATATATATATATATATATATATATATATATATATATATATATATATATATATATATATATATATATATATATATATATATATATTCTTGGACTTAGGTTTTAGAACCAAACTTCATCTTCTCCGTTATTTTTCTCAAGAACCAGAGCAGCGAGCGAGAGAGAGAGTTTCTTTTTCGTGAATCTTCCGGTGGCCGCCGACGGTTCTCCGGTGCTCGAAATCTTCAAGAGATCATAGATCCGAAAAGCTCTCGCCGAGAGCTACGCTATCGTGGTAATTTCTTCCCCATTCCTGGAGTTTTTTTCGTTAGGGTTTTCGGCCCTAACCCCTTTTCCGCCATTTTTGTCTAGATCTCAACTTCTCCCGTGTTCTTTTGCCCCGATCTACGATGCAGAGCGATTCGGAGAACTTTTTCTGGTACTACCAAGGCAAGTGGTGGTTTTCCTTCGTTGTTCCTTGTCCAGTTTGATGGTAACTGTTATGCCTTTGTTCCTTAATTTTCTTGCCTTTTGTGTTGTCTTTCCAAACTATGGTTATGTTTAGTCCTTCTTGAAGATCACTCAAAAAAAATTATAAAATCTGGTCATGGTAATTTCAATCTTGACTAGGTGCATACAATCGTCCTTAGAATGTTTTATCGGTGAATTAAATTGTTTCGTCTATCGTTGTTGGACGTGTTAGTGTATATATATGATTGTAAATCGTTTCTAAAGGTTGATCAACCGTATCTTTAATCTAGAAATGTCATGTAGAATCCGATGTGCCAAGTCCCGAGATGTTGGTGTTGTGATTTCTTTGGTTTTTTCCTTGGTTTCAGGAGATAGTGGGCGTGACCACCTCCGCAAGGTTGTTTCCTTTATTAGTACCTTTTGGAACTCTACTGGTGTTTTGGGCATCTGCGGTGTATGGTGGAGTGTATGAATCTCTCCCGCAGTTAAACAGATTTAATCTTCGTGAGGGGTGTGTCTAGCTAAGTGACCATCTCGCCCGTGTTTTTAGGTAGAGTGACCACAAGTGGTTAATAAAGGTTATGGATTTTCTTCCTTATGATTTACTCATGTTCGTCACCTTATTGTCTTGTGCATATGGTGTGTTTGCACTGTATGTGACGATTCACGTAAGTGTTCCTTTCCTGTTTGATGCTTACTTCGTACTTTATGTCAGTATTTTTGGTCTTGGGTTGGTACCCCTTTGACCTTTGTTTACTTTTGCTTAATTTTTTGTCACCATTTATACCTACTTGCAGAGGTGTTCTGTTTTTTTTTGGAATGCCTTAGGTTCAGTATCGTAGCAGGTAGTGGAGTTGGTTTTGGACTCTCTTAGCGGCAGTGTCAGTGGTGGTTTTGCACCTCGCTGTAGCGAGGTAGTTGTCGTTCAGTTTTTCTTTTTCCTAGTTCAGACATACTGTTTTGCTGTGGGTTCGTGTCAGATTGTTGACGTCCACAAAATTGTTGATTTTGCCACTTGCTAGCTGATGTGGTTGTTCTTCTTCTTTGATTTGGATTACTTGCTCTCTGGGATGATTTATTACTAGGACTGCATGTTAGATATTTTTAAGCTTATAAAAACTTATTATTATTAAAACATCCATGCAACCTCTTTTAAAATTGAGTCACTATTTTCTTGGTCATCGTAAAGATTTGTTTTCATACTTATTATAAATCTAGAGTCTGCTTAACATGAGTTGTTCCTCAGGGACATTTATACTCATGTAGGATGTTAGAGTCAATTTAAAACAAGTATCTTCCGCAAGCGTATAAATTATATTTTTGAATCGTGGACTAGATGATCCACTGAGTCGAGCGATACAGCTACCTTCTTAATTTAAACTGGATTTCAGTCATAATAACTTATGTTTTCTTTTAAACTGTAAAGTTTTGGAGTCTTGCCTGAGCATCTGCAGTTATCCCCTGCACGGCGTGGCATCACAGCGCATATTTTCCCGTACTCTGATATAATTAAATTATTGGGAAAATGTGGGTTGTGACATTGCCTCTTCTTCATCTTTATTGGAGCTGGAAGATGATGATTCATCCTCAGTTTCACTCCATGATTCAGCCACAAAGCCTTTCTCCTTCTTCTTATATTTGCTGGAGGAGGGTCTGTCGTTGTGCTGTCTTCTGCTATCTTTCTCTCTTCTCTTCTCCTTCTTCTGATTCCCTAAACACTCAGAGATGAAGTGTCCCGGTTTCCTGCAACCAAAACACACCACTTCTTTAGTTGGTGTTTTGTCATACCTTGGTTTGTCATCCTCCCTTGATGACTTTCTCCTGAAGTCTTTTCTTGCCATTTTATAGAATCGTTTGGCAAAAAGACTCATCAGCTCTTCATTTGTGGTTGAGTTCTCTGTCTCCTTAGCAGCCTTGAATGCAATGCTTTGTTCTTATCTTGCTGGAGGAGGTGTTCTTTGCTCAGCTGTCTCTCTAGATTTGATCAGCTGTTCATAGGACTTAAGCTTTCCTAAAAGAGATTCTGTAAAGATCTCATTTAGGCTTCTGGCCTCCTTAATGGGCCAGATCCTTGAATCTCATGAGCTTGGAAAGCACATAAGGATCTTATCATTCACCTCAGTGAGGGTGATGTCCTTGTCCAAGGTTTTTAGCTCATTGATAATTGAGCTTAACCTGTTGTACATATCAGCTACTGTCTCAGCTTCCTCCTTCTTGAAATTCTCATATTGGGATATGAGATTTGATCTCCTGTCCTTCCTTTCATCTGTTGATCCAGCCACTATTTAATTTAGGGACTCCCAGATGGCCTTGGCTGATGTGCACTCAACCACTTTTTGGAAGATGTCATCTGACATTGTCTGAGCCAAGATATTCATGGCTTTAGCATCAACAACCTTGGCCATCTTCTAAGCCTTAGTCCACTCAGGTGGTGGAACTGCATTTGTGCTGGTTGCTGTAGATGTAGAGGCAGTGGCTTGAGCAGAACCTGTCAAGATGGAATTGTAGATATCTTCATCAATAGAGTTCATGTACAATTTGATTCTTGCCTTCCAGATGGCAAACCTATTTAGGTTGCAAACTGGAGGTCTGGTGCTTGCATAGTCTTTGTTCTGTGTCATTGCTATGTATATAATCTAAATAAAAATAAAGATAAAAGAAGAAGTCTGATCTAACATAGGATCTTTGGTTCAAGGGTTAGCTTGTACAACAAAGGAATCCAGGCTTTGATACAAATTGAAAGTGAGTTGTTAGATCAGGAATACTCTAGAGGGGGGGGGGGGGGGGTCAATAGAGTATTCAGGGTTTATAAAATTTTCAATTTATTTTATCTAGTGCAGAAATAAAATTAAAAACATAAACATCAACCCTAACAACCAACACAGCCACAGCAAGAAACAAAAGAAAAGGGCAATCAAGACAACACAAGAATTTATAGTGGTTCCCCTAAACTTGGGTACATCCACTCTTCTACCACCCTGGTAGGAATACACTCAGATTTTTGATCAGGTGCCTGACACCAATGAGCTTTTGAACAAGTGCTCAAAAACCAATCCTTAAGTCTTTTGGTCAGGTGACTTGCAACCAAGATTAACTTTTGAAGGGAGTTATAACCCTTTATACAGTGGGGGGTTGAGAGATGATTGTGTCTTCTCTTTCTCAATAAACAACTGAGAAGACTTGTGGATATTGATTTTATCAAGGGCTCCCCCTGAGATATAGAATGGTTCAGGAAGATGGAACATTGCTGCAGGGTGATAGGCCTTCAGTAGTGCAGTCTTGATCAACAACTGTTCAGGAACTTCTTTGACAGATAGAGTTGTAGTTGACCTTTGAAGTGTCCTGGAGAGTTGAAGAATGAAGACTCTTGATTTTGATTGATTGTTCTTCTTCTTCAGATAGCTGATGTTCTTCAGGTATATGGCTTCTTTTCTATACCAGAGTTCAGTCTTAAGAGAGAGACAAAGAAATCCTTGTTTCAGACTAATTGTATTCCAGACGGTCTGTTCTGTATATCTTGTCTGTGATATGTAGAAGATGATTAAAATCCCTTTTATATTTTCAATATAATTTCTCCATTTGAAATTTGAATTCCTCAGCATTATTTGCTGACGGCCTTGAGAATATACTGCATTGATATATTTCCCCAACTGTCCCATGGAAAAACGACAAGCAATAATCTTGGAGAAGACCATAATCAATGCTCCTTCTAACGGTTATATTCAGAGAATATTTGAGCATTAATTACTCAGGAATTATTGCAGTAAAATGGGGACAGAAGGATGGAAAATAACTAAGTCTGGAATCATCGAGCAGATAATAGAAATCGTCGAGCTGAGTCCACAGTTCGTCGAGCTGAGTTGCTTAGTTCGTCGACTAGATGAATTCTGTTCGTCGAGTTGAGTTCCAAGATCGTCGAGCAGAGAGCAGAACTATATTCTCTAGAAACTTTACCTTTTCTGTGTATGGAGTTCATCGAGATGATAACTGGTTTTGTCGACTGAAGTTCAGCAAAGTACTTATGGACTTCGAATATTTTCAGATGCTTCTGAATGAAAGTGTTGAAGTGAAGTATCCAGAAATCGTCGACCTGAGAATTGGTTTCGTCGAGCTGAGGACCACTAACTGCTGCTGGATAACTCTAGCCAAAGTGGTCAAAGTTCATCGAGCTGAGAATCCTGAGTTTGTCGACTGGAGATGATTCGGGACTTAGAAAATTGAGAAGCTTCTGGCTATAAGAAGTTGAAGTAGAAATTCCAGAAATCGTTGAGCATAGAACTAAGTTCGTCGACCTGAGTTTAGAGAACAAAGTCTGGACTTAGATTGCTGAATGTAGAGTCCAAAGATCGCCGACCAAAGAATCAAGTTCGTCGAGCTCAACTCAGAGAATTTTCTCTGAGCTCGTCGAGCTGAGCACGACTATTGTCGACCTGAGTTCGACGAACGTCGAACTCATTTTACTGAGTCTTTGGAAAAACTCTAAGTCTTGAGTATTTGACATTCTGATGATGGCTGGTTCATGCAGTGTTGATCCTGAGGACTTGGCCTAGACTCTAGGACACAACTATGACCCTGACTATACATGATGGGTCACAAGATCCTAACTTAGTGACTTAACTTAGTGAACCTAGCCCAAATCAAACTAGGGATCCAACAGTTCTGAAATCTTAGACGGGACAAGGTTTCCCTGGATGAGTACACTCACGAGTTCTTAGTGTTGCAGTCTAGATTAGACTTGAACGAGGAGGACGATATGACACTGTCCTGTTATCTGAACGAGCTCCGTTACTCTATTATGGGTGAGCTAGAGTTGCACGATTTTAGAAATTTGGGTGAAGTGTCTAATCGAGCACGTAGAGTGGAGGCCTCACTTCAGAAGAGGACATTTCGGCATAGGTCTACTGATAGACCTTCCTCGAGCACCACCACTGATGCACCCACCTCCAAGAATGTTGATTCCCCTCCTCATATCACTATTGGGACCGCAACTCCTCCCACTGTCCTCACCCAAATTAAGGAGCCAATAGGATCCAAGCCCAACACTGGAGTATTATGATACTTCAAGTGTATGGAGCCGGGACACAAATCTTCTAAGTGCCCGCGACGCCACTTCGTCGCAATTACTGATTCCTTTGATGAACATGAGCCAGAATATGGAGTCTTCCTTAATGACTCCAAACCTAAGCCCAAGCCCAAGTCTGATAACGTTATTTAAGTCAAGGGAGAACAAGCTGAGCACTTAATTTATGTCCTTTGATATAGTTTGATTTCCCCTAGTGAGACCATTGAGCATGATTTTTAGAGACACGAGATTCTTCACACTATTTTGCGCATTCGGGGACATTTTTGTTCCATCATCATTGATAGTGGTAGCATGAAAAATTTTGTTTTCCAACATATGGTTTAGAAGCTAGGACTCGAGACGCACCCCTTGGAGCGACCCTACCACTTATTTGGGGTTAATAGTCACATGACTATGCCCATTACTCACTATTGTCTCGTAGTGTTCTCTATCGGGGATATGTATCAGGATTCTATTCTATATGATGTCGCCCCAATCGATGTCTGTCATATCTTGTTAGGTAGAGCATGGCAGTACGATAGGCATGTCATGTATGATGGTGTAAGGAACTCCCATTCCTTTGATCACAGTGGGTGCAAAATTATTCTTCTTTCCCAGAGAAATAATCTTGTTCCTAGGGCCCCTGTGAGGACCTCATCATCATCTCCCTCACCTTCCTTAGTTACCACTACACCACTATAATTTAGTGATGCACTTCTACCTAGACCCCTACTCCAAGAAGTCTCACTTGGCTCCCGGTAAGTCATCCATTTTAGATGACCTGCCAACACCACCACACTTTGATTTTATATTTGGCGATCACATGTTTAGCTAGCATCGCTATTTTTAAGTGTAAGTGAGCATTTAGGGATTCATCAAATGAGCTTTGAATTTTTTTGGGTTAGCCTTGGTAGGGAAATTGAAAAAAATTATAGAATTTTTACTCCTAATAGGGGCACGTTTTAAAGGATTCTTCTTGTTGATTTTGAATGATAAATTTGAGAACAATTTTAAAATTTGTCATGCTAGTTGGATTCTCACGAGTATTGTCATTAAGGTGATTTGCCTTGATTTAGCAGTCACACAAAGGTGTCTAGCAGGAGTACGTATGACGTTATATGATTTAATGACTCCACATGTTGTTCTTGCTTAATCTCTTCTTTGCTTCTCACCTCGTTCATTATCTTCCCCACTTTATGAAGCTCCTTTTCCCGTTGCTCTGCTTTTTACTGCTCATTTACATATTATGCATAAAATTGTGACTAATGGTTTGGTAGTCCCTTAACTATAACTTCATGGCTGACTTTATCACTGAGAGTTGTCTTTTTCCATGGGTGTTTAATTTCCTGCGTCTTTCAGGAGAGAGGGTGACATTACAGATCATGCACAGCAATGACAGGTCCTCCACGTGTTCCACCACCATCTACAGCAGCAGGGCAGCGACTCAACAATTCCTCGAATCAGCTTTTAGTTCTTTCAGTGACGGATTTCGTCATATTCTTGACGGAGTCGAGTCCTTTCAACCCCGGGAGAATTGATGCAACCCATGATTTCATCTTTTTTGTAGTATTTTTGTAGCGCACTATTTCGCGCATTTTATGTTTTATTTCATGCGTGTTGTACCACACTTGTTATTCGTGCACCGTCATTTGACTTATTGGAGTGAACGACCAATAAGATCATGAATGAACAGGTCCGTCAAATTATAGGTTGTGATAAAGTAAGCAAGCAATGGAATTGACAAACAATTATTGTATCATTAATTTAAAAAGTAATAAACTACATAATTCTGAAATTATATTTCAGAATTAATTCTCAGGACCTCTCATTTAAAACCTATGTCTGTTGGTTTCCCAATTAACTCCCACTTTATTCTCTAGCCTAATGTTATAAAGTCTGCAGCTGTTATGCCAACCTAAATGAAACCCCCTCATAAATATTAGGCCTTTGGAAATCAAATCCCTCCCATTATTTACTGCCAGCTTTTGAAACCCCCTCATTAAAGATTTTATTGGCGATTGTTATTAGCACTACACTTTTGGATATTCGCACTACATTTTCTTATAATTTTCCGCGCCTTTTGAAAATACTCCTTGTACATGCATTTTTAGGAAAAGTGTTCAACACGGAAGTTGTAGATCTCGACGAGATCTACAACTTTCGTGTTGAACACATTTCCTAAAAATGCATGTACAAGACGTACATTAGGAAATACGCTCAGATTTCGCACCTTTTAGAAATACGCCTTATACATGCATTTTTACGAAAAGTGTTCAACACGAAAGTTGTAGATCTTGTTGAGATCTACAACTTTCTTGTTGAACACGTTTCCTAAAAATGCATGTACAAGGAGTATTTTCAAAAGGCGCGGAAAATTATAAGTAAATATAGTGCGAATATCCAAAAGTATAGTGCTAATAACACTCGTCATTTTATTTAAAGGCCTTTTATTTATCAAAGACTATTGGTAACCGTCCACTTAAAACTTATCAGTTATTTTTTAAAACAAAAAATAAACCCTTTGAAACCCACTCTTAAAAGCTGGCCATACCTACTCGGAAAAGGCAGACTAGAAAAAAATAAAACGACGAGACAATCAAAGTCATCATCGTTTTCTTCATCCAGCGCACCTGCCCCGACTTTCCACCTCAACTCCAGCATGGTTTCCTTCCCGTCCCTTCATTTCTCAACCCTCTGCGGCTATCCACAGTATTGGCGGAACCCGACGACCCATCGATTGTCTTCCTCTGACGAGATCGAGCACCGTCCGCTCTCTTGGAGTCATTTTCCAACCTCAATCGCCAGATGATGTTTTCCTGTTCTCTCCGACATGGGACGAGGCTTCCCCTGCACTCACCGACGCCAGGCAGAGCTTCCTCTGGACTCCCTCCTTCCCTGCCCCATCATGCTCCCAGCCACTGAAATGAACTTCCTCCCGATCCTACTGCCTCGCCTACACAAACCAGTCCAGCCTTCCACTCTTAGGACACATATTTCTCGGGAAGGGCTAGGTATATCTCTCATCGAGCTCACACCTCTCTCACTGTTAGTTTAAGTTTTTATGCTCATAGGATTTGGCCAGTATAATCTGAAATTGCTCTCTTAATTTAACCTTACTCTTATTTGTCGTTAATTTAAAAATCGTGCTTACTTTTCTTTCTTGTTAAAGCATGTGAAGCAATTAATCAAATCGTTGAATGCGAGCTAGTGTTGGATATTTTAGTGCGATTGAGAAAGCTTGGTTGGTTATCGATTGCAAACACTCGTAAAACTTCCGCTAGAGCCACTCAAATTAATCTGATCTCAAATTTTATCTTTTAAAAATCAATTTTGCAATCTGGGAATGCATCACTACTGCTCCCTGGTTGTCATCTTCTTTGAAGGCAACGTGTGACATGGTAAGTGAGTCGTTTATCTTTCTTCATTTGAATTAGTTACTTTACACTGCTCCAACCCCTTGTTTGTTGTTTATAGATTGAAGCTCAAGACATAGCATTCACATGGAATGATCATTATGTGAGTTTGAAGTATGGATACTTAGCTGTTCAGGAGATGCTCTAGGCAGTAGAGACATCACTTGCCACCTCCAGAGAGGAGCTAGATTGAGAGGTATCCCGATTTAGGTGGATCGGGTCGGAGTTGAAGTCGGAGATGGAGGAAGCTCGAGCATCGTTGTAGATAGAGAAGTCCTTGGTGGAGAAGATTGTGTATATGTCGAAGACTGCTCAAGAGGAGAGTTCTTGCTTGAGGGCAGAGTTGGAAGCTTTCAAGGCTGAGATAACACGTCTTTCTTCAGAACAGGGGGTACTTGAGATGAAGGTGGCTATACTTGAGGACTACAGGGATTCCTTAGACTATATGCACGATCTTGACATACTTGTTGAGGAGATCCGTGAGGATGTTTGGTCCAGAGAGGTTGAGCCTTAGATGGAGGATGTCAGCGAGGTTGCGCTTAGATGTTGGGTGTCGAAGCCTTTTTGACTGGTAGCCAAGTGCCTGAAGTGTGATGCCTCGGGCCTTAGCTTTGATGACATTTCTGATGACGAAAGAAGTGAGCCATAAGCCTGATTTAGATGGCAAGTGATATCTCTATCTTTGTATGTTTGTGTACATCTTCTTCCTCTAGTCGTGGCTTGTATTACTGCCTATCTTTTTTGTACGTCAGACTTGTAGTTGTTTTTCACCATTATTTGTAGTTATTCATGAGCGCGCTTTTGAGCCTGAGGGTACTGCAATGCAGTTGTTTCCGTTTCTTTACTCTTTTGATTTGCCCGAATGTGAGTAATTGGTGGGATGCAGACTTGTTGTAATTTCAGAGAGTGTAATGACTAAATCTAGATCCTGAAGAATGTAAGGATTCAATTCGAGGGTTGGAGAATGTAAGGATTTGATCCGACTATAGGGCCATTCCTGGCCATGAGGGAATCACCGGAGAATATAAGTATTCAATCTGAGTTTAGGAGAATGTAAGGATTTGATCTGACTGCGAGACCGCGAGGGGGCATGCCCTGGCAATGGCGGGGCATTGGCATGCAGTAACGACGGATAATGTAATGATTCGATCCGATCGTCGGGGGATGTAATGATTCGATCTGATTGTGCGACCTAGCCTAGCTATGAGCCAATTGCCGGAGAATGTAGGGATTCGATCCGGGTGTCTGAGAATATACGGATTTGATCTGAATACGTGAACGCAATGGGGCATGCCATGGCAATGGTGGGGTGTTGGCCTGCAATAACGACGGAGAATATAATGATTTGATCCTATCGTCGGAGAATGTAATGATTCGATCTGGTTATTAGAACTAGCCTAGCTATGAACTGATTGCCGGAGAATATAAGGATTTGATCTGTGTGTCAAAGAATGTAAGGATTTGATCCGACTACGCGACCGCGAGGGGGGCATACCCTTGCGATGGTTGGGCATTGACCTGCAGTAATGACGAAGAATGTAATTTTGATCGCCGGAGAATGTAATAATTCAATCCGATTGCGTGACCTAGCCTGGCTATGAGCCGATTACCAGAGAATGTAAGGATTCAATCCAGGTGTCGGAGAATGTAAGGATTCGATCTGACTGCGAGACCGCGAGGGGGCATACCCTAGCGATGGAAGGGAGTGGGCCTACAGTAACGATGGATAATGTAATGGTTCGATCCAATCGCCGGAGAATGTAATGATTTGATCCAATTGCATGACCTAGTCTGGCTCTGAACCAATTGTCAGAGAATGTAAGGATTCAATCTGGGTGTCGGAGAATGTAAGGATTTGATCCGACTATGCGACTGCAAAGGGGGGAATGCCATGATGATGGTGGGGCATTGGCATGCGGTAACGACGAAGAATGTAATGATTCAATCTGATCGACAGAGAATGTAATGATTCAATCTGGTTGTGCGGCCTAGCCCGGGTAAAGATTTGGTTTCCAGAGAATATAAAGATTTGATCCAGAAGGGACTGAGCCTGGTCAGAAATTGCTCGTTGGAGAATGTAAGTATTCGATGTAGGGAGTGGCATATCCTGGCCAAAGAGGACTTGAGATGAGAATAAGGAAAACACAATACAATATGATCAAATTAAAGATAATTTGCGCTAGCCATGGCTCGCGACTTTTACATCATAAAAAGTAAGAGACGAAAAATAGTATAAGGATCCATTGATAAAAGAAATGTAGATTCTGCGCATTCCAAGTGCGGAGAAGGGTCTTTCCTTCTTCAGTTCTGATTTTGTAAGTTCCAGGCTGGGCAATGGTGATAACGACAAAAGGTCCCTCCAATAGTGGCAAGAGCTTGTCCCTTTGCGGCCTTTTACCAACTGTCTTGATGCTTTGTAGGACAAGGTCCCCCACATTAATTAGCATAGGCTTTACTCTTTGGTTGTATAGGCATGCCACGCATCCCTGGTATGCGGCGGCGTGCATGGCAGCTGCATCCCTGACCTCTGAGAAGAAGTCAAGGTTTTCTCGGAGCAACTCGTCCTTCTTCTCCGGATTGAAGTTATAAATGCATGTGCTTGGGATGCCGATGTCGACGGGGATGACAACCTCCTACCCGTAATTAAGATTGAATGGGGTTTCCCAGTAGGGGTTTTCTCGGTTGTGCGGTAAGCCCATAATTCATTAGGGAGTGCATCCACCCACTACCCCCAGCTTCTTCTAGCCAAGTCTTCGGCCCTTTGAGGACAGTCTTATTAGTTACTTTGATACGCTCGTTTGTCTGTGGATGCTCTAAGGCAGTGTGTCGCGGGTTGATCTTCAAATCCACACCCATTTTGTTGAATGACTTTCCCCTGAATTGGGTTAAATTATCAGCAATGATGATGGCTGGGATCCCGAAGCGACAGACGAGGCTTTTCCAAACAAATTGCTTGGTGTTTTCTTCCGTTATCTTGGTCAATAATTAAGCTTCTACCCACTTGGTGAAGTAGTCAATTATCTTAATGATAAATTTTCTTTGACTTGACGCCACATGTAGGGGACCTAGAAGATCGATACCCCATTGTGCAAACGTCTAGGCACACCCTGAGGTGGTGCAAGAGACACTGGTGTTTGATGGGAAATGTTGGTATAAAGCCGGTAGCTTTTGCATTTTTTGACGAATTCTACTCGGCCAGTAGAATCCTTGGCCCAAAATCTTCCGAGCCAAGGCACTGCCGCCTAGGTGCTCTCCACAAACTCCTCCATGAACCTCCCGTAGGGTATACTCTGCATCGGACTTTAATAGGATCTCTTAAACAGTACTCCATCAATGAGGGTGAAATTTGCAGCTCGCATTCGCAAACATCGTGCTTGTACTCGAGATAGGCCCACAATGGGGCAACCCATGAAGATTCTGGTATGTTAATCGTAGCTATGTCCCACGGTCCCAAGATTCTTGGGACCACCACTTCTTCCACTCGCCACCTTCGAGTTTGATAGCTGGAAGGAGATGTAGCCACCTTAGAGAGCGCATTTGTCCTTGAATTTTGTTCCTTGGGGATATGTACCACCTGGTACTGGGGGTTCCTAACGAGGAAATTCATCATAAGTGATAGGTATTATGCCAAATGGTCACTATTTACTTCGAAATCCCCCTCGACTTAGGAGACAACAAGTTGAGAATCAGTATGTATGGTCAAGTTCTTTACCCCACAGACGATGGCGAGCCTAGCGACTAGGACCTCATACACAACAATGTTGTTTATGGCTAGAAATTTCAATCTGAGGTCGTACTCTTGAGTAATCTCTTATGGGCTAACAAGGAGTAACCTAGCTCCAACCCAATCGGCTCCTAAGGATCCATAGATATAGAGAGTCCATCTAGGAGAGGAAGTTCCAAGTACGACCCCAGACTCGGGAGGAAGGGTGGTTTCCACAAGGAAGTCGGCCAACACCTGAGACTTGATGACTGGCCGAGGCAGGACGTGGATGTCAAATTCTCTGAGATCGACAACCCACTTCAATAATCTTCTGGATGCTTCTGACTTCTAAAGAATTGCACGGAGCGGGAGCTCGGTTAATACCTTGATTTTATGAGCTTGGAAGTATGGTCGAAGCTTCCTTGCAGAGAAGACGAGTGCTAAGGTCATTCTGTCTGCAGCGGATACTGAGTTTCGGTATTTGTGAGAATTGTTCTTGGATAGTAGACTGGTCGCTAGATCCCCCCTTCGTCTTTGACTAATACTGAGATCAGGTCCACTGGAGATATTTCCAAGTATAGATATAAAACCTCTCCAGGGACAGGCTTTGACCAAAGCAAAGGCGAGGCTAAATATTTCTTAAGGTGCTCGAAAGCAGCTTGGCACTCGCTCGTCCACTGAGATCCGGCCCCTCGGAGAATTTTAAAGAAGGGGAGGTACTTGTAACAAGTGCGTGCAAGAAAATGCGAGAGTGCGGTGATTCTTCCATTCAGGCGTTGTACTTCCTTGATTGAGAATGGGGGTGACATTTCCTCAAACGCCTTGATCTTCTCGGGGTTCGCCTCAATTGCTCACTGGGTTACCATCTGTGAAAAATGAGCGAATAAACTACCAAGACGTAAATAAATAGCAAATTTTATTACTCCAAAAAGATAATTATTACATAGGTATGCATCCTTATTTATAGAAAATAGAGGAAATGAGAGAATATAATAAGAGATGCGGGACTAAATAAGTATTCGTGCGGTTATGCGGTTTGCCACTATCAAACCGCAACACTGTACAAAGGAATGTTAACTTCCAGACTGTCTGCTAGCTGCCAGACCGCCATTGCTAGCCGCCTAACCGCCAATGCTAGTTGCCTGACCAAAGCTGCATTAAGCCACCAGATCGTTGCTGTGGTAAGCCACCAGACCGCTGCTGCTAGGATGAGAAACCAGAGAACCAGGCCTCCTAAAAAAACCACCAGACCGCTCGAAAAACTAGTCGCCCAACTAGAAATTCAAACCGCCAAACTTTAACACTCCCCCTCAAGCTGGAGCATATATGTAAACCATGCTCATCTTACTACAAACATCTGAAGCGGAAACTTGTTTCATGAAGAATTCTGTTAGTTCTTTATAAGAAGTGACGAAGGGAGTACATATCTGATTATTCAACACCTCTTACCTAATGAAATGACAATGAAACTCAATGTGCTTTCTCCTCTCATGAAAGACCGGATTCATTGATATGTAAATGATGGCGTTGTTATCACAGAACATAGGAAGAGGATGATCATAGACTTCTCCCAAGTCAAACATAAGCGCTCGTAACCATTTCAACTCGCATGTAGTTGAAGCCCTGCACCTATACTCTGCTTCAACACTTGACCTTGATACTACTGTCTGCTTCTTGCTTTTCCATCTAACAAGGTTTCCTCCTACAAAGGTGCAAAAATCTGATGTAGACTTTCTATCTTCTTTGTTATCAGTATAGCTGACATCAGAATACGCTTCAATTTTCAGATGATTACTCTTCTGAAACAATAAGCCCTTTCTTGGAGACCCTTTCACATACTCCAGAATTTTCATGGCAGACTGAAGATGACACTCTCTAGGATTCTACATAAACTGACTTATCTTTCCAACCGCATAACAGATATCTGGTCTAGTAACAGTCATATATATGAGTTTACCTACAAGACGTCTGTACACAGTGAAATCTAGAAGAAGAGGAAAATCTTCAGTCCACCCCTTATCATCTCAACCCACCATCGGGCAACAAGCAGGTTTCGTGCCAAGAAGACTGGTCTCCTTTAAGAGATTTAATGCATACTTTTGCTGTGAAAGAACCACCAAGTTCTTCTTTTGTGAAATCTCAATGCCCAAAAAGTACTTCGGAGGTCTCATATCCTTAGTAACAGAATGTTGTCGAAGATGTCGTTTGGCTAGATCAATGTCTTCTTTATCATCACTAGTCAGAAGAATATCATCAACATAAACAGTAAGAAGCACAAGGCCTTTAGTAGTCTTGTGTATAAACGGATAATGATCATCAGAGCTTTGATTGAACCCAATAAGAGAAACAACTCCACTAAACTTTTCAAACCAAGCTCGGGGACTCTGCTTTAAACCATAAATTGCCTTCTGAAGCTTGCATACCTAAGACTCCCCTTGAGCAACATACCAAGGAGGTTTCTCCATGTAAACCACATCTTGCAAATCATCATAAAGGAAGATATTCTTCACATTTAACTGAGACATCTCCCAACCTCAATTAATAGTCATAGAGAATAGAACGCGTATAGTGTTGATGAGAGTAACGGGGGAAAAAGTATCAAAAAAGTCTACCCCATACGTCTCATGAGTAAATCCTTTTATCACAAGCCTCAGCTTATAGCGATCAACCGAACCATCTGGAAGATACTTAACAACAAAGACCCACTGACAGCCATCCACATCAATGCCTAGAGGTGGGGGATTGACCCACTTACAGCCAACTGGTCATACTGCTGGAAGTATGACCAGTAACAAAGACCCACTGATAGCCAACCACATCAATGCCCGAGCTTCTAACAGGTATGACCAGTATCAAAGCAAGAGCAAAATGCTTGCCAACCGGGGAAAGCTTAGCATATGAGACAACCACATTAATATGATGCTTAGTGTATTATCGAACGCCCCTCCACAGGGCAATAGGAAGATCAAGATCAGTCCTATCCAAAGAAGGAAATTCACTGCCAGAAGAAAGAAGAGAACAGTTCAAAGCGATCCTTGAGAAGGTACACCCACGTACACCGAGAGAAATCATCAATAAATGTAACAAAATAGGAACTACCCCGACCGATGATGAGGGTAGGAGCAGGACCTCACACGTCAGAGTGAATGAGGTCGAAGGGACGGGAAGAGTCACGACTCTGCGTTGGCGGGAAGGATGAGCGATGATGCTTGCCGAGCTGACATGCATCACATTTAAGAGGAGGATGATGAGGAGGGAGGTGGGTCAGAAGCTGACGCAGAAGCCATGGAGGAGCATGTCCAAGGCGAAGATGCCATTGGAGAAGATCTGTAGAGGAGGAGGAAAAGACGGATAGAGCAGAAACGTTGTCGATGAAGTAAAGGCCGCCACTCTCAGACCCAGTAGCAATCATCCGTTGGGAGTCCGGATCCTGAAAAGAACAAGAAGTAGAAGTGAATGTGATGGAACACCATAATTGCTTGCATAGAGAAGTAACCAATAATAAATTGCAAGGGAATAGGGGCACGTAGAGTGTATCCGCCAGACGAAGAGACGGAGTGACCAGAACAACCCCGTCCCATTCACCGGAGATGAAGAGTCGTCAGCAACAAAGACCAGAGACAACCGATCATGTGTTTCGAGATGAGAAAAACACTGAGGATTGCCCGTCATATGATTGGTAGCACTAGAGTCGATCAACCATCGGCTGTGAGTAACAATGTGGGCACTACCAGAAGAGGTGACCACCGAGGCGGACTGCGTGGAGGAGATGGAGGCCATAGAAGAGATCAGCGGGAGAATCAAGTCGCGGCTAGAAGGAGAAGAAGCCGGAACAGGCCGAAGCGACTTAAGGACAGGTCGCGGCGACAAAGAAGAGGAGAGCGGCTAGAACAGGTCACAACGACTTAAGGGCAGGTTGCGGGGACAAAAAAGAGGAGAGCGGCGAGAAAAGGCCGCAGCGACTTAAAGACAGGTCGCGACGACAAAGAAGAGGAGAGCGGCTAGAACAGGGTGCAGAGACTTAAGAACAGGTCACGACGACAAAGAAGAGGAGAATGACGAGAAGAGGCCGCATCGACGTAAGGACAGGTTGCGGCGACAAAGAAAAGGAGAGCGGCTAGAAAAGAGAAGAAGCAAGAGGCCTCAAACAGGGAGAAACAAGACGCACGAACAGAGCAGCGGTCAGAAGAGAAAACAAGTCGCGAGAACAGGTCGCGGAAATAAGAAACAAGCTGCACGCGTAGAGAGAGCTCAGTCAGGAGGAAACGACTGAGTCCTTTGATACCATGTGCGAATAGAAAAGAGCAGACCAAAAATTTGGAGTAATGTAAACTTTATTATCCAAAAAAGGTATCGATTACAATGGTATAGCCTCCCTTTTATAGAATGGAGGAGATGAGAGAGAATACAATTAAGCAATGTGGGACTAAAAATTTACAAGTATATGCGGCTTTACAAAAGGCAAACCGGACAGGTCGTGCGGTTAGACAAGCTGGCTGAAAGTTAGGGGATAGATCTTAACTTAGGCTGATTAGAGTTATAAGTATCACAGCACAAATATAAAAGTAAAGACAAGAAATGAAATCAAACAATCCAGAAGACACAAGGAAATTTATAGTGGTTCCCCAAATCTGGGTAGTCCACTCTTCTACCACCTGGTAGGAATCCACTCAGGTTTTTGATCAGGTACCTGACACCAATGAGTTTTGATCAGGTCCCCAAAAACCAACTGAAGTCTTTTGGTAAGGTGACTTGCAACCAAGAATCACTTTTGAATGGAGATGACAACCCTTTATACAGGAGGGGGTGAGAGAGTTGATTTGGTCTTTTCTGTCAACAATCAGAGAGAAGACTTGTGGATATTTGATGTTAGCAAATAACTCCCCCTGAGATATTGAATGGTTCAGGGAAATAACAGGAGCTTTGCTACCGGGTGATAGGTCTTCAAGCTTTGGCCTTGACCAGAGTATCCTTCAGGAACTTCTAACAGATAGATTATTTGTTGTCCTTAAAGTTATCCTGCAGTGATAGGGAAGAAGAAGACTCTTGATAGTGATTAGATGTTCTTCTTCTTCTTCTTCAGATAGCTGTTATCTCTCTGGTCTAGGGCTTCTAGTTACTGTAGTGATATTGTCCTTTCTATGTTCTTTCTATCTTCTGTATTCTCTATGTTATATCTCTGTCTCTGTTCCCTGTATTTAAATTCCTTAATCTTGATGGCGGAAGAAACATTCCCGAGCGTAGAAGATGCTTTGGAAATTGATCCGGACTTAATTCTTCTGTAACTGTCCGTTTGAACGGCTATTTTTACGGGGAATGTTGACTGTAATTAATCCTTAATTAATTCTGCCAACTGTTACTGATTGCTCAGAAATCGTCGACCTGAACTTTGAGTTTGTCGAGCTGAGAATTTTACTTGATCTTTCTTGAAACAGCTTCTGTGACCTGTGTCGACAGATTGTTCTAGGTGTCGACACAGATTGCTGTGATGGTGTCGACAGATAGTTGTGTCGACAGATGTTTTTATGTGTCGACACAAATCGTCTGGGTGTCGACACAGCCTTTCTGTGTGTCGACACAATTCCTCTGTGTGTCGACACAGCTGCTTGAGTCTATGGAAGTCTTGTTGATGGCTGATCCATGATGTTGACTGTTAACTTAGACTCTAGAAATAAACCTATAACCCATGACTATACATGGTGGGTCATTCTAAGCAACCCTAATAGTGATCCTTGCCCAAATCCTAACTGGGGTTCCAACAATCTCTCCCTATTTGGGTGAGGACACTATTTACATTCAAAACAAAATAAAATACAAAGCAAGTTAAATACAAATGAGTAAATTGATGTTATTTGCTGTTATTGATCCTTGCCCAATTCAATTAGATTGTAATCTGTATCATCTGTATTTGCTGTTATTGTTGTTGTTGCAGCTGTTATTGATATTGAACCTTTCTGTTTCTGTCTCATTATGATCTATTGTTGTTGCTGCTGTTGTGTTCCAACAATCTCTCCTTCTGCTGTTGTTTTTGGAATTTGTTGCAGCTTCATTTACAGGCATCTCCCCCTGCTTGGTTGCAGTAAGTACTGGAGCCAGGCACCTAAATTAAGATGGGGTCATCAGTGAGGGCAGAGATTTGAGCACTTTGTCTTGCCCAAATCTGATTAGGAGCATAACTTTAACAGCCTCTTTCTTCAGCCATTGAATTGTCCTCTATATTGGCTGGAAATATATCTTTGTCCTGCAAGGAGATATTATGAGTTCTGGACCCAGATAACCTTGGGTCCTGGTTCTCTTTTATAATAATCAGAAATAAAAGAATAAAAATTGTTGTTTTGAAATTCTGAGTTCGACGAAAAATATTGTCGTCGATCTGAGTTCGACGAATGATATTGAGATCGTTGATTTCTATTCACAGAATGATAATAATTGTTTTATGTGATCCATTTTTGTCGATCTCTGTTCGACAAATTAAATTTATTTCGTCGAGCACAGAGTCTTGAATAGTTCAAAGAAAAATCTTTGTTCATAGTTTGTCGATCTGAGTTCGACGAATAGTATTGATGTCGTCGATCTCCGGTCGATGAAATATTTTGAACTAAGATTTTCTGATGATTTTTTATGTGATAATCTGAAATCAGTGTTAAATTTAGCTGAAGAAGAGTCAAGGGAAGAAATAACCTGATCCTCTTCATCTGATTCACACTCTGATTCTTCAGATTCTTCAGCATAGCTGCTGCGAGAAGCATCTATTGCCATTAGGCAAAATTCTTTTGCTCTTGCTTCTTCTTCATCCTCAGTTGTACAGGATGAAGCATCTGAGTCACTCCAGGATTTAGCATGAAATGGTCTTTCTATTGCTGATCCAGCAGCCAATGCTGTGAGGGAGTCCCACATCTCTTTTGTAGATGAACATTCAGCAAGTTCTTCAAAAATGTCATCAGACATTGATTGTGCCAGAATGTTCATTGCTTGTGCATCAGCAATCTTCATCTTTTGTTGGGCATCTGTCCATTGAGATGATGGAACAACATGTGGACTTATTGTTTGCTGAGGTGGAGCTAGACCTGATAAAATAGATTTAAAGATGTTTTCATCAATGAAGTCCATATAAAATCTAATCCTTGTCTTCCATAGGGCAAGCTTATCTAGATTGTACATGGGCAGTCCGGTGCTTGAAAGCTCTTCAAATTGTGTCATGATAAACTCTAAAGATGTTTTAAGATCTATCAGATCGTTTTGGTTCAAGTGTTAGCCTGTACAACCAAAGTAACCTGCTTTGATACCAATTAAAAGTTAGGGGATAGATCTTAACTTAAGCTGATTAGAGTTATAAGTATCACAACACAAATATAAAAGTAAAAACAAGAAATGAAATCAAGCAATCCAGAAGACACAAGGAAATTTATAGTGGTTCCCCAAATCTGGGTAGTCCACTCTTCTACCACCCTGGTAGGAATCCACTCAGGTTTTTGATCAGGTGTCTGACACCAATGAGTTTTGATCAGGTCCCCAAAAACCAACTCAAGTCTTTTGGTAAGGTGACTTGCAACCAGGAATCACTTTTGAAGGGAGATGACAACCCTTTATACAGGAGGGGGTGAGAGAGTTGATTTGGTCTTTTCTGTCAACAATCGGAGAGAAGACTTGTGGATATTTGATGTTAGCAAATAGCTCCGCCTAAGATATTGAATGGTTCGGGGAAATAACAGGAGCTTTGCTACAGGGTGATAAGCCTTCAAGCTTTGGCCTTGACCAGAGTATCCTTCAGGAACTTCTGACAGATAGATTATTTGTTGTCCTTGAAGTTATCCCGCGGTGATATGGAAGAAGAAGACTCTTGATAGTGATTAGATGTTCTTATTCTTCTTCAGATAGCTGTTCTCTCTGGTTTAGGGCTTCTAGTTACTGTAGTGATATTGCCCTTTCTATGTTCTTTCTATCTTCTATATTCTCTATGTTATATCTCTGTCTCTGTTCTCTGTATTTGAATTCCTTAATCTTGATGGTGAAATAAACATTCCCGAGAGTAGAAGATGCTTTGGAAATTGATCCGGACTTAATTCTTCTGTAACTGTCCGTTTGAATGGCTATTTTCACTAGAAATGTTGACTGTAATTAATCCTTAATTAATTCTGCCAACTATTACTGATTGCTCAGAAATCGTCGACCTGAACTTTGAGTTCGTCGAGCTGAGAATTTTACTTGATCTTTCTTGAAACAGCTTCCGTGACCTGTGTCGACAGATTGTTCTGGGTGTCGACACAAATCCTCTGTGTGTCGACACAGATTGCTGTGATGGTGTCGACAGATAGTTGTGTCGACAGATGTTTCTGTGTGTCGACACAAATCGTCTGGGTGTCGACACAGCCTTTCTGTGTGT
This sequence comes from Platanthera guangdongensis, assembly GCA_039583875.1. Lineage (NCBI taxonomy): Eukaryota > Viridiplantae > Streptophyta > Magnoliopsida > Asparagales > Orchidaceae > Platanthera > Platanthera guangdongensis. The sequence continues at coordinate 33,634,524 of CM077156.1, forward strand.
CGACACAATTCCTCTGTGTGTCGACACAGCTGCTTGAGTCTCTGGCAGTCCTGTTGATGGCTGATCCGTGATGTTGACTGTTGACTTAGACTCTAGAAATAAACCTATGACCCATGACTATACATGGTGGGTCATTCTAAGCAACCCTAATAGTGATCCTTGCCCAAATCCTTACTGGGGTTCCAACACTGGCTAACCGCCCGTCAACTAACAAGAGGAGAAAACATGTGCCACAAAGATCAAGCCGCCGTAGGAGACCGCTATATCGCCCGATCTCCAAGTCGTCTGAGACAAACCACCAGACCGCTGGGATACCAAACAACACCAGCCCAGCAGACAGACCGGCCAGAATAAACCGACAGACCGCCCTGTCTCCGAACAGCAACAGACAGCCCGACCTCCATATTGCAACATGTGAAAAATGAGAGAATAAACGACCAAGAGGTAAATAAACCGCAAATTTTATTGCTCCAAAAAAATAATTATTGCATAGGTATGCCCCCTTATTTATAGAAATTTGGGGAGATGAGAGAATACAATAAGAGATGTCAGACTAAATAAGTACTCGTGTGGTTATGAAGTTTGCCAATGTCAAACCGCAACATTGTGCAAAAGACTGATAACTGCTAGACCGTCGGCTAGCCGCCAGACTGCCACTTCTAGCTACCAGACTGCCTGCTAGCCGCCTAATCACCAATGCTAGTTGCCTGACCACGGCTGCAGTAAGCTACCAGATCGCTGCTGCGGTAAGCTACCAGACCGCTGCTGCTAGGATAAGCTACCAGGGAACTAGGCTACCTGAACAAACTGCCAGACCACCCGAACAACTAGCTGCCTGACTAGAAAGTCAAATCTTCGAACTTTAACACCATGAATCCTAAGAATTTCCCCACCATGACACCAAAGGCACACTTGCTGGGATTGAGCCGTATTTGGAAGCGGCGAAGGAGGTGAAAACACCTCGCGAGGTCTTCCAAGTGGATGCTGCGAGAGACGCTCTTTACCAACATGTCATCCACATATACATCCATTATTTTGCCAATGGGTTCCTTTAACACTTTATTCATTAATCGCTGATAAGTTCCTCTAACATTTTTGAGCCTGAAGGGCATCACCTTGTAGCAATAGACTCATTTATCTGTTCTGAATGCGGTGTGCTCCTCATCAGCAGGGTTAATCCTTATCTGGTTGTAACCGGAGTACACCTCCATGAAGCTGAGAAGTTGGTGCCCTGTGGTTGAATCAAAGAGCTGAACGATACTGGGGAGAGGAAAATTATCCTTTGGGCAAGTTAGAACCCGCCAACCCATTAGTTCATCTCAAAACCCAGGTGTTGAGATGAAGGGTAGCGGGGTACATGAACACAAAGGGGAGAAGTCTGCAGGCGGTGTGGGATTAACCCCAACCACATGACCGCGGGGATATTCCGCCACACAAGGGGGCCCACCGGGGTCAACACCCAGACCTGGAACGCGATGGGGAAAGCCCAAACATGCGGTCCCACACACACGTGTCATGCTGACTAATATAATCTCAACACACCCCCGCAGCATGACAACCTCCCTCTGATACCAAGTTAGAACCCGCCAACCCATTAGTTCATCTCAAAACCCAGGTGTTGAGATGAAGGGTAGCGGGGTACATGAACACAAAGGGGAGAAGTCTGCAGGCGGTGTGGGATTAACCCCAACCACATGACCGCGGGGATATTCCGCCACACAAGGGGGCCCACCGGGGTCAACACCCAGACCTGGAACGCGATGGGGAAAGCCCAAACATGCGGTCCCACACACACGTGTCATGCTGACTAATATAATCTCAACAGGGCAGGCCGGGTTGAGGTTTCTATAATCAACGCACATCCTCCACTTGCTAGAGGCCTTTTTCACCATGATGACATTGGCAAGCCAAGTGGAGTATTTTGTTTCTCGGATAAATCGTGTTTCCAAAAGTTCTCCACCACTTCCTCAATCGCATGCAGTCGTTCGGGGGCGAAGTTTCTCTTCTTATGAAATATTGGCCTGGAGGCGGGATTAATGTTGAGAGAGTTCAAAATAACGTGAGGATCTAGTCCAAACATATCTTCAGATTTCCAAGAGAAAATATCCTTGTTCGCATAAAGAAAGATGATGAGTTCCTCCTTATCGGTCCCAGACAGGAGGGACCCCAGCTGCACAGTTCGGGTTGGGCATTTCTCGGAAAGTGAGACCTCAATTAACCCTTCTATGGGATTCTCTTGTTGTATTGTTGTTTCGTCACACAGGTCAAAATCATCGATGTTCTGGGTGACTAATGTCACTGGGTGAGCCTGCTTTGAGTAGCAAATGTGGGTTGCATCTTGGCTCTCTTTAACAATCGATGTCCCGTTGGGAGTCGAAAACTTCATAGATAGGTGTGGAATGGACAGGATGGTTCTAAAAATAGATTGGATCGGCCTTTCGAAGATGGCGTTGTAAGCTGAACTTGAGTCTATGACAATGAACTGGGAGTTGTGCATAGCTTGGTTTGGGAATTCACCCATTATGAATGGAAATGTGATTGTTCATAGATAGCTTCATGGTCTGGAGGGTAGACAGGAACAATATATTGACCGAACTCCCATTGTCGACTAGGATCCTCTTTTCATTATACCAGTGATCCCGGATTTCCGAGCTGACTATGAGCGGGTCGTGGTGATGTAATCGAAATCCCACAAGGTCTTCATTGCCGAAGGTGATGTTGTTGTCTCTCCTGAGCCTCTTATCTTCATGACCTCTCTCAGGAATGTCAACTGAGTATTTAAGAAGAGAGATCTGGGATCACGGTGATGTTCTTTATGTCGCTCACCATCTGCAAAAGGTAATATCTCTTGATCTTCTGAGGATGCTGGGAATTGTTTCCCACAGATGGCGCCAAACTATTATGGCCAAACTCGACGCCCATGTCGGACCAGATTAACTTAGACCCTCTTAACCCATGGAACGATCGAGCGCACACACAGTCAATGTGAGAGAGATATTATGCACACGATGTTTTGACGTGGAAAAACCCCTTTAATGGGTAAAAAATCACGCAACCGGATTTGTGTCGGTCGAATTCCACAATTTGCTTTTGGTTACAACTCGCTTGAAGAATTGATGACAACGAGCCGCTCTTTGTTACACTTTGGAGATGAGAGAGAGTTGTTTAGGCTCACAGTGTGCAACAGGCTGCTCCACGCGAAGTTACGTGTTGTGGAGTTCCGGACAAACGGGCTTTTGCTGTAGTAGGAATTTCCTTCTCGCCCCTCCCTTATGGACTTTGGCAGATTTTTGGTGGAGCGGCGGTGGCTCGAAGGTGGATTATAAGAGGAATCTGATAGAGCTCTGTCCTGAGGAGGAAGAAAGCAGAGGAGAGAAAGATGAGAAATGAGAAGGCATGGGGGCCTTTTTATAACCTCCAGGAGGTGGTTACGGTGGTTATACGGCTATCCGCACTCCATAACCACCAATATTATTATTTTAAACATAGTTTTGGGTGTGTATTATTCACATATTATTTACTACTCATAGACCCATTATCTAATTAATGACCCCCCCCCACTAACCATGGTAGTTAATGGGTGGTTAGTCTCGAAGTTGATGATGACGATTGTGGCTGAACAATCAGACAGTGGGGAAGGAGCCCAAAGGGGACAAGAGAGGCGGTCGACCACCACCTCAAGGGTGGCCGGACCCGGCGAAGGTGACGAGCAGCCATCGTGGTGCCGGCCAAAGGTGCGGCCGGCAGGCCAGAGAGGGCCAGTTTGGCGAACTCAGGCAGCACACCTAGCTCGGCCCCGGCAGCGGCCCCCGAGAGTAACCCCAGCGCCGGGTGTCGGGTGCGGCGCCAGCATTAGGCATCGTCTGTAAGGCGCGGCCGGCCAGAGCAGGCCCGAGTGGGGGCAGACAGCTGAACACACCCGGATGGGGGCAAGGCACGGCCGGCTGCACCCAACATCTCTCGCGGAGGTCGCGGGGGGAAAAGGCTCCCGCCGGCCGGGCTGGCCGACGTGATCATCGCACCTCACGACCGCGGGTGCATGGCCAGAGGTGTAGCCCCTTAGCCGACCAGATGTTGGACCTGCTTGAGTCGGCCCATCGGTGGTGGGAGAGAGGGGGTCGGCCCTGATGTCGACCCCGGGCGGTTCGTTGAATGGGATCCCGTGCATGCTAATCACACGAGATTGTGCATGCCGATCGCCTATGTGGCAATTCCCCCCCCCCCATTATCTTCATGATGGGATCATGGGGAGTGGGCTAACCGCACCCCCAACGATTTATAAATAGGCTTGTCCCTATCAAATAGATCGTTGAATTACATATCAACCAGTTTGACATTTCTTGATTGTACCGAAAGAATTGTATGGATGGAATTGGGAGAAACCTTGCCATGAAATGGATCGTATTCATTTCCAATCAAAATATAGAGCATCTCCATCAATCTACCAAGTGTTTTTGATATACTTTTGAGTGAGATATTATAAAAAGGCTCCCATTGAGCTCGAGATTGAGAGAAACAAAATAGGAAGAAGCACACATTCAGAATGTTGTTTTCCAAACTTTTTCATTTGCAAGGTAAATATATTTGATTATATATCTTTATTATATAAAATAATATATATATTTGGAAGCACACCAAAGTTTTCATTTGGACCGTTGGATCTCCAAAATATTATTTATTTGCCATTGGATCTCATCATCTCTAATATATCACTCATTTCTCCTCTCTCAACCGCGATAGAAGCTGTCGCCCTCCCTCAAGCCAGATAAAATCTCTCCGCTAGGGCATCGCTCTCAACCAGCTCTCTTCGCAGTCCCCACAGATTTCTCTCCTTCTTCCAAAGCTCTGGTTCACAGGTATTATCAGCTTCTCTTGGTTAGACATTTTTAACACCTCTTTTGCTTCCGCTATTTTCAATCAAACGTCATTTACACCTCCTCCGACGAAGGTTTCTCCTCATCTCCATCGATCTTGTAAGGAAAGCCATTTTCGTCTCTCAACCCCAATAGATCCCCGATTCGGATAGGGAATCACATGCCTCATTCTTCCTATGCACATCTTCATCTAGCGCACAATTTTGACTCCGACAAAAAAAACCCTAGGTCCTTCTCCCACATCGCACTTAACCGTTCCACCGCTCTTCTCCATGTCGCTTCCGTCATCGTTGTCGATATATCTCAACTTCAGTCGCGCCACATCCTGATCTTCCATCCCTACAGTTATGCAAAGCCCGCACCTCTTCGATTTCTTCTTCCCTTGTGTTTTTTGCACTTCTAAAGCAAGTTAGTTGTTGCATTCACCCTGGATTTCTAAAAATACCCCTAATCCCTTCCACAATGTGGTTAGTTCCAAAGTCTGTTAGTTGATGAATGCACTGTGGATTTCTAAAATTACTTTTAATCCCTCTGATTTGAGGATTTCTAACATTACTCCTATTCTCTCTGATTTCTGTTATGTTGCTTCATCATAAGTTCCCCACCATGTAGTTAGTGCTAAAGTGTGTTGCTTAATGTAATTTATAACATATATACTGTCTATGTGTAGAAATACAATCCTCCATTTGAGAGGAACGCCAAGATGGGGAGCTTCTACCATCAGTCAAAGTTTCATAAGGCCAAGGAATGCTTGGAGACCATACCACAAAGGTGATCGAAGTTCAGGTACATTTATAATATTGTATTCACCTGATTATCACAGAGCTAAAACTAATTATTAAATAAATCCTAAACCATCCTTTCCATCTCCTGTTATATATGTTGAATATGTGTAGTTTAATTTATAGTAACTCCCCTCTCGCCCTCATGTCGCCAATGCATTATACCCGCCTAAATGTTCTTGGAAATCTTGATCTCTTCATGTTTTTTTCAGATTTTTGTATGACGGAGAATTTTTTCCTACTCTTCTTTACAGCTATTTTCCATATTATTGACATCAATATTAAATCATGAGGATGAATTTGGAGAATTTTGAAGAAAACATTTTTATGCACTTCTTAGATTCTTTGTTGTTTTGCACCATTCCAAATTATACTTATCATCTAATGTGTTTAATAATATAGTATTCATTTGCATCAAAAACGATATCTGTGGAGTTATCGCATTAGTTTAGTGCTATGCCAGATTTCTTGGGATGTTACCGTCTATCAAGCAGATTTGGAGTGATGGATGAGGAACCTGTCTTCAAGCAAGCATTACTCAATTGCTGAGATTGATTCCGCAGAATTCCTTCCTAATACTTCCCTATTGTTTATGTTTAACCTCTATATTAATGAATTTTCTGCACGTTCTTTTGGGATGTTCTGTTATCTTTTTAGATAAGGTTGATTGATGGTAAACTCAATTGGAAGCTTTTGAGCCATAGATTTAGAGGAGTTTGATAGAGAATCAAATGAGTATATTCAACATTTATATGCAAACATTTCGAAGCGGTGAATGTTTTTTTGCTTTTAAAAGGTTTTATGTAGAGTGTTTGATTTTAGCTGTGAAGTGTTAAATCACCATTTCGGTTAACTACTGATGTTAATACATTCCTGATGAAAGTTTTGATTGTCTCTGCCTTATGTAAAAGCCCAAGAGTGATGTTTCACTTAAGCTTTGGATACCATTACCTATTTCGGTTGTTATGTTTAAACCATAATTTTTCGAAGTTGCACTTATTTGGGCTCTGTTTGGCGTGGCAATGTCAGTCGTGAACGTGGTGGTTATGAATCGTCCTCTGCGAACGTCTGACCTCTCACATCAGGTAACTTACCTGAATTTCAAAATTCATTGAAACCGGGTAACTTACCTGATTTCCAAATTCATTGTCGCCGCTCGGCCCAACGTCGTAGCTCGACCTAATGTCGCCTCTTCGCCCGTTCTCGATGCGGCACTATGGGCTTCTCCCGCAACCAAGCGGGTTTCTCCCGCAACCAAGCGGGTTTCTCCCTCTTGGCAACTACATTGGTCGTGGGGGGCGATATTGGTCGTGGGGGCGACATTTGTCGTGGGTGGCGACATTGGACGTGGACGACGATATTGTTCGTGGGAGACAACATTGTTTGTGGGCGTCAGACAATGTTCGTGGGCTGCGACATTGTTCGTGGGATGTGACAATGTTCAGGGGCGACGACATTATTCGGGGGCGCCAACATTGTTTGTGGATGGCGACATTGTTCGCGGGCGGTGACATTCGTCAGAAGTGCCCATTCTCGTTGTGACGCTGTGTACTTCGCCCACAATCAAGCGGAGATAGTACCTGGCCGACAATAACGGGCTTTGTCCGCCCCCGACTCATTGCTCTCTGGTGGCCTTCGCCCATTCTCAATGCGGCACTGCGAGTTTTTCCCGCAACCAAGAGGGCTTCGCCCGCTAACTAACGACATCGGTCGTGGGCGGCAAAATGTGTCGTGGGAGGCACTATTGGTCGTGTCAGTGTCATTGGTCGTGGGTGGCGACATTGGTCGTGATCGGCAAATTTGTTTGAGGGCGACGACATTGTTCGTGGGCATCAACATTGTTCGCAAGCGGTGACGTTGTTTAGGGGCGTCGACATTTTTCGGGGGCGGCGACATTGTTTAGGGGCGGCAATATTGTTCAGGGGAGACGACTTTTGTCAGATGGGACGAAATTCGAATGGGATATATCCGTGCTCGATGCATCGCCGCTTTGCCCGAATCCAGGAGAGTTGCGCCCGCTTCCTGGCGAAGCGGCAACATTAGGTTGTGCGGCAACGTTAGGCCGAGTGACGACAATGAATTTTGAAATTCCGGTATGTTACCCGGTGTCAATGAATTTTGGAATTCAGGTAAGTTACCTGATGTGTGAGGTCTCACATTCGCAGAGGACGATTCATAACCACCACGTTCACAACAGACATCGTCACGCCAAACAGAGCCCAAATAAGTGCAACTTCAGAAAATTATGGTTTAAATATAACAACCAAAATAGGTAATGGTATCCCAAGGTTAAGTGAAACATCACTCTTGGTCTTTCATCAGGAATGTATTAACATCGTAGTTAAACGAAAGGGTGATTTAACACTTCACAGCTAAAATCAAACACTCTACATAAAACCTATAAAAGCAAAAAACATTCACCGCTACCAAATGTTTGCATATAAATATTGAATATAATCTTTTGATTCTCTATCAAACTCCTCTAAGTCTGTGGATCATAAGCTTCCAGTTGAGTTTATCATCAATCAACCTTATCTAAAAAGATAGCAGAACATCCCAAAAGAACGTGCAGAAAATTCATTAATACGGAGGTTAAACAGAAACAATGGGGAAGTATTAGGAAGGAATTCTGTGGAATCAATCTCAGCAATTGAGTAATGCTTGCTTGAAGACAGGTTCCTCCTCCATCACTCCAAATCTGTTTGATAGACGGTAACATACCAAGAAATCTGGCATATCACTAAACTAATGCGATAACTCCACAAATATCGTTTTTGAAGCAAATAAATACTGTATTATTAAACACATTAGATGATAAGTATAATTTGGAATTGTGCAAAACAACAAAGAATCTAAGAAGTGCATAAAAATGTTTTCTTCAAAATTCTCCAAATTCATCCTCGTGATTTAATATTGTTGTCAATAATATGGAAAATTGCTGTCAAAGAAGAGCAGGAAAAAAATTCTCCATCATACAAAAATCTGAAAAAACATGAAGAGATAAAGATTTCGATGAACATTTTGGATGGTATAATGCATTGGTGACATGAGGGCGAGAGGGGAGTTACTGTAAATTAAACTACACACATTCAACATATATAACCTGAGATGGATAGGATGGTTCAGGATTTATTTACTAATTAGTTTTAGCTCTGTGATAATCTGGTGAATACAATATTAAAAATGTACCTGAACTTCGATCACCTTTGTGGTATGGTCTCCAAGCATTCCTTGGCCTTATGAAACTTTGACTGAAGGTAGAAGATCCCCATCTTGGCGTTCCTCTCAAACAGAGGATTGTATTTCTACACATAGACAATATATATGTTAGAAAGTACATTAAGCAACACACTTTAGCACTAACTACATGGTGGAGAACTTATGAGGAAGCAACATAACAAAAATCAGACAGAGTAGGAGTAATGTTAGAAATCCTCAAATTAGAGGGATTAAAAGTAATGTTAGAAATCCACAGTGCATTCATCAACAGACTATGGAACTAACCACATTGTGGAATGGATTAGGGGTAATTTTAGAAATCCAAGTTGAATGCAACAACTAACTTGCTTTAGGAGTGCAAAAAACACAGAGGAAGAAGAAATCAAAGAGGTGCGGGCTTTGCATACCTGGAGAGACGGAAGATCAGGATGTGGCATGGTTGAAGTTGAGATATATTGACGACGACGACGGAAGTGACGTGGAGAAGAGCGGTGTAACGGTTAAGTGCGATGTGGGAGAAGGCCATAGGGTTTTTCTGTCTGAGTCAAAATTGTGTCATAGATGAAGATGTGCACAGGAAGAAAGAGGCATGTGATTCCCTATCCGAATCGTGGATCTATTGGGGTTGAGAGACGGAAATGGCTTTCCCTGCAAGATCGATGGAGATGAGGAGACACCTTCGTCGGCGGAGGTGTAAATGGCGTTTGATTGAAAATAACGGAAGCAAAAGAGGTGTTAAAAATGTCTAACCAAAAGAAGCTGATAATACCTGTGAACTGTTGAAATTTGTGAAGTGGAAGTGGTTGATGGGGCAGGCCGGGCGGCCTAGGCGGACAGCGTCGGCGGATTGGGCGGACTGGGCGGACTGCGGCCTAGTGATAAGTCTAGTGGAAGCTGGCTGTTCAGAGCGGGTTGTACGGATGGAGTCCGCGGGCTGTGCGGCCTGTTATCTGCGGATAAAGGATTGCGGACTGGTGCGTTGCTCAGTGGCCGCGTTGCAAGCTTGTGTAACCGGCGGTTTGACTCATGTCTGCGGGAAGCTTGCGGACTGGCGTGTCCGCGGTGTGGGCTGTTGCGGACTGGGTTGAGAGCTTGGCTGAGGCCTTGTCGAGCTCTGGTGGTATAGCAGGTGTACTGCTGTGGAGGTCTTTGGCGGACTAATGTGTGGAGTCCGGCAGGTAGCCGTTGCATTGGGCAGGTGCGAGTAGCTTGCGGACTGCTTCTCCTTAGAGGAGTGTTGGCGGTCTGTGTTGCTAGGATGTTTGGCGGACGGAGCTATGTCCGCCATGCTCGCGTGAGGCCTTTGGTGGTTCTGGACTTGGTCACACTCTATGCCAAGACCAGGGTGTCCGCTATATCCGCCAAGTCTGCTGTTGACCGGGCGGACTGTTGCTAACTCTGCTTTTTGGTCGTGGACTTGTGGCGAGTGGAGGCTTGAGTCTTGTTCTATGCGGACTGCTTCCGGTTTGTGCGGACAGTCACTGAAGGGGGTTGCTGTCCTGCAGTGGTTGAAAGCTTTTTGCGGGCTGATGCCTTGTCCGCATAGCTTTTGCGGACTGATGAGGGTTCTCCAAAGTTGCTTTGCTCCTGGCGGGTTTCCTTGGTAGCCGTCTAAGTCCTTGCGGACTGAGCGGACGGTGGGTTGGCTAGCGCGCGGGCTAGGGCGGTGTCTCTATCTCTAGGGCGGTGATCACACTCCTCACCTCACCTATAAATAGGACCCCCCTGGATCATATACAGTAACGGAGTGAACAGTAAGTGGGGGCTAGGTCAAGGGCTGCGGTCTCAGTTTTCTGTCCGCGCGTATTGATTCAGGGCTGACGGTTTGCTGTGTGCAGGTCGCACGGGTAGCTTCAAGGAGCCAGGAGTTTGGCTTTGACTTCGGTCAAGTACTTGGAAGTTTGCGGTCTCTGCGGATTCAGCAGGTCGCTCTGCGGCTTGTCAGTTCTCTGCTTCATCCTTATCCAGTTCCAATAACCTGTCCGCCGGTCTCAGGCGGGTAGACGGTATGTTCCTCTGTTCCTCAGCAGGAGGCGAATAACGGTGTGTCCGCACGGCCTCGCGGCTTCGGTGGACTCTATGTCTATTCGGCGGATTGCAGTTTCAGCTCGGGCGGCTTCGGTGGGCTTGACGACCTCGACGGTCTCGGCGGACTCCGGTGCTGTCCGCCCGGCTTGTTTTTTGGTGCTTTCTGTTTATAGCTGTTGTACTAGCGAAATCATGTCTCGCTACATATGCCTCGCATTGTAAAGAAGTGAAATGTATAAAATATCTGTTCGTGCTTCCATTGGGTGTTGGTGCTTATTTTAACCTTGGTCCTTGGTGTTCCGCTGGTTCAAAGTGTGAACTGGGTAGTGCCGAAGATATTAATTTGGCGTTTGGGCTACCTTGCTGACCACTTTGAGAAAATTTAACATGGTATCAGAGGAGGTTCACAAGGTGCAGTTGCGTGAGCAATGATCAGCTAGTGTTTTTTCTCGGTGCTTGAGGGGTGATCAACCTGTGCTGTTGCTCGGAGCTTCTGAAAGGTGACCAACAGTTGCTGCAATGGAAGGAAACTATACAAGAGGTCTGGGCATTGAACTCTTAACGCCGACTAACTTCAAGAAGTGGAAGTCGTGCATGAAGAGTTATCTTCTAGGCGAGGAGCTATGGGATGTCGTTGGTGGAGACGACAGGCAGGAAGTGACTGCTGTTTTTGGTACTGCTGAGCAGGTTCGGCTCTGGAGAAGAACAAATGCTTAGGCAGAGTTCATTCTCAAGAGGGCTGTGTCACCAGAACTGTTTGATCACATCATTGGATGTGAGTCGGCTGCTGATATTTGGACAACCATTGATGAGTTGTTTAATAGGAAGAATGTGGCGCGACTTCAGTTCCTGGAGAATGAGTTGGCTAGAACAACTCAAGGAGACCTTTCCATCTCGAAATACTTCTTGAAGATGAAGAGCTTGTGTGCTGAGTTGTCAGCACTTGATCCTGATGAGCCGATCTCTAAGGGTAAGATGAAAAGGCACATAATCCGCGGCTTGCGGAAGGAGTATGTGTCCTTTGTGACATCTGTTCAAGGTTGGGCTACTCAGCCCTCTCCGCTGGAGCTTGAGAACCTACTTGCCTCACAGGAGAGCTTGGCAAAGCAGATGGCTGGAGTCAATATTAATCAGGAAGGCAGTGAAGCTCTCTTCTCAGGGAAAAAGAATAAAGGATGGGAAGGGAAGAAGAAGAAGAAGCCGGTCGCTGGTGAAAAGGAGCCTTCTACTTCATATCAGCCGGAGAGGAGCAATGCTCCTAAGGATTGGAAGAAGAACTTGAAGTGCTACTGGTGTCATCAGTGAGGGCACTTCAAGCGGGACTGCAAGGTCAAGCTGCAACCTGGGCATGCTGCGGAAAAGGAGGAAGCTTGATCTAAGAGCGAGGAAGCAGAATGGGGTGGAGCTTTCATGACGGGCACTAGTGTCCGGGCCTTGTCTGCTGAGGACTTCAACAGCGAGTGGATCGTGGACTCCGGGTGTGGTCATCACCTCACCGGAGACAAGTCGAAGTTCTCCTCCATGCAAGCATACTAAGGTAATGAACTTATTATCACTGCTGATAATACTGTTTATGCAGTAGAGAAAGAGGGGGTAGTGTCTTTGGGTAGTGATCAGAGGCCACTCGTGTTAGGGAGTGTGTATCACGTACCGGGCATGAAGAAAAACCTCTTCTCGGTGACCAATGTAGTGGACCCTGGATATCACGTTCTGTTTGGGCCAACAGACGTGAGGTTCCTTCGCAACGTATCAGCGGTTAAGGCTGATGTTGCTCATGTCGGAAGGAGGGTGATGAACTTGTTTATTCTTGCCACCAATGCTTATGTTGATAAAATGAGGGCCAATGATATCGCTGCTATCTGGCATGAGAGGCTGGGGCATGTAGGCATGAATAAGCTGAAGGCGATGGCTAGTAGGAATTTGGTGAAAGGGTTGCCTAAGTTGTCCTCCTTTGGTGACAAGCATGTTTGCACGGGGTGTCAATACGATAAGGCACATCGCCTTCCGTTTGATAAATCACAAATAAGGAGCAAACTACCATTGGAGTGCATTCATGGCGACCTGATGGGACCGAGTGTCACTGCCAGCCTTGGTGGAAGCAGATTCATGCTTGTCTTGGTTGATGACTACTCGAGTTATACTTGGGTTTACTTCTTAAAGGAGAAGTCAGAAGCTTTCCGGTTGTTTGTGGAGTTCAAGGAGTTGGTAGAAGGCCGGTTGGGCCTGCGGATCAAGAAGCTGAGAACTGACAATGGTGGTGAGTTTATCTCCTCCGAGTTTTCTAACTTCTGTAGGAAGCACGAGATCCAACGAGAGCTTACTTGTTCTCACACTCCACAAAAAAATGGAGTAGCGGAGCGGAAGATCCATCATTTGACGGATACCTGCAAATGCTGGCTTTATGCGAAAGACATTCCAAGGTCCTTTTGGGCGGAAGGGATGTCTTGTGCTTCTTATGTTATCAACCAGATGCCGCTCAGCCCTATCAACATGAAGACTCCTTTTGAGCTGTTGCTGAAGGAAAAGCCGAGTGTGGGACACCTTCGGGTGTTCGGTTCAACTTGCTATGTGCATGTACCGGATGCTTCATGGACTAAGCTGGATGCGAAGGCAAGGAAGCTTGTCTTTGTTGGCTACGATAAGCGGAAGAAGAGATGGAAATGTATGGATCCTGCGACGAAGAAGTTCGTGGTGTCACGAGACGTTGTCTTTGACGAGCTGACGTCGTATGGAGGTGGCTCGGTTGAGCTAACCGAAAGTAACAAGGTTGATGAAGCACCGGTGGTAGTTGCTGAAGGCCTAGAAGAGGAGCTTGTTGTTTCACCCGCAGCTCCTGTTGCTTCTAACTCCGAGGCTGAGCCTTCTGGCTCAGGAAGCAGGGGGAGCTCTGCTCAAAGCTTGCCCCAAGTAGGAGTGGAGCCCGAAGAAGCAACAGATGTAATGAGCAAGGAGCCGACCCTTCGGAGATAAAGAGGGTTATTAAGCCTCCAGCTCGGTACTGTGATGAGAATGCAGTGAGCTTTGTCTCCTGCTTCTTTGCAGGTCCTCTGGATGAGAGAGAGCCTGCAAACTTCAATGAGGCCACTGGAGTTAAGGAGTGAGAAGATGCCATGAAGGAAGAGATTGATGCTCTGAAGAAGAATGAAACCTGGGACCTTGTGCCCAAGGTTGTTGGCATTACTCTGGTTACTTGCAAGTGGGTATATAAGTTGAAGAAGAAGGCTGATGGGAGCATTGATAGGTTCAAGGCTCGCCTAGTCGCTAGAGGATTCTCACAGCAGTATGGAGAAGACTATGAGGAGATATTTAGTCCAGTTGCGAAGATGTCTTCAGTAAGAGTGGTGATCATCTTGGCTGCTAGCAAGGGATGGAGGTTGTGGTAGCTCGATATGAAGAATGCTTTTCTTTACGGAGAGATTGACAAGGACATATTCATGGATCAGCCTCTTGGTTTTGTCTCTGAAGTTCATCCGGACTATGTCTGCAAGCTCAGGAAGACTCTCTATGGGTTGAAGTAAGCTCCTAGAGCTTGGTATGGGAAGATTACAAAGTACTTGCAATTATGTGGATACCTTTCTTCCAACTCGGATTCAAGCTTGTTCGTCAAGAAGAAGGGGGAGCTTCTAGTCTTGGTCCTACTGTATGTGGATGACATGATCATCACAGGAAATTCGGAGGGAGAAGTAGCAAGGCTCAGGGCTGAGCTTGTTATACGCTTCGAGATGAAAGACTTGAGAGAGCTTCATCACTTTCTTGGTCTTGAGGTGGAGAGGAAGGAGTGCGGGATTCTCATTTGCCAAAGAGGGTATGCAGATCGCATTGTGAGACGGTTCGGCATAGGCGAAGGGAAGAAGTGCTCTACTCCACTGGAATCTGGGCTTAAGCTTCGACGAGATGAGGGAAGGATTCTTCCTGAGCCCTTGGTGTTTAGAGCTCTGGTTGGGAGCTTGATCTACTTGACGATTACAAGGCCAGACATTGTTTATGTGTTGGCCGAATAAGTCGGTTTATGGCGGAACCAAGGAAGCCTCATCTAGTGGCGGCAAAGAATATCTTGAAGTATGTCAAGGCTACTTCTGACATGGGACTTCTCTATAGAAGGGACTCGGAGTTTGCCTTGCTTGGGTACACGGATGCTGACTATGGCGGTGATTCAGATGATCGAAGATCTACTTCAGGTTATGTGTTCACTTGCGATTCAGCTAGCATTTCATGGTGTAGCAAGAAGCAAGATTTGGTGTCCGTCTCAACTACGGAGGCAGAGTATAAGGCTTCGACCTTGGCTGCTCGGGAAGCCATCTGGTTGAGGAGGCTTATAGAGGATGTGCTTGAAGAAGTGCAAGGACCAACTTTACTCCGGGGTGACAATGAGAGTGCTCTCAAGCTGGTAAACAATCCAGTGTGTCGCGCCAGGACCAAGCATATAGAGATCGATCATCACTTCATCAGGGAGAAGGTGTTAGAGGGATCTCTGCTGGTCGAGCATGTTCGGAGTGAAGACAATCTTGCTGACATCTTCACGAAGCCACTGTCGAAGGGGCCCTTTGAGAGGTTGCGCAGCTTGCTGGGTCTGATCATCACTTCTCACTTTAAGGGGGAGTGTTGAAATTTGTGTAGTGGAAGTGGTTGATGGGGCAGGCCGGGCGGCCTAGGCGGACAGCGTCGGCGGACTGGGCAGACTGGGGGGACTGCGGCCTAGTGATAAGTCTAGTGGAAGCTGGCTGTTCTGAGCGGGTTGTACGGATGGAGTCTGCGGACTGTGCGGCCTGTTATCTGCGGATAAAGGCTTGCGGACTGGTGCATTGCTCAGTGGCCGCATTGCAAGCTTGTGTAATCGGCGGTTTGACTCATGTCTGCGGGAAGCTTGCGGACTGGCGTGTCCGCGGTGTGGGCTGTTGTGGAGGTCTTTGGTGGACTAATGTGTGGAGTCCGGCAGGTAGCCGTTGCATTGGGCAGGTGCGAGTAGCTTGCGGACTGCTTCTCCTTGGAGGAGTGTTGGCGGTCTGTGTTGCTAGGATGTTTGGCGGACGGAGCTATGTCCGCCATGCTCGCGTGAGGCCTTTGGTGGTTCTGGACTTGGTCACACTCTGTGCCAAGACCAGGGTGTCTGCTATATCCGCCAAGTCCGCTGTTGACCAATCGGACTGTTGCTAACTCTGCTTTTTGGCCGTGGACTTGTGGCGGATGGAGGCTTGAGTCTTGTTCTATGCGGACTGCCTCTGGTTTGTGCGGACAGTCACTGAAGGGGGTTGTTGTCCTACAGTGGTTGAAAGCTTTTTGCGGGCTGATGCCTTGTTCGCATAGCTTATGCGGACTAATGAGGGTTCGCCATAGTTGCTTTGCTCCTGGCTGGTTTCCTTTGTAGCCGGCTAAGTCCTTGCGGACTGAGCAGACGGTGGGTTGGCTAGCGCGTGGGCTAGGGCAGTGTCTCTATCTCTAGGGCGGTGACCACACTCCTCACCTCGCCTATAAATAGGACCACCTGGCTTATCTACAGTAACAGAGTGAACAGTAAGTGGGGGCTAGGTCAAGGGCTGCGGTCTCAGTTTTCTGTCCGCGCGGATTGATTCAGGGCTGACGGTTTGTTGTGTGCAGGTCGCACGAGTAGCTTCAAGGAGCCAGGAGTTTGGCTTTGACTTCGATCAAGTAATTGGAAGTTTGCGATCTCTGTCGATTCAGCAGATCGCTCTGCGGCTTGTCAGTTCTCTATTTCATTCTTATCCAGTTCCAATAACCTGTCCGCCGGTCTCAGGCGGGTAGGCGGTCTGTTCCTCTATTCCTCAGCAGGAGGCGAATAACGGTGTGTCCGCGCGGCCTCGCGACTTCGGCGGACTCCGTGTCTATTCGGCGGATTGCAGTTTCAGCTCGGGCGGCTTCGGTGGGCTTGACGGTCTCGGCGGACTCCGGTGCTGTCCGCCCGGCTTGTTTTTTGGTGCTTTCTGTTTATAACTGTTGTACTAGCGAAATCATGTCTCGCTACGTATGCCTCGCATTGTAAAGAAGTGAAATGTATAAAAGATCTGTTCGTGCTTTCATTGGGTGTTGGTGCTTGTGTTAACCTTGGTCCTTGGTGTTCCGCTGGTTCAAAGTGTGAACTGGGTAGTGCCGAAGATATTAATTTGGCGTTTGGGCTACCTTGCTGACCACTTTGAGAAAATTTAACATGAACTAGAGCTTTGGAAGAAGGACAGAAATCTGTGGGGACTGCGAAGAGAGCTGGTTGAGAGAGATGCCCTAGCTGAGAGATTTTATCGGGCTTGAGGGAGGGCGACGACTTCTATCACGGTTGAAAGAGGAGAAAGGAGTGATATATTAGAGATGATGAGATCCAATGGCAGATAAATAATATTTTGGAGATCCAACGGTCCAAATGAAAACTTTGTTGTGCATCCAAAAAATTAAATCTGTTGTATACACGAGCATCTTCGCACGGGCTACGCTCGTTCTCGATGCTCTCTGGCGTCCTTCGACCGCATTTAGACGGACTTCGCCCGCCTCCGCACGGGATTCGCCCGCCTCCGCACGGGCTTCACCCGCCTCCGCACGGGCTTCGCCCGTGCTCGATGCGTAGATGCGGGCTGCGCCCACATCAAGGCGGGCAGCGCCCGCAATATATATATATATATATATATATATATATATATATATATATATATATATATATATATATATATATATATATATATATATATATATATATATATATATATATATGAGTACTCAAAATGACCGTAAAAAAATGTAAATTGATATTACAATTTTTATTTTATAAAAAAAAATTACGTTTTGACGTTAAAACATTAATTTCTAGTCATCTTTCTCTTCATATTCTCTCCCTCTCTCTTCTCCCCCTCTCCTCCACCTCTCCCTAATGTAGGGATAAGATTTATTTGATGAAACTCAATGGTCAAAACTTAAAGTATGTTGTGCACAAGATATTTATATTGCTATATATATATATATATATATATATATATATATATATATATATATATATATATATATATATATATATATATATATACGAGTGACAGGCACGGGGCTCCGGCCCTCGTGCACAGCGCAACAGTACCCGGTCCGCAGCGGCGGGCTTCGCCCGCACTTGAGACAGGTGGGCTCCGCGCGGTAATTGCACATGTACCTGTTTTAAGATATTATGATTGACTTTAATATATAACCCCAATATATAGGCTAGTTGCTCTTGCTCACAGTTTCAAGGTGTTCTTCTCTATATTGAACATAACGTTAGCAAACACATTTGGTTAATATTCTTTAATAATACAGGATTTGTAGCTTGCAAAATAACTGCATTTGCATCCACAACTGGACAGAATTTTTTTATAATGGACAATTGCATGATTCATGAAGAAGAAAAATGAACGTGAATAATAAAATCTTAATGAATTCATATTTAATCACTCATTCTAAATTAGCGAATGAGCATCTTATAACTCATTCTAAATTTTTTGCAATTGTAAATTTTTTCATGATGTGCAGAAACCATTTTATAGTGCAGAACTTAAAAAAAATACGAAGAACTTACAAACCATCCAAGGAAATATTTTGAGATTCGACATCAGGAGGAGGTTATCCTGCAACCTCACAGAAACAAAGCTCCAATAGGTGTCTTCTTTCTGCTCTCCTCAGACATAACCTCCTGCCCTGGTAGCAGATCTTGTAGCTATCACTTCCTCTTCCATTTGCCTCCACAAATTCAATTTTGCTATAATTAGGCCAGTAAAAGAGGGAGAGTAAGAGAGAGAGAGGTGATAGATCAGGGCTTTTCATGGATCGAACCTCAATAACGGAAACAGATCTTGCATATCTCCTTTGGAGGAGAAGAATGGAAGAAGATGGGCATGAATCTGAATCGATGTCGCCCTATCTCCAATAACCAGAGTTCAGGAGGAGGATATATGACCTGAATTTGATGGCAATAATCTATGCCCTAGGATCGAAGCAGACGCCGGACAGAGATCCTTCACCCTGAAGCAATGTTTCCTTATGTCCGGCTGCTGGAGTTCTCGAGGAATGGTGGATGTCATCGATGCTTGACCGAAAAAAGAGTAGATAAGCTGCCGGCTAACGAGATATTAGGGCGATGTTAAAGGGAGTGAGAGCGAGAGAGGGGCATTTGAAATTGCGAGAGCTTGCAAATTTCCGCAGGGGTCGGGCCGGGTGCAAAGGAGAAGAGAAGCCGCTTTGTTTGCAAAAGCTCGGGGAGGAGAGGGTTGGGAAGAGGTAGCTAGGGCATGAAATTAAAATGCTATAATTAAATGGCAACCGAAAATCATGTCATCAGATATGAATGGAGGATCAGGATTTATGTGATGGATTTTAAATTCATGGCTTTTAAAAGCCACTCATGAACCTGAATTTGATGGCAATAATCTATGCCCTAGGATCGAAGCAGACGCCGGGCAGAGATCCTTCACCCCGAAGAAATGTTTCCCTATGTCCGGCTGCTGGAGTTCTCGAGGAATGGTAGATGTCATCGATGCTTGAACGAAAAAAGAGTAGATAAGCTGCCGGCTAGCGAGATATTAGGGCGATGTTAAAGGGAGTGAGAGCGAGAGGGGCATTTGAAATGGCGAGAGCTTACAAATTTCCACAGGCGTCGGGGCGGGTGCAAAGGAGAAGAGAAGCCGCTTTGTTTGCAAAAGCTCAGGGAGGAGAGGGTTGGGAAGAGGTAGCTAGGGCATGAAATTAAAATGCTATAATTAAATGACAACCGAAAATCATGTCATCAGATATGAATGGAGGATCAGGATTTATGTGATGGATTTTAAATTCATGGCTTTTAAAAGCCACTCATATTTCTTTTTATAATAGTATGGATATAATATATATATATAAACTGGAGCTCACGGGCAGGGCCACCGCGGCGGTGGCCCTGCCCGCTCGCCGCCGGACAACCCCCGGCGGGTTCGCCGGAGGCCGGCGAACCCGCCGGAGGGCGCCGGGCAGGCCGCCGGCGGCTCCGCCGCCGCCGACCGAGGAGGGCAAGGAAACACACGGGATGCCGACTCCCCTATCGGGATTTTAAGGAGAATGAACAGTGCTCAAATCCACGGAAAAGCTATAGGCAGGCCATGTGTTTTGAATCCAACGGCCCGTGTTTGATGGAGCTTGATCGGACGGTCCAGATGAGATTCATGGTGTGATTGAGATATGCATATTGTATTATATAATAAAGATATTTCAAGAGCATGCCAAACTTCTAATTTCAGCCACACGATCAAAATACTAAAATGCATCGCCGTCTTCCGATGAAAATGCAACTTTTGCTTTGGCAAATACCGCTGCAATCATTCACATTCAAAAGACAGCTGTCATTAAAATTTCACTATATATTTTTAAAAAATTACACAGCGTTTCATTAAAAACCAGCGGACAAAACCTTCGTCCCAAGCCTACGTTCAATCCGGCTGCAATCAACCACATTAAAATACCAGCTGACATTAAAATTTCACTGCTTTTTTAATAAAGTTACAGAGCTCTCGTTAAAATCCACGGGACAAAAGCTTCGCCCCCAGCCTTCCTCCCGCTTCCATCTATACTGTGTTGTTCTACATCAAATCGGGAAAAGCACGACAGCAGCCGACCGGCCTCCATCTACTCCGCCGAAAGCAGCAGTAGCAGTAGGGCCGAAAGCAGCTCAAATCACCCGATCACGTCTCCTCCCAAATCAGCTTGCTCAAATCCCCCTCCCGCTTCATGCTACCTCCCGCAGATGCCTAGATCATCACCAAAAACTTTTTCTGACCTGCCGCTCCCTTCTTCAGCCCTATCTGCCTCTACAAACGACTCCAGAAGTTGTTTGCTCTTCAACTCTCTGACATCGCCGCCATCATCGGTAGGAACCTTTCCGCATATCCTCCGGCGCCCTATAGCATGACTCCAGAACCCCCAAATCCCTCTACATCGTCAAAGAGGAAGAAGATTTCCTATTGAAGATCGCGGAGATCGCCGAGGTCACCGTATATCCCTTTATGGCTTGTGAGTTTTTATGGCTTGTGAGTTCTTCTACATCGTCAAAGAGGAAGTGTTAATTTTTGCAAGCCTTTTAATTTTTTTGTGGATTTTTCGAGTTAATTTTCAACTCATCTCTTCGTTTTAACTGTTCATAATATTTTTTGCAATTCTTTGACATTTTCACCACTGAAGTTTTGCAAACCTTACACTTTTTCTTGCTTTTTCATGGTTTTTATTAAAAGTTTTCCTGCAGGTTTGATGTTTGAAATTGCTCTATGAAGAGAGTAATAAGGGATATACAGCAAACCTTTCAATTTTTTCACAGTTTCTCCATGTTCTCTTTTAGTCTTGAACTTTATTTTATTGCAGGTTTAAACAACTCTAAAGCAGAGCACCTGTTGTTTTACTACAGTTTTAATATGACTGGTGAGTTCTTCTTCATTGTCAAAGAAGATGTGTGAATTTTGTAATATTTTGATTTTCAGTTTTAATATAAGTTTTTCCTGTGGCCTTCAGGTTTGAAGGAGCTCTAGGAAGAGAATAATAAATTGTTCCGCAAACCTTCCAATTTTTTGACATTTTTTCCGTTTCTTTGGGCACTGAACTTTGTTTTGCTACTGTTAAAAAACCCCTAAAGCAAACCATCAAGTTGAGTTTTATTTCTCCATATTACTAGATTTTCTATGTGATTATGATCACATAATTTCATTTAAACATCAATTTGTGTGCTGAAAATCCGGAGCCTGTCTGAAACACCAACCCACAGTTGATATATGTGTAATTAGCATGATTCCATATATTTCTGTACAGAATCTAATTGGAAAAATTAATGGAGCTTTTTCTGAACATAATCTTTATAATGATGAAGTAGACCGGTACTGATATAATTTATTTTTCCGCCATATATATTCTGTATCCGCTCGAGCCGGGTTCTCAAGTTGAGGAGTAAGTAAAGATCAAACAATATCGCCGCCCCCGAACAATTTCGCTGCCTCCGAACAATTTCGCCGCCTCCGAACAATGTCGTTTGGTTGCGGGCGAAGTCCGCTTAGTTGCATGTGAAGCCTGCTTAGTTGCGGGCGAAACCTGCTTAGTTGTCAAGCGGGCGAAGCCCGCTTGGTTGCGGGCGAAGCCCGCAGCGATGCATCGAAAACGGGCGAAGTCCGTTCAAAAATGCTAGTATATATATATAAAGGAATATTGTGATATGACAATAGCAAATTATTATAAATTAATGAAATTAATTAGGACCGTCTGATCCGATTAGATCATAAATCTCAGACGTTCGATGACACAAATGAAACAGAATCATATATATATTTTAAGGCTCCTAAACCTAGCATTGTAGGGTACCCTAAATCTAGGAATTTTCTGAGTCTCGTAACTTAGGATGTGAAATTATTATTTTATCATTCAAAATTTAAAAAAATCGATCTACGTTAGAAACTGAAGCCCGATCTGCATAATAGCCCTCCATCTTCGCCCAGCTCGCTCTACCTCCCCACCCACTTTAAGTCACATTTCAAGTAATATCTTCCGCTCATATATGTAGATCCAAAAAAGGACTAGTTCTTAATCCACGATGTGGGACAAACAAAAACAGTGAAGCATGTCACCGAAGCCAATTTTCATATACATCAGACTTAATTTTTTTTTCGACGTAGCAGGGCACGGAAGCCAATTCACACCAGATTTTTTTTTTGCTTTTTCATATATGTCAATAGCAATATCTTATTAATTAATGGAATTAATCAGGACTGTCTGATCCGACTAGGTCATATATCTCAATGACACAAATGAAACAGAACCATCTACATTTTTGTAAGGCTTCTAAACCTAACATTGTAGGGTACCCTAAATCTAGGAATTTTCTGAGGCTCCAAACTTACAATGTGAAATTACTATTTTACCATTCAAAATTTAAAAAAATCGAACTATGTGAGAAACTCAAGCCCGCTCGGCATAATAGCCCTTCATCTTTCCCCAGCTCGCTCTGCTTCCCCACCCACTTTACGTCACATTTCCAGCAATATCTTCCGCGCATATAATGTACACCCAAAAAACGACAAACTCAATCCATGATGTGAGACAAATAAAAAAGTGAAGCATGTCACCGAAGACAATTCCCATATACAACAGATTTAAATTTTTTTTTTCGACGGAGCAGAGCACGCAAGCCAATTCCCACCAGATTTTTTTTTTTTTTTGCTTTTGATATAGGCCAGATTTAGTTCCAGTATAAAATTTTAAATTGTAGTTTTTTGTTTTTAAAACTTTTAAAGAATAAATTACATTTCGAAAAATAAATTAATAATTTAAAATCAAATACAACTTTAATAATAAAAAATATAAATGTAATATTAACAAAATTTCATTAAAAACAACACTTAAGCTTTATCCCACTATAGTAACAAAATTATATGATTAAAAAATAAAAATTAAGAACCTTCGTGGGCTGCCGAAGCCCGTTGTTGGATGGATTTATTTATATTTATGAATATATTGTGATGTATAAATATTTGGGGCAGGCGGGGTGGAAGAAGCCCACCGGGGCAAGTCAAGTCTGTCGCCTGTGTGTGGAAGAATAATGTCAAGTTTCTTAAATTTCATGTTTTTGTAGGATTTGCAAATGAATTTATTGTTAATCATCCAAGTGCTTATGATTTTCTAGTCACGATAAAATCATTTTCAAAATTTATGGTGATAACGAGGGCAAGCAACCTTCAAGAAAATTCAAGTCAAAGGATATTCATGGTCTAATATTTTTCATAAATTTTGTTCTAATTTTCATATCAATGTATATTCATGTTAGTGTATTCATATTTCTATAAAGGATACTCATAATCTATCTGAATGGAAATATTGTAAATGGTCAAATTTGTCTTTAGTGTGAGGAAGAAATGCTCGCGGCGACCTTATGCATCTTACGGGATGTCTTGTCATAGATTCAAGTGCAGATCACTCATCTGGAAGCAGAGTTTGTCAAGCTGTGAGCGAGGATCGACCGGCATGCCGAGAGATTATGACCATGTCCCACCATATTTCTTCATTTTTTTTTCTTTCCATGTAACTGTTAACATCATGATAATAACAATAACAAACTTACTTTACCTACCCTCACGTGTCCCTTTGCTGGCGTCACTTCACCCGTCACATTAGGACTATAAATAGAAGAAACCACAGAGCTTTTCTTTATTCCAAAAACTAGCAAAAACTTGATTTATCTAAAATGTCGCAAGCCATGAACATTACAAAAGAAATAAAATCTTAAACAAAATAGAGAGGAGAAACATAGGACATACAAGCTTTGAAAATTGCAAGTTACCTTGGTGAAATCAGAATATTAGAGAAAGGAGAATTATATTAGGAGAATCCACCGCCCGCTGGGAGATTCCATCAGTCGCTGAAGGAAATATTGCTAGTATCTACCCGATGGAGGTTCTACTGCCAGTTATTGTCGCCCTTGGGGAGGCCTTGTGTAACGCCCCAAAACTCGTATATGTATGAGTAGTGTTTTGAGAGCTTTGGAGCCATTGTGGTTTCACACGGCCTGTGACACGGGTGTGTCCAGAGCCGTGTCTTTTTCTGGAATTGGCTGAGTTTTATCAAGTGTTGAACACGGCCTGGGACACAGGCGTGTCCCGGTCGGACACAGGCGTGTCTCGATCGGGCACGGGCGTGTCCAAAGCCGTGTCCTACTCTGTGTTTGCCGGGCTGTGATGAGTGAGCAACACGCCCTGGGATACGAGCGTGTCCAGGTCGGACACGGGCGTGTCCAGCGCGGACACGGGCGTGTCCAAAGTCGTGTCCTGTTCGAGCGTGACGGTTTCTGTGTCGATTGAGGCACACAGCGTGCGACACGGGCATGCCCAGGCTTGACACGGGCGTGCCCAGGCTTGACACGGGCGTGTCTAGGGTTGACACGGGCGTGTCAGAGACCGTGTCCTGATTCGGAGATCGACGAATTCTTGTACGAAAGTGAGACACAGCCTGTGAGACGAGCATGTCACAAGAAGTGTGCGGCCCCTGGTAGACGATTTTAAAGGTCAATCTAGGTCATTCGTTTCATTTTAGAGGGATTCGACGGCCCAGTAACCCTTCTGTTTGTATATAGCCGGGAAATGAGGGTTTAGGGCTCATTCCATTTGGCCATTTCTCTTTCTAAGAGTTAGAGAGAGGGGAGAGCAAAAGGAGAAGAAGAAGGAGGGTTTCGGCCATTGTTGGAGCTTCGGAGCTCCGAATCGCGAGCCGAGTCCAGATCCGTGGAGGCAAGTCCGTTGCGGTGCTTTTCTTCCTGCTAGTTTTCCATGGCGCCGAAGCAAACCTCTAGGGTAACGATTCTCTACTTGGACATGTGAAGTCCTCTTTCTTTTTGCATAGGCAACTCTCTCACGCGAGTGGGCGGTGAGTGTGAGGTATTCCTTCGGGTAGATATGGTTTATCCCCGTAGTCTTGCAAATAGAGTCCGAAATCGAAGTATGGGCATAGGCATGGTGTGAGAAGCCTATCTGGACATGTTGGTCTGGATCAGTGATGTTCTCATTATGCATGTATTGCAGGAGAAGACTCCGTGCTGTATGTTTTTCGGGTTTTCTACGTGTTAGATTGCAATATGCAGCCTTGTGGACTAACTCCAAGGTGCACCCGAAAAACTGGGCAGAAACGTATTTCTGCTAGGTACCGCGTGGCGGTAGCTCTGTTATTACGAGTCCTGTCTCTTTGAGACCTGGGGGCCAGTGTTGTGAGGCTTTGTGCTCTGGGAGCCCAGTTGGTTTGGTCTGCGAGCTAACCTTGTGCATAACCGGGTTATGTACTATTGTATGATCGATACTTCGGGATTCGGGGAAGCTTGACCCGCGACTATGGCTTAATTGATGTGGCGGTGTGAGAAACGGGTTCAGTGGAACCATACCCACTCTATGTGGTTCGGTTAAAGAGACCTAATGTACGTGGCACTTACCGATGGCATGGAGGGCACGTCTTAGGCTTCAGCCGTAAAGACTAAAATGCTCACGATGTTTATCGTCCTAGGGGCGATGATGAAGCCTCAGAATGCACCAGATTCACCGAGAATGTGTCCTGAGTGCACGGGCCGTGTGGCCGTGCATGCCTACGCCTGTGGTGAAGTGTGCTTAAATTGTACTTTCACTATCATGTTTGATTATAATAATGAAATGCAGTGAAGGAGCACCGCCGCCCCGATTAAGGGGCGGGGTCGTTATAATTTGGTCACCCAGATAGGGTGAGATATCTTTTATGCTTTGTGATTGAATTTTATTGTTTTAATGTATTGTACATAATGACCTCACCCAAATAGGGGGAGTTTGTTGGATCGCTAGTTTGTATTTTATTGTTCTGGTCGACGAAGTCTGTTCTGAGCTCGACGATCTTAGATCTCTGATCGACGTTTTCTGTCAATTCTTATTTTCACTTCTTTGCAGTTAATTTTTGATTTGACGAAGGCTTATTAATATATTATTGCCTATATTGCTCTGAGTAATTAATTGCATATATTCTTATGAATATAGCTATTTATTGCCAGCATTAATTACTGGATTTCACAGAGTTAATATTCCGCTTAATAACTGGGACAGTTAAGGAATCAATTTATTGCCCTTCTAGCCGTTTGTCCAAGTTCCGGGATTTCAGCAGTTAATCGTGAAATAGAATTCAAATTCAGAGATAGAACTTCTGTAGGAGATATAAAGGAATTTTCAAAAGATATTCAAAAAGGTTTTTTCTCAGGCAGACAGAAAAGAAAGAAATTCAGTCTGCAAATCTTCAGAGCTTTCAAGAGACAATAAAATACAATCAGTCTGAAAGCTTCTGGAGATCATCATTTAAGGCCTACACCCTGCAAAGCTTCCAACCATTCCTGAACAATCATCATCTCAGGGGGAGCTTTGACAACATCAAACAATCTACTAAAGTCTTCACAGCTGTTTGAGAAAGAGAAGACCACATCAATTTTCTTTCACCCCACTGTACACAGGGTTCTAACTCCCTTCAAAAGTTAACCACCTGGTTTTTAAGTCTCCTTATCAAAAGACTTAGCTTGGTTTTTGTGCACCTGATCAAAAGCCTAAAGTATTGTGAGATCTCCCTTCAAATAGATCTTGTGGTGACAGGACACCTGAGCAAAAACCTGTTGGTGACAGGGCACCATATCAAAAATCTGTAATGGATTCCTACCAGGGTGGTAAAAGAGTGGATGTACCCAAGTTTAGGGGAACCACTATAAATTTCTTGTGTCATCTGGTTTGCTTTTTGTTTTCTTATTGCCGTGTGTTGTATGCTGTGTTAGTTAGTTTTTCTTTCCTGCACCCTCTTAATATATATTTATCACTATTTTAATTCCGCTATAAAAATCAATTAAGTTTTTAAAATATTCTATTCATCCTCTCTATAGTTAAACATATATATCCCCTCAGGTGGTAAAGTTCTTACTATCCTTCACACTATTCGATACAGGATCTTCACATTTCTTTTTGTCTAAAGAGTTTGTATCGCACATCGGAGTACCTTCTTCGATGGCAAGGGACAAATTGGATGTGTTGTTACCGAACGGGTGTTCGATGAGCGTGAAAAGAGTTTGTTGCTTGAGAGTACGAATAGGAAGTCAAGCCTTTGACGTAGAAGCATCTATTCTGCCTAGTGGAGTTTGACGTAATCCGTGGCATTGACTAACTCTCGGAGTAGCGTGCTTAGATTATTTTACAGCTCAAAGAGTCGCACTAGGACTGAACACCTAGGGCTAGACTAAGTTAAAAGTACGTTAGTATGTGGTGCCAGGTGCCAAACCAATGTCGTGGTCTCCTTACCGCTTAGCACCGAGGGAAATGGAAGAGTTGAACACATAACTTCAGGAATTGATAGAGCAGGGGTTATGTGCGTCCAAGCTCATCGCCTTGGAGCGCATCGGTTCTCTTTGTTAAGAATATATATACGGAAGCTTACGACTATGCATTGATTACCGGGAGTTGAATAAGCTAACGGAAAGGATTAAGTATCCGTTCCCAAGGATTGATGATTTGTTTGACCAGCTGGTGGGGTCGACTGTGCACTCAAAGTTGGATCTGAAATTCGGATACTATCAGCTGCGGATAAGGGAAAGTGACATTCCTAAGACGGTTTTCAGCACACGTTATATGCATTGTGAGTTCACTGTCATACTGTTTAGGCTGATGAATGTGTCATCCATGTTCATGGATTTGATGAATAGAACGTTCAGAGAATACTTGGACCAGTTCTCTCATAGTCTTTGTCGACAATATACTGGTGTACTCGCAGTGCGAGGAGGATCATTTCAAGCACCTTCATATGGTGTTGGATACATTGGGGAGGAACCAACTGTATGCCAAGTTCTCCAAATTCGAATTTTGGTTGACCTCGGTAGCATTCCTTGATCACGTGGTTAGTGGAGAAGGTATTGCGGTAGATCTGGCAAAGATAGTTTCTATACGGGAGTGGCCTGTGTTGTCTACGGTGGCGGAAGTCCGGAGTTTTCTGGGGCTTGCCGGCTATTACGGGCGCTTCGTGGAGAACTTCTCACGGATAGCATTGCCCCTCACTACTCTGACAAAGAAGGATCAGAAGTTCGTTTGGTCGCCTGAATGCGCACAAGCTTTCGAAGAACTAAAGTGTCGTTTGACTGCGGCACCTGTGTTATGATCGCCTTGTGGTTCTAAAGCTTTGAGGTTTACATTGACGCCTCTGGTAGAGGGTTAGGCTGTGTTCTGCTTCAGCACGGGTCGGTGATAGCCTATGGATCACGTCAGTTAAAAGTTCATGAGAGGAACTACCCGGTCCATGTCTTAGAGTTAGCGGTCGTGGTATTCGCTCTCAAGCTTTGGAGGCATTACCTGTGTGGAGTAAAGGTCGACATTTATTCAGATCACAAGAGTCTGAAGTATCTAATTGATCGAAAGAACCTGAATATGCACCAGCGTAGGTGGATGGAGTTCCTTGGGGACTACATCTACAATATTCATTATATTCCCGCGAAGGGGAATGTTGTGGCAGATGCTCTGAGTCGTAGAACTCCTGCACAGGCCAACTGGTTGCAGATGCATGACGAGCGGCTCATTCATGATCTGGAGGCTTTGAAGATCTCGTGTGTTAACAAGGGGTCTAGTGCTAATGCATGTTTGAGTTGGACAAAGATTCAATACGACCTTGCGGACAATATCTGACAGGCCTTGGAGTGGGACGTAAGCTTGAAACGTCGCTTGGCAGAGTCCGTAGATGGGTCAAATGACCAGTTTTATGTTGACGATGGCCTTAATTGGGAAGGTGGTCGGTTATGCGTCCCTAATGTTGGGAAATTACGAGAAGAGTTGATGTAAGAGGCACATCTTACCAAGTACTCAATTCACCATGGGAGCACAAAGATGTTCAAAGACATGGAGAGGCTGTTCTGGTGGCCAGGTATGAAGAAAGACGTAGCGCTATACGCGGCGAAGTTCAGACTTGTGCCTTGGTGAAGGTCGAATGCCAGAAGCCAGATGGATTTCTAAAGTCCTTGCCTATACCAGAGTGGAAGTTTGATGACATCTCTATGGATTTCGTGCACGGTTTGCCGAGATCGCACAAGGGGAACGACGTCATTTGGGTGATCGTTGATCGTTTAACGAAGGTGTCATATATTATACCCAATAGGAAGGATGATTCCGTGGAGAAGCTGGCAAAGCTCTATGTAGATAATATAGTCTGTTTGCATGGTGTACCCTAGAGAATCATTAGTGATCGTGATGGTCGGTTCACATCTAACGATTGAAGGCTCATTCATCAGATGTAGGGTACCAAGCTGAACTTCAGCACAACTTTTCACCCGCAGACAGATGGGCTAACTGAAAGGGTGAACAGGACGATGGAAGTTATGCTTTGAATGTGTGTATTGTATTTTGGTAAAAGGTGGGAGGACTATCTTTTCATGATTGAGTTTGCATACAATAACAGCTACCAAGACAGTATTCTGATGGCCCCTTTTGGGGCCCTATACGGAAGGAGGTGTCGTATACGTTTGGCTTTGGTAGAAACAGGAGAATCGAAGCATGATAAGCGAAGTGAGGTTGAAGATGCTACATCAACTATTCGGTTGATTCGGGAACGACTACTGATTGCTCAAGATAGGCATCACAAGTTCTACAACGTTAAACATCAGAACGTGGAGTTTGTGGTGGAAGACTGGGTATACCTTAAGATAAAGCCGTTTAAAGGCGTATCAAGGATTCTACGCTTAAGGAAGCTTAGTCCGAGGTATGTTGGGCCTTTTAAGATCTTGGAGCGAGTTGGTGAAACCACCTATTGGCTGGCTCTTTCGGTAGAGCTAAGTGGTTTACGTGATGTATTCCACATCTCGGTCCTACGCAAAGCCGTAAAAGAACCAGCGCAAGTGGTTGCTGCGGATCAAGTATCGACCAATAGTGGGCTAATAACAAAAGTTAGACTCATTCAGATCAAGGATACAGAGGTCAAACAATTGCGGAACAAAGCTATCAGGATGGTCAAGGTCTGATGGGACAATTGTGGTCGTGAGGAGCTTTCGTGGGAGCGAGAGCAGACCATGTTTGAGGAGTATCCCGAGCTTTTTTACTCAGGTACTAGTTAACTTGGTGTACATTTCCATTCTGTAATTTCGGGATGAAATTCTTTTAAGGGGGGGGGGGGGGATTGTAACGCCCCAAAACTCGTATATGTATGGGTAGTGTTTTTGAGAGCTTTGGAGCCATTATGGTTTCACACGGCCTGTGATACGGGTGTGTCCGGAGTCGTTTCCTTTTCTGGAATTGCCTGAGTTTTATCAAGTGTTGAACACGGTCTGGGACACGGGCGTGTCCAGGTCGGACACGGGAGTGTCCAGGGCGGACACGAGCGTGTCCAGGGCGGACACGGGCGTGTCCAGGGCGGACACGACAGTGTCCAAGGCCGTGTCCTGCTCTGTATTTGTCGGGCTATGTTGAGTGAGCAACACGCCCTGGGACACGGGCGTGTACAGGTAGGACACGAGCGTGTCCAGCGCGGACACGGACATGTCCAAAGCCGTGTCCTGTTCGGGCGTGACAGTTTCTATGTCGATTGAGGCACACGGCCTACGACACAGGCTTGTCCAGGCTTGACACGGGCGTGTCCAGGGTTCACACGGGCGTGTCAGAGACCGTGTCCTGATTTGGACATCAACGAATTCTTGTATGAAAGTGAGACGCGGCATGTGACACGGGCGTGTCACAAGCCGTGTGCGGCCCCAGGTAGATGATTTTAAAGGTCAATCTAGTCCGTTCATTTCATTTTAGAGGGATTCGACGGCCGAGGATCCCTCCTGTTGGTATATAGCCAGGAAATGAGGGTTTATGCCTCATTCCATTTGGCCATTTCTCTTTCTAAGCGTTAGAGAGAGGGGAGAGCAAAGGGAGAAGAAGAAGGAGGGTTCCGGCCATTGTTGGAGATTCGGAGCTCCGAATCGCGAGCCTATTCCAGATCCACGGAGGCGAGTCCGTTGCTGTGCTTTTCTTCCGACTAGTTTTCCATGGCGCCGAAGCGAACCTCTAGGGTAACGATTCTCTACTTGGACATGTGAAGTCCTCTTCCTTTTTGCATAGGAAACTCTTTCCCGCGAGTGGGCGGTGAATGTGAGGTATTCCTTCGGGTAGATATGGTTTATCCCCGTAGTCTTGCATATAGAGTCCGAAATCGAAGTACAGGCATATGCATGGTGTGAGAAGCCTGTCCTGACATGTTGGTCTGGATCGGTGATGTTCTAATTATGCATGTATTGTTGGAGAAGACTTTGTGTCGTTTGTTTTTCGGGTTTTCTACGTGGAAGATTGCAACAGGTAGCCTTGTGGAATAACTCCAAGGTGCACCCGGAAAACAGGGCAGAAACGTATTTCTACCAGGTACCGCATGACGGTAGCTCTGTTATTGCGAGGCCTCTCTCTTTGAGACCTGGGGGCCAGTGTTGTGAGGCTGTGTGCTCTGGGAGCCCAGTTGGTTTGGTCTGCGAGCCAACCTTATGCATAACCGGGGTTTGTACTATTGTATGATCGATACTTCGGGATACGGGGAAGCTTGACCAGCGCCTATGACTTCAATTGACGTGGCGGTGTGAGCAACAGGTTGAGTGGAACCGTACCCGCTCTACGTGATTTGGTTAAAGAGACCTAATGTATGTGGCACTTACCGATGACATGGAGGGCGAGTCTTAGGCTTCGGCCGTAAAGACTAAATTGCTCATTATGTTTGTCGTCCTGGGGGCGGTGGTGAAGCCTCGGAATGGACCAGATTCACCGAGAATGTGCCCTGAGTGCACGGGGTGTGTGGTCGTGCGTGCCTACGCCTGTGGTGAAGTGTGCTTAAATTGAACTTTCACTATCATGTTTGATTATACTAATGAAATGCAGGGAAGGAGCACCACCGCCCCGATTAAGGGGCGGGGTCATTATAATTTGGTCAGCTTTAGCTGACCGTTGCCTTGTTTGCCACCGTGCGGTTGATTGTTCTTATGCAGGAACAGGTGAGCATAGCAGCAAATAGTGGGCGGAAGCCCTTGGTGTTGTGCTGGCCCTCGAAGGCCAAAGCGAGTGTTTTATTTTGTATACTGTCATGTATGGCCGACCTACGAGCCAAAGTATGTAAGACACTTTTATTGATCAAACTAATGTAAGACCATAAGGCCAAAGTCTTGGTGTATGTTATTTCATTTCTATTGTGGCTGTAGTGGACATTCATGTGTTTTGTATGAGTTCTTATAACTGTTTTAAAAGCTTCCGCTAGAATGCTCTGAGTTAGGATGTGTATTCCTATGATGTTAACTTGGTATTAATACGTAACTCCGCCGACTGTTTGTGGTATATGACGTGGTGCGCCGGCCGGACCTACCGTTATATTTCATGTGACGAATGGGGGTGTTACACCTAGAGAGACAGAGGTTGAGAGAAAAGGGGTCGAATTGGAGAATCCAACTATCATGTTGTGTTTCTGCAGTCCACTGATGACCTCTCACGTTCTTCTCGCCGAGGAAGCTAGGGCACAACGAACAGAGAAAGGTAAACAGATTTATTCGCGATAACATTGAAGCAACTTCCCTAAAAAATTGTTGATAATTCCACCAGGGCCGTCCTACTTCTGCTCGTCATTTCCCAAAGTGTCGGTGAGGGATTCGAGCGTCGGGCGGTATTTTGTGGGTTTTTGTTTTCTTGCGGGAGAGGGAATGAAAATGGTGGAAATCGAGAGATTTTTAACCTAGGCGCTATTTAGAGGGTTTTGGCTTTTTGGGTATTATTAGTTTAATGGGCAATATTTAATAAATATAATTGCAATAGATAACATATAATAATTGTTGCAAAATATAAATTTAATAGGTAATATGTAAAATTGTTGCTTGAAGTGAATTAGCAAAAGCAACATTTCGAAAAATGTTCCCGGTATTAAATAAAAGAACAATTTGTGAATGTTGCATTAAATATGTTACCAAAAACTGCTACTATATTACAACAATGAAAAATTGTTGCCTATTTTATGTTTAGGCAACATTTTATAAATGTTGCAACATATAGTGTTGTTAAAGGCCTAAAATCTTGTAGTGCAAACTCCTCCCAAATCTCTGTGCGTGGTTGCTTTTCTGAAAGATAAACTACCTCGCCTAATGCTAGACCGTGCAAGGCAAGCAGCCTTCCTATCAAAATTTCCACTGGCACAAGGGCTATCCGTACGTGCCCCGGAGAGAAATGAGAAGGTGAACTTAGTATTCACGTCAGAACTTGTTATTCCCCTTGATCACTTCAAAGAGGGATGGACCCTCCTTGTCTTCCCTAAGGTGGTGGACATAATGGACTATTTTGGAATTGTTCCTGCCTAGCTATCGCCAAACTTTGTTGTGATCATAATGTCTTTTGTGACTTTCCTGTGATTACAACTGATATCTTTCTCCTTAGAGGTATTTCGTGTAACACCCCTATCTGTCGCATGACATATAACAGAAGGTCCAGTTGGAACCCGACGCCATATACCACAGACAGTCGGAAGGGTTACTAAATGAATAATCAAACCAACCAATTAAGACTACTCGTCCTAATCGCAGAGCATTCTAGCGGAAGTTTTTAAAGTTTAAAGAACCCAAACTTAAATCCATCAAATATGAATGTCCACAGCTACAGCTACAGGAATGAAACCCGAAATACACTGAAACAGGTACATGGCCTTATGACCTTACAAATGTTCATAAAATATAACGCGTATTACATACATCGGCTCGCAGGCCGGCCATACATGATAAATGTAAAAACAACTATTCTACGGCCTTCTAGGGCCAGCACAGCAACAAGGGCTCCAGCCCGCTATTTGGCGCTCGGCTCCGCAGCACCTGCAAGCACATACCACCGCACGGTGGCAAACAAGGCAACGGTCAGCTAAAAGCCGATCAAATTATAACGACCCCGCCGCTTACTCTGGACGGCGGTGCTCTTTCCCTGCATAGCATTAGTCCAACAAAATAATATAGCGCAATAATATTTCGCCACAGGTGTAGGCTCGCACGACCCAACACCCCGTGCACTCAGGGCACATTCACGGTGAATCCTGACCAATCAGTGCATTCACCACCACCCCCAGGATGGCAACAACATGTGAGCATTTAGCCTATCTGACCACCGTCTAAGGCTCCGACTATGCCTACGACCAGTGCCCGTCTTCGTATTTCTCGCACCGTACCACATAGCCTAGGTCCAATTCCACTTGCCCGTTGCTCACGCTGCATATACAATTTAAGTTCTACGCGCGGGCCAAGCTTCTCTCGGATCCCAAATTTTCCAAAACAATCTCATAACCCAGTTATGATCAAGGCCGGTTCCCAGACCGCCAAGTTAGCAGAACACGTTTCCGCTCAATTTTCCGGGTGCGCCTTGAAGCTAACCTCCAAGGATCCCTGCTGCAATCTACCGCGTAGAAACCCGAAAATCCCCAAAGCACGGAGTCTTCTCCGGCAAAACATATCAAATGCAACATCACCGATCCAGACAAAACACGTCCGGGTAGGCTTCACACACCATGCCTATGCCCGTACTTACGATTCCGGGCTCTATATGCAACACAAGAGGGACTATTCACATCAACCCCAAGGAACACCACGCACTCACCGCACACTCGCGGGAGCGGGGTTCCTTATGCAAAAGAAAGAGCTTCAAAATGCTCAAGTTGAGAATCTTTACCCTTGTAGTCCGTTTTGGCGCCATGGAAAAACCACGTGGTTAGAACTCTTCGCAACGACCTTCCCTCCACGGATCCGTTCTCCGATTTCGAAACGGTGCTCCAAAGCTCCGCCGGTGGCCGGAAACCTCCTTCTACTTCCACTTCTCTCTCACTTTGGAAGGGGAGAACTTTGGAGAGAAAATGGGGAATTAGCCTCCTATTCCCGGCCTAAAAAGAGCAGAGACTCATCTGAGCCGTCGGATCTAAATTAAAGAAAATGAATGGCTCGGATTTGCACAAAATTCCCCAGACCTGGGCCGAACACGGCTTGGCACACGGCCGTGTCCCAGGCCGTGTGCCTCGATCCAGGCACGATCGTCGACCTGAGAAACGCACACGGGCCAAGACACGCCCGTGTCTGACCTGACACGCCCGTGTCGGGCTCCTCGACACGCCCGTGTTCGGGGGCGTGTCACGCATAACCGCCACGGCAACGGACACGACCCAACTGCACACGGGTAGGGACACGGGTAGGCACACTCCCATGTCGGATGACACGCCCGTGTCATCCGGCCGTGTTCCTGGCCGTGTCCTTCTCGGGTTGGAAACGGCCAAAAAAATCACCAGCCAGACACGGCCTTGGACACGACCG
This sequence comes from Platanthera guangdongensis, assembly GCA_039583875.1. Classification (NCBI taxonomy): domain Eukaryota; kingdom Viridiplantae; phylum Streptophyta; class Magnoliopsida; order Asparagales; family Orchidaceae; genus Platanthera; species Platanthera guangdongensis. The sequence continues at coordinate 33,670,238 of CM077156.1, forward strand.
TGTCCTAGGCCGTGTACCCCTACAGGCACCAAAAACCCTTTTTCCGCGACCGACTCGCACACAAAATTCGGGGCGTTACAAATCTCCCCCACTTAAGGAATTTCGTCCCGAAATTAAACAAAGGTACACAAAATCTAACTGATACCTGAGTGGAACAATTCGGGGTATTCCTCCAACATAGCTTGCTCTCGCTCCCAAGAAAGCTCCTCACGTCCGCAATTATCCCAACGGACTTTTACCATTCGGACCTCCTTGTTGCGGAGTCGTTTGACTGCAACATCTTCAATTCGTACTGGCTTGACCCTTGTTGTTAACTCATAATCAACCGGTACCTGTATGTCCGCAACGATCTGCGAAGGCTCTTGCACTGCCTTACGCAACGCCGATACGTGGAATACGTCATGCAGCCCACTCAACTCCGTCGACAGCTTCAACCTATACGCCGCTTCGCCAACACGCTCCAGGATTTCAAATGGTCCAAGGTATCTCGGACTCAGCTTCTTCAAGCGTCGAACCCGCGATACACCCTTGAACGGCTTGATTTTTAGATATACCATGTCGCCAACGTTGAACTCCACATTTCTATGTTTGGCATTGTAATACTTTGACTGTCTATCGTGAGCAATCTTCAGCCTTTCCTGAATTGTCCGTATCATTGAAGTGGCATCTTCCACCGCTTGACGTTTATACAACTTCGATTCGCCTGCCTCCAACCAAGACAACGGCGTACGACACTTCCTCCCGTACAAGGCTTCAAAAGGCGCCATTCCAATACTTGCCTGAAAGCTATTGTTGTACGCAAACTCCACCATGTACAAGTGATCTTCCCAATTCTTCCCGAAATCTAGGACGCACATGCGAAGCATGTCCTCCATAGTCCTGTTGACTCTCTCGGTTTGGCCATCTGTGTGCGGGTGAAAGGCTGTGCTGAACTTTAGCTTAGTACCCAACATACCATGCACCAACCTCCAGTCATTCTACGTGAAGCATCCATCACGATCACTAACAATACTGTGAGGCACACCATACATTCGTACAATATTATCCACGTAGAGTTTGGCTAACTTTTCCACTGGATCCTCCTTTCTGACTGGGATAAAGTGCGACACCTTTGTCAACCTATCTACGACCACCCAAATGGCGTCGTTTCCCCTCTGCGACTTCGGCAAACCATGCACAAAATCCATAGATATGTCGTCAAACTTCCATTCTAGGATGGGAAGGGATTTCAAGAAACCTCCGGGCTTCTGGCATTCCGCCTTCACCAATGCACAAGTACGACACTTGGCCACATAAAGTGCCACATCCTTCTTCAAACCCGGCCACCAGAATAATTTCTTCATGTCTCTATACATCTTCGTGCTTCCCGGGTGGATTGAGTACTTGGTATGATGAGCCTCATACATCAACTCCTCCCGAATTTTATCCGCACTTGGAACGCATAGACGACCGTCCTTACTTAGCAACCCATCTTCAACCACAAACTGGGAATTTGACCCATCCAAAGCTTCATCCAAGATCTGCTTCATGCTGCTATCCTAAACCAAAGCCCGCCGAACTCTATCCGCTAGGTCACACTGCACTTCTGTCCAAAACAGTTTCGCCTCGGCACTAGACTGCTTATCGACACAAGATATATCCAATGCCTCCAACTCTTGGACCAATCTCTTATCATGTACCGATAACCAATTGGCTTGTGCGGGAATATTACGACTCAATGCATCCGCCACCGCATTTCCCTTCCCAGGTACATAGTGTATCTTGAAGGTGTAGTCCCCTAAGAACTCCATCCACCTCCGCTGGCTCATGTTCAGATCCTTTTGGTCCAACATGTACTTCAAACTCTTATGATCGGTGTAAATATCGACCTTCACACCGTACAGATAGTGCCTCCAAAGCTTTAGAGCAAATATCACGGCCGCTAACTCTAAGTCGTGGACCGGATAATTCCTCTCGTGAACCTTCAGTTGTCGTGAACCATAAGCTATCACTCTCCCATGCTGTAGCAGAACACAACCCAAACCACTGCCCGAAGCATCACTATAGATCTCGAACCCTTCGGTTCCACTTGGCGAACATAAAATAGGCGCCGTGGTCAACCGCCTCTTCAACTCTTCAAAAGCCTGTTCGCACTCCGGAGACCACACAAACTTCTGATCCTTTCTTGTCAACGTCGTGAGTGGTAGTGCTATCCGCGAGAAGTTCTCTACGAAGCGCCTGTAGTAGCCAGCAAGCCCCAAAAAACTCTGGACTTCTGCCACCGTAGTCAAAGTAGGCCACTCCCGTATAGCCACTATCTTCGCTGGATCCACAGCTATTCCTTCTCCACTGACAACATGACCAAGGAACGCTATCGAGGATAACCAGAATTCACACTTGGAGAACTTTGCATACAACTGACTTTTCCTCAATGTCTCCAACACCATGTGTAAATGCTTGTAGTGATCCTCCTCGCACCGCGAATACACCAGGATATCATCGATAAATACTATCATGAAATGATCCAGGTATTCTCTGAACGTCCTATTCATCAGATCCATAAACACGGATGACGCATTCGTCAACCCAAACGGCATGACTGTGAACTCGTAATGCCCAAACCGCGTACTGAATGCTGTTTTTGGGATGTCGCTCTCCCTTATCCTCAACTGATAGTAACCGGACTTCAAATCTAACTTCGAATATACCGTTGATCCAACCAACTGATCAAATAGATCGTCAATCCTTGGGATTGGATATTTGTTCTTCTCCGTAAGTTTGTTCAATTCCCGATAATCGATACAAAGCCGCAAGCTCCCATCTTTCTTCTTAACAAAGAGAACTGGTGCGCTCCAAGGAGATGAACTTGGACGCACATAACCTTGCTCTAGCAACTCTTGCAGTTGCACCTTCAACTCTGCCATTTCTCTTGGGGCTATTCGATAGGGGGAGCGTGACACCGGTTTGGCACCCGGTACCAGCTCTATAATAAAGTCTATCTCCCGCTGAGGAGGGGCTCCTGGGAGATCATCTGGAAACACATCAGGATACTCGGACACAACTGGGATGCTGTCCAAACTAGGCTTAGGCGTCGAAGCCTGCACTAGAGTGACATATAGTTCTGCCCCAGATCGAACTGCCTTGAACATCTGAAGGGCTGGCATCAGAACTTTCCCTGACCCCTTCATGCCCGCAAAAGTAGTTTCTCGATCAGTGTCCAAACCCAACTTGACTTCTTTACGGTTGCAATCAATACATGCACTTTGCTCCGAGAGCCATTCCATACCGAAGATTACGTCGAACTCCACTAATGGTAGAATCAACGCCCGCAAATCAAACTCCCGGTCTCCAATCCGAATCTTCACAACACAAACCCTATCCGCACGCATGGAGCACCCATTAGGCAACAACACATCCAACTTGTTTTCTGCCATCGAGAACGGAACTCCGATGCGCGATATAAGTTTTTCGGACAAGAAGGAATGTGATGCTCCCGTATCAAAAAGGGCTCTCGCCGGAAACCCAAAGATTAACATAAAGCCTAGCACTGACAAACGTAAGCTAACGAATACAAAGGTAACAACTATAAAAGTTAAACCACTGTAATTTAACTCATACCTGTCACCACGTCCGCTTGCTTTATGGCCTCCAGCATACCAAGGTTGTAGACTCTGGGCTGGGCTGGAGCATGATGGGACGCGGTTGACTCCACCGCCTTCCCTTTCTCCTCATAAGTCGCTCCAGGTCTCCTCTCAGACTTTGAACGTCCGCTCCAACACTCCCGAGCAAAATGCCCCGTCTTCCCGCAGTTGTAGCAAGCTCCGGGGACTCGACTTGTAGTTGCCCCCGACACATCAATCGAAGGGGCTGAGTTCGAAGTCCTCCGCTTCTTGTTCCACCAGCGGAAACTTGACTTGTTATGTGGCACCTTGAACTCGGTCTTCCTTTCTCCTGGGTCCTTCTTCTCTTGAACTTTCTTCGCAACCTTTTCCAATGATCGGGTCGAATTGACCAAGGCTAGGAAGCCCTGCGCCTTAGGCCCAGCAAGGAGTAACTGTAAATCACCGCGAAGACCCTCATAGAATCGGTTGGTCTTCCTCTCTTCTTCTGTAAACATAGCACCAGCATAACGAACCAACCGTGTGAACTCATGCAGATATTCGTCCACGCTTCTGGATCCCTGAGTCAACCCAAGAAACTGATTCTCCATCTCCAACTTCTGAGCAGAGGGTACAAATCTGGCTAGGAACAATCTTGAAAATTCTTCCATCGACACATCCGCCAGTTGCCTTCCCACTAGAAGATGAAACTCCATCTCGTCCCACCACAGCCTCGCTTCACCTTCCAAAAGGAAAGTCGCTATGGTGGTCTTCTGCCACTCTTCAGTTATTGTGGCCGTCAAGACCCTCTTAATGGAAGAGAGCCAGTCCTCAGCTTGAGTTGGCGTTCCAACCCCATTAAACCTCGGAGGATTAAAGCCCATCACATGCTTTAACTGCCTCTCCGTAGTTCTTCTCGGCTCTACTAACTCCACTGCTGCGCATTCCACCACTCTCGGCTCTGCCGCCCTAACCGGTTCTTGCTCATTCGCAGGAGGTGCGCGATGCATTTGCCCTGCAGGTTGGGCATTTATCATTGCGAACACTGCCTCAGCCACCATCCTGATGGTTTCCGCTGAAGGATGTGTAGCAGGCACGTCCCTTGGTGCACTACTTTCCGCTGATTGCGGACGCTCTGACTGACCAGCACCGCTCCCAGCTGCCTATAGTAGCAAAGACACGCGATTAGACAACAAACAAATTGCTAAAAACAATCATTGGAACACTCAGGTTCCACCAAACAAGTGTATTTTCATTCCTAAGTGAACATTCATGGGTTCTTTTGATGTTATAACGATGACGCACACATGTGCTCACCACCCCTTAAAAGAATTCGCCCACGAATTCATTTAAGCCTGACCAAAACCAGAAGTCTGATACCAAATTGTAACACCCCCATCTGTCGCATGACATATAACAGAAGGTCCAGCTGGAACCCGACGCCATATACCACAGACAGTCGGAAGGGTTACTAAATGAATAATCAAACCAACCAATTAAGACTACTCGTCCTAATCGTAGAGCATTCTAGTGGAAGTTTTTAAAGTTGAAAGAACCCAAACTTAAATCCATCAAATATGAATGTCCACAGCTACAGCTACAGGAATGAAACCCCAAATACACTGAAACAGGTACATGGCCTTATGGCCTTACAAATGTTCATAAAATATAACGTGTCATACATACATCGGCTCGCAGGCCGGCCACACATGATAAATGTAAAAACAACTATTCTACGGCCTTCTAGGGCCAGCACAGCAACAAGGGCTCTAGCCCGCTATTTGGCGCTCGGCTCCGCAGCACCTGCAAGCACATACCACCGCACGGTGGCAAACAAGGCAACGGTCAGCTAAAAGCCGACAAAATTATAACGACCCCGCCCCTTACTCGGGACGGCGGTGCTCTTTCCCTGCATAGCATTAGTCCAACAAAATAATATAACACAATAATATTTCGCCACAGGTGTAGGCTCGCACGGCCCAACACCCCGTGCACTCAGGGCACATTCACGGTGAATCCTGACCAATCAGTGCATTCACCACCACCCCCAGGATGGCAACAATATGTGAGCATTTAGCCTATCTGACCACCGTCTAAGGCTCCGACTATGCCTACGGCTAGTGCCCGTCTTCGGATTTCTCGCACCGTACCACATAGCCTAGGTCTAATTCCACTTGCCTGTTGCTCACGCCGCATATACAATTTAAGTTCTACGCGCGGGCCAAGCTTCTCTCGGATCCCAAATTTTCCAAAACAATCTCATAACCCAGTTATGATCAAGGCCGGTTCCCAGACCGCCAAGTTAGCAGAACACGTTTCCGCTCAATTTTCCGGGTGCGCCTTGAAGCTAACCTCCAAGGATCCCTGCTGCAATCTACCGCGTAGAAACCCGAAAATCCCCAAAGCACGGAGTCTTCTCCGGCAAAACATATCAAATGCAATATCACCGATCCAGACAAAACACGTCCGGGTAGGCTTCATAAACCATGCCTATGCCCGTACTTACGATTCCGGGCTCTATATGCAACACAAGGGGGACTATTCACATCAACCCCAAGGAACACCACGCACTCACCGCACACTCGCGGGAGCGGGGTTCCTTATGCAAAAGAAAGAGCTTCAAAACGCTCAAGTTGAGAATCGTTACCCTTGTAGTCCGTTTTGGCGCCATGGAAAAACCACGCGGTTAGAACTCTTCGTAACGACCTTCCCTCCACGGATCCGTTCTCTGATTTCGAAACGGTGCTCCGAAGCTCCACCGGCGACCGGAAACCTCCTTCTACTTCCTCTTCTCTCTCACTTTGGAAGGGGAGAACTTTGGAGAGAAAATGGGGAATTAGCCTCCTATTCCCGGCCTAAAAAGAGCAGAGACTCATCTGAGCCGTCGGATCTATATTAAAGAAAACAAATGGCTCGGATCTGCACAAAATTCCCCAGACCTAGGCCGAACACGGCTTGGCACACGACCGTGTCCCAGGTCGTGTGCCTCGATCCAGGCACGATCGTCGACCTGAGAAACTCACACGGGCCAAGACACGCCCGTGTCTGACCTGACACGCCCGTGTCGGGCTCCTCGACATGCCCGTGTTCGGGGGCGTGTCACGCATAACCGCCACGGCAACGGACATGACCCAACTGCACACGGGTAGGGACACGGGTAGGCACACGCCCGTGTCGGATGACTCGCCCATGTCATCCGGCCGTGTTCCTGGCCGTGTCCTTCTCGGGTTGGAAACGACCAAAAAAATCACCAACCAGACACGGCCTTTCACACGCCCGTGTCCTAGGCCGTGTACCCCCTACAAGCACCAAAAACCCTTTTTCCTCGACCGACTCGCACACAAAATTCGGGGCGTTACATTTCGTTCCTTATTCCTCATGCAAGCTCTCAAGTGTAGGCAGTTGCACTTCAGCTTTGATAAAATATAAATCATGCACATGACGGGCATGCATGCGGGCTAGCGATCAAGCTTCGCCTTCTTTAAAGGTGACCTAGACAAGTTCAGCCACATGCCCTCTCTTCGTGTTGAGGAGGTATTTTATCCTCCCACCCTTTCTGATGCCACACTACAAATTACACACTACTTAGAAAAGGCGTATTTTGACAGACGGTACTATGTCCCCCGGGTTAAGGAGGTAGTATGTGCACCTATAAAAGTGTGTATGTATCTTCAAGAAACTTTGAATATCTATGCGTGCCTTTCCTGAACCTTTGGTAACTTTGTAGTTGTCTGTAGGCACTTTCTTTTTTATATGTATGTTACGGTACTTCTTGCTTGCAGGGAAGAGGTACCACCACCCCGATAATTGGGTGGGGTCGTTACACCATTGTGGTCAGCTAAAGCTGGCTGCTATTTTCTTTTGCCACGTCTTTATGGATTAGACTTATACAGGAACAGGTGTTGGCGATCCGATTAAAAAATAGCGGTCAATGTGCTTAAAGCTTTTTGGCCCTTGAAGGGCAAGGAGTTTGGTAGTTTTCATGTACTATCAGCCTACGTGTCGATGTATTAAATCATGTAATTATGTTTAAACTTTTGTAAGATATTTATGGCAAGACTATGGTTGTGTGTATATTCCTAATGTTTTAGTCGACATTATGGTGAATAAATAAAAAGCTTTCGCTAGAGTATATTTTTAATATGCGTAGTTGTGTAGATGTGGTTTGTTGATGTTCATTTAGTAACTCTTTTGCTTGTTAATTTATTTTGGTGTGGGGTCCCGACCAGACCAACTGTTATATTATTTGGAACAGGTACGGTGTTAAAATTTGGTATCAGCTTCTAGCGTTAGTTCGTTGTCGTTCAAATTCATGGTCGAATTCTTTTAAGGGGTGGAGAGTATGTGTATATGTCACCTTAGAACATTGATACAACTAGTGAATGTCCACTTAGGATTGAAAAACACATGTTTGTACCATTGTTTGTGAAACCTAAACATTCCTTTGTTTGTTATTTGTTATGTGTGTAGTCACTAATTGTGTGTTACATAATTATAGGTGACTAGGAGTAGAGTAGGGTAATCCCAACCCAATCACTCTACGGAGAGTATTAAAACCACCTTGTTGCTAAACAAGTCATATGTTGTAAGGTCTTACTGACAAACATCTTGTGTATATATATCTTATTCCTATGTTTGGTTAGTGTACATTCCTGGTGTTGGGTTCTTATTACTTAAAAGCTTCCACTAGAAAGTCACTTTGAGTTAGGATATGGTAATGTTTTGGATTCAATGCGTAACTCCACTGACTGTCTGTGGAATATGGTGTGGGGACCCGACTGGACCTTCTATTTTATTCTTCATGATGAATGTGGGTATTACAATTTGGTATCAGCTTCTGGTGTCGGTCTTTCTTATTCGAATTCATAGTCGAATTCTTTTAAGGTGTGGTGAGCATGTATATGTTTGTTACCATTATAACCTGAAAGAACTCATGAATGTCCACATAGGAATGAAAATACACATGTTTATGGAATCTGCATGTTCCTATGATTGTTGTTTTTGCAATATGACTAGTCGCTTAATTGTGTATTTCATGATTATAGGTGAGTAGAAGCAATGCGGGGTAGTCTCAGCCCCAGCGCTCGCCGAAAAGTAGTGCACCAGCTATGGTGCCTACACCTCCTCCTTTTACTGAAACAATATGATTGGTTGTTGAAGTTGTGTTCACAATAATCAATACGCAACCAGGAGGGCAAGTACATCTCCTACTCCTGCGGTTTCCACGAAGAAGGTTGGCATAGTTGATCTTATGGCTATGAGGCAAGTGCTCAATGATCCTTTGGCGGCGAGGCGAGTGACGGATAAGCAGTTAAAGCATTTTCTGAGCTTCCACCCTCTAACATTTGAGGGAAATGGATCCCCCAATCAGGTCGAAGATTGTCTCTCAAGAATAAAGAGAACCTTGACGAAGACAGATACATAGGAGTCACAGATGGTGACTATGGCTACCTTTCTTTTGGAAGGAAAGACAAAACTCTGGGGGGGATGAGCTGGAATTGCATCAGTTTGTCGGAAGGCAATTAACTGAGGTTTCTATGGAGGAGTTCTCGAGGCTTTTTTGGTATGATATCTCCCATCTACGTAGAGAATTGCAATGGAGAATCAGTTCCAGAGGTTGAATCAGGGCGAGAGACTGGTTGATGACTACTTGCATGGGTTCATGAGATTGGGGTGGTATGCAGGCTCTATGTTTGCGGAAGAGGAGTGAAAGACCAATCGGTTCTATGAAGGTCCGCGCAATAATCTGAGGTTACTTCTCTCAGGTCTAATGATGCAGAGCTTTCTGATGTTGGTGAATACTGCTCGATCCCTAGAGTAGGATATGAAGCGCACACAGCGTAAGAATGACTTGACAGTGAAAAATCTAGAGTTCAAAGTGTCGGGTTCTACAAAATACGAGCACCACAAGAGGTGGGGGAAGAAGACTAGATCTTCGGGCCAGCTTCTTCTACTACTATTTCTGGAGCAACTACCGGACGAGGAGGCCCAATTATCTATTATACTTGCGGCAAGCCGGGACACATAGCCCGAGACTGTCGAAGTGGTCTTCCGAGGTCAGATAAAAAGGCAGGAGCATCTTATGTTGAGAAAGTGGAAGTAATGGAATCAACTGCATTCCAATATGCTCCAGCTTATCCAAGAGTGTATAATCTTGGCCAATAGGAATCAATCAAATAGGGCGATGTGGTGACAGGTATGAGTTAATATATAACTATTCTTGCTTTATATACTTGCTACTTTGTGCATTGCTTAATTTATTTGTGCTAGCTTTTGTCCTGATTTGGACTATCCGGTGAGAGCACTGTTCGATACAGGAGCTTCTCATTCTTTTTTGTCTGTGGACTTCATTTTTCGTATTGGAGTGCCTTCTTTTATGTCAACAGATAGATTGGATGTATTGTTGCATATCAGATACTTGATGCGCGTGGATAGAGCATGTCGTGTTCAGGTGCGGATATGAAGTCATGATTTTGGATTGGAAGCATCTGTGTTATTGATATCTGAGTTTGATGTGATCTTTGGCATGGACAGTCTCTCAGAGCAGAGTGCCTGTATTGATTGCAACTCGAAGGAAGTCACACTAGGGCAGAACACCGAACGCGAGACTAAGTTCTCAGGTATGCGAGGATCGAGCAGATATTGATGTCTTCTCTCCAAGTAATCAAGGAAGACTGGAAGGGCGCAAAGTTATTCTTCATGCTGCTGGAGGCTATAGAGTCGAAGCCCAGTATGAGTAACGCTCATATTGTGTAGGAGTTTGAGGATGTGTTTCCTAAAGATCTCCCTGGACTTGCACCTCAACGTGAGATTGACTTTACTATTGAGTTGGTGTTAGGTGCGGAACTTGTGTCACGTTCACCATCCCATATAGCGCCAAAAGAGATGGCAGAACTTAAGATCCAAGTAAGTCACCTTGAAGTGCACCGGTCCTCTTTATGAAGAAAAATGATGGAAGATTGCGTCTATGCATTTACTACTGTGAACTGAATAAGCTGACGGAGAAGAACAAGTATCTGATTCAAAAAATCGATGATTTGTTTGATCAGCTAATTGGATCAACTATATATTTGAAGCTGGATTTGAAGTCCGACTATTATCAGTTAAGGATCAGGGAAAGTGATATTCCCAAGATGGCATTTGGTACACGTTATAGAAACTATGAGTTCACTGTAATGCCATTTGGGCGAACTAATGTATCATCAGTATTCATGGATTTGATACACAGGACCTTTCGAGAGTATTTGTACCGATTTGTGATCGTCTTTATAGATGACATATTGATATACTCCCAGTCAGAGGATGTGCAATACGACCTCTTATGTTGATGGGAGATCTAGTGTTAATGCATATTTAAACTGTACGGAGTTGCAATATGACCTCGTGGACCGGATTTGGCAGGTGTTGGAGCTCGATGCGAGTATGAAACACTACGTGGCGGAAACTTTGGATGAGTCAAATGCCCAATTTTTCTTTTAACACGATCTGTTATGGAAGGACAGTCAGTTGTGCATCCCGAATATGGGCAAATTACAGGAGGAATTAATGTACGAGACATACTTTATAAAGTACTCAATCCACCTGAGGAGCACAAATATATTCAAGGACATGAAAAAGTTTTTCTGGTGTCCATGGTTGAAGAAAGACGTAGCTCTTTATGTGGCGAAGTATCATACTTGAGCCCTCGTAAAGGATGAATGTCAGAAACCTGGTGGTTTCCTGTAGTTGTTACCGATACCGGAGTGAAAGTTTGATGATATATCGATGGATTTCGTGCATTGATTGTCAAGATCACAACACGGAAATGATATCATATGGGTGATCATTGACCGATTGACAAAGGTATCATACTTCATTCCGAACAGGAGGGCCGTTTCGGTGGAAAAGTTAGTAAAGCTTTATGTTGACAACATAATACGATTGCACGGTGTGCCCGGTAGCATCGTAAGTTACCGTGACAGGCATTTTACTTCGAATGATTGGGGGCTAATCCACCAACTGTTGGGTACCAAGCTGAAATTCATCATGACCATTCATCTGCAAACGAATGGTCAGACCGAGAGGGTAAATACGACAATGGAGGATATGCTTTGTATGTGCGCCTTGGATTTCATGAAGAGGTGGGATGACCATCTCTATATGATCTAGTTCTCATATAATAATAACTACCAAACAAGTTTCAAGATGGAAACCTTCGAGGCCTTATACAGTAGGAAGTGTTGTACTTTGTTGGCTTGGGTAGAAACAGGCGAATCGAAGCTGTATAAGCGTAAAGACTTCGAAGAAGTGACGTTAATGATACGTTTGATTCGGGAGCGACTACAGATTATTCAGGATAGGAAGACAAAGTGTTATAATGTCCAGCACTGAATTGTGGAGTTTGCGGTTGGTGATTGAGTTTATGTCAAGATCAAGCCGTTCAAAGGTGTGTCCAAGATTTGACGCTTGAAGAAGTTGAGTCTGAGATATCTTGGGCCATTTTAGATTATTGAACGGGTTAGTGAAGCTATCTATCAGCTTGCTCTTTCAGCAGATCTAAGCGGTTCGCAGGATGTGTTTCACATATCGGTGCTGTGAAAGGCCATGCAAGATCCTACTCAAGTGGTTGTTGCAGATCAAGTGTCGATCGATAATGGGTTGACGATGTAAGTCAGACTAATTTATATTGAATAAATGGAGATCATGCAGTTATGGAACAAGGCAATCAGGATGGTCAAAGTTCGCTCAAACAACTGTGGTCGTGAGGAATTGTCATAGGAGCGCGAGAAAATCATGAGAGAGGAGTTCCCTGAGCTGTACCGTTGAGGTATACATTTGAAAATATGACATTTCTATATTATTTTATATAACTAATAATTTAGTGATGAAATTTCATAAATGAGGGAGATTTGTAACATCTCACGTGCCCAAATTTGAAAACAATAGTTTTCTGGTTACTGGATGCTACAGCCAGGCGGTAGCGATAACGCTGGTGGTAGTGATGAAGTCAAATCCATGCAGTCGATCCAGAAGATGTATTAAAAAAATTGATGAAGTCAAATTTGCTAACTCCATGCAGTAGCGATACCGCTGACGATAGCGTGTCATGTGTCAAGTGTTGTTGATGTGGTCCTCAAGCCATAAAGCAGTGTTGGGTAAGACCACCACCACCACCTAAGCTACCGTCAAGCGATAGCGTGCCACCGCGCGATGGTAACGGATTTAAAAGGGATGGCCGAGTAAATTGGGTCATCCCCGCATTTTGGCTAGGTGTTCCTGTAGATAAAAGTAAACCCCGGGATTGTTAAGAGGTTTGAGAGGAAAACACTTCTCATCTTTTAACATTTGCTCTATCTCCCTCTCTCTTCAACTTTGATAAAGAAGGAGAAGGAAAGGAGAGGAAGGAGATACTCGCTCAAGCAGCTCACCGTATTTGTGTTGGATGTTTCTTTCTGAGATCCCACATCGCTCGAAAAGAGAGGAGATTGTGTAGAACCTATAATCATCGTGGGTGGATCCCACCAGAGCCAGATCAGCAAGAGTCAAAGTCAACAAGTCAAGATAGAAGTCAGAGTCAACACACAAGTTAGTAGAAGGCCTGAGAGAGTATGGCGAGCTCCCCTCGCATACTCGCCAGGTAGACGGCTAGGCATGTTACTTGCCCAGCCGAGCGAGCTCCCCCAAGAAGTCACCTAGTCGCCAGGGGCGGGGCTATAAATAAGACCTCTTCCCTTTGGATTGACCTATAAATAGGACCTCAGGCGTACGAGGAGATGGACTTCAGAATCTTGTAAAAGATCTCAAGCACCTCATTTTCAAGACTTCGAGCTGAGCCTTTGGATCTCGTATCCATAGAAAAAGTTTGCGAGTTTGCGATTATCTATCTTAGTCATCGTGACTTTGTTGTCAGCTTGTCTACCTTGACCCTGCTCGACCATCTTTGGTTGTGGAGGGAAAGCTTCTTCTAAGCATCCGGGTATGTGGTGAGACCTCCCTACCGCGACGTCTGGGGTCGTCTTTGTTGCCCGTCTTTTTCTGTATTCTAGCCTATTAGCAGTCGAGCCCGACCGCTGAACCAGCAACCTCAGACTACCTTGATCCGAATTTTGGAGTAGCGATTTTCCCGGCTTCAATAGTCCGACCCACCATTGAGACGTGTCTCGCGCCCTAGTTGCGAATTTTGCATGATACTTGATCGATCAAGCCATTAAACTAGCAATTTTGATTATTCCGGGATGAATTACGCTTTATACCCAGATAGCCTAAAGCTTTGGCATCTCTATGCCTAAGCATAGAATGATGTCTATACCCAAGCTAACAGAGATTGAATGACATCTTTTGAAGAAATGAATACCTTGGGAGTGCCCAAAGAGCACATTAGATTTGTAGGCGTTTACGGCTTAGCCCGAGCAAGCACAATTTTGCTACAATATATGAGAAAACTCCTTTGCAATGCTAAGCGTCGCCACTCCAAAACAAAAGTCTTTTTTCAACAAAAAGTAAATAAGAAATTTTTGGCCAGAAGCAATGAACTTCATGCCGATTCCTGGTGTGGGCTATTGTGCCCGTCGTGTGGGCCTCCCTGGGGTATGCCTGCTATACCAAAAGCATTTGTACGTCCCCATGTTCCTCCCATGTGGCGACAAGGGGACGTACAAAAGAGATCCTGTCAACTTGTTACGACCTAGAAAAATAAGCTCAGGGGCTTGGTCTTACTTCACTGTCGAGAAATGAAAGAATACTTCCATAACCAAGCTTAGCTCAGACGTAGATCGCTTCTTTTGGGGTGTCAAGCAGTGTCAAACCAAAATACCCAACAAGCATAAGCATTAGCTCTCCCTGAAAAGGAGGTGATCCAACCGCACCTTCCAGTACGACTACCTTATTACGACTTCACTCCAGTCACTAGCCCTACCTTCGACATCCCCCTCCTTGCAGATGTGGTTAAGGTAACGACTTCGGGTATGACCAGCTCCCATAATGTAACGGGTTGTGTGTACAAGAACCGGGAACGAATTCACTGACTTATGGCTGATCGACGATTTCTTGCGATTCCGGCCTCAGGAACTTCGAGCATAAAAAAATAGATATGGAAATAGAGGGAAACCTTGGTGTAGTCCTCATGAAGCATTGATCAAGCTTGATCTTGAGTCATTTATTAGGAGGCCAAAACTAGGGAAGGAAATGCTTTCCATAATTAGCTCTATTATAGTCTAACTCGGGGCTCCTAAACTGGTCCAAATTCGACCGTCTTAGCCCGGGAGCGGTCGAGTGTAACATCCCATTTTCAACTGGACCCCTAGAAGTGGTCTTATCTATGACTAGGTCATGACAAATCCGAGGAAGCCAGAAATGGGCCAAGGGATAGGAGACAAAGTGTGGAAATCATCATGGTCTGCAAATAGCAGAACTCTGAACAATGGTTTAGGATGACCATGGGGCTACACCTTGACCTCAAGACCCTACCACAACACCCCCTAATACCTTGGGAGGCCCATTTGAGCCATAAGGACCCACTGGGGTCAATCAAAGAGACTCAGTTGACCAAAGTGAACCCTAACCCTAAATGGGTCAAACTAGCCTACTTAGGGTCAATTGACCTACCCCTAGCCTAGAGGACCCCACCTATGCCCACCTAACCCTAAAGTGAAGTCAAGGGGTCACTAAGGACACATTAGAGTCAGCCCTAGAGGCCAAGTTGACCCAAGTCAACTCAAGCTCCTAATCTGGTCAAAGTGCCCTTATTAAGGGAAGGTGACCTCTAAAGTGTAAGGTAACCCTACATAACCCCACATAGGCCTTAGGGGAGGCCAATGGGTCACCAAGGACCCAATAGGGTCAACCCAGATGGTCAAATTGACCCAAGTCAACCCTAACTTAAGCCAAGTCAAACCTAACCCAAAAGTGCTAACCCAAGCCCAAGCCACTTCTTCCTTAGGCTAACCTCACTTTCATGATCATCATGACTAAGTGGGCTGCACATAGCCTATGGGGTTGACCAGTCAACAAGGGCGACTAGGAGAGAGAAGGGAGCTTCCCTCCATGTTAATGGTGGAGAGAGAAGATGGGGGAGAGGAAGGGGAGAGTGGAGCCGGCCATAGGGAGACTAACAGCCACCTTTAATGGCTGCAATCAACTCCTCTAGGGAAGAGGAGTTGATTCCAGCCGTTTCCCGGCCACCAAGGGGTGGATTCAGCCCCCCTCCACTCAAACCGAGCCACACCATAAATGGTGTTGATGGGCATTGAAGAACCAGCCGCCCCTCCCCAATTGCCCATTTAAACACCATCAGTGGGAAGAGGGGAACATTTTCGAGCTTTTACCTGGAGGAGACAGGCCGTCCCACTGTACTATTGCAGAAGCCGAGCCCCTCCGCTGTCAACAATGGCATCCCGCCGCTCCACCCGCATTCAGGCCGCCAGGAAGGTCCTCCCCCTCTCCTTAACTCACGGGTAGATCATAGGTCTCCTTAGGTTTAAGTTTCGGGCTCAATTGAGCCCGATCAAATCAAGCTTTTCATGGTTTTCGGCAAAGAAATTTTCCTGCTAGAACTGCCGGAAAACACCTCTCCGGCGGCTGAGCCGCCGCCTGGCGATAGCCACCACCTCAACGGAGGTGGTGGTGGCGGTGGCCGGCCGGGGAAGGGGCTGGATCGCCGGCGGCAGAGCTTGGAAACGGCTCCAGGCGGGAGGGATCCTGGCCGTTGGCTCAATGTAGAAGATGATAGGATTCCGTCGAATCTGCGCCAAGATTCGTGCTTCTCCTGATTCTAAACTATAGGATATTAAATGTTGATATTTTGATTTATGTCATAGTTTTGGTATTATTTGGTTTTAATTTTCAAAAATACCTAGGCTCACCTGGTGGGAAAACCTCCAACATGAAAGTTGTAGTTCTTTGTGTCTACTTTATTTTAAAATTGGTTTGAACCAATTTGGGTGAATGGTCTGACCAGGGCACCCATTTTGGTGGGACATATACTTAGGTCTAGGCAGTCATTAAACTGAGTGCCCACACTTCATGCCTAGTCCAAATCAATTGAAATTTTGGCAGGGAGCCTAACCTAGCTATACCCAGGGCCTGCCCAAATCTCACAATTTTTGGGCACACTTTTCCTAAAGTTTTTTGCTTTTATTTAATAAAGCTAGGGTAATTTAATTAAGTGGTCAAATGAACTCCAAACCCTCCCAAATTTTGGAGAGTGGTCCCTGGCATCAAGACCTAGTTCTGTGCAAACTTTTAACATATTTGGATATGTTTTGGTTAGGAAATCACCAAACCCTAGTTTGGCCTTAAGAGGGTATTTTTGATTACAAGTGCACTATGGACTTAGGGTGGTCCCCTCCACTCAACAGAGGCAGATGTTTTGGACACTGACTTGGCATGGACAATGTCACCCTCTTGAGGAAAATGGGATGATTTAGACTTGGTTTACCCTAGGGTTCAACCTCAAACCCTAAGGAAGGACTTATGAGGGTTGTGAAGGACATGGGGGCAAATGCCCTTGTATGGCCTTGGGAACCCAGTAGAATTTAGGGTAATGTAACCTAAGTTCTCTGGTAGGAACCTTAGAGGAGTTGGAGCAAGGTAGACACCTCAAAACCCTAACCCTAGCTTTAGGGTAGGAGCACAAATTTGAAGATTCAGCCACTAAACCTCCGCCAAAAGCTATGAAACTTTGGTAGAGTACGTTTTTGGTCATCTAGAACCCCTGATAATTTCTTTGGAATTTTATGAGTTTTATTCTTGGTACTTCATTTGTTAAATGCAAAAAGGCCCAAAATGGTGGTTTAATTAATCTCATTATTATGTGCATTAAAATCTGATGAAACTTGGTCAGAAGATAATCTAGGGCTGTGTGAACCTCTCTGAATTTTATTACAATTCTTAGTTGATTATATTTGGTACTTCCTTCATTAATTTCAGAAAGGGGCTTTGGTAGAATAAAATTAATTATTGATGATATATCTGTGGAAAAATCATGAGGCTTAGGTTTTTATGTTTCCAGGCCAGAAAGTACTTGTAGTAATTTATTTATAATTTTTAGAGGCTTGTTTACAGAACTTCCTTTACAAAGCCATATTATTGAGAGTTGGATAATTAATTAATTCAGGGAATAATTATTTCAAAAAAATTATGAAACTTTACTTGGAGGTTTTATGTGCCCTTATAATCATCCTGGAATTTTCTCTGAATTTTTGAAAATACTTTTGTTGTACATCCCCTTTAAATAATTTATTATGAAATATGTTTGAAATAAAATTTAAGGGCTTAAATCTTGCTGAAAAATTTGGAGATTCTGGATTTTTAGATGATTATTCATTTTGCATTTATCTTAAATTTAGTGTAATTTTATCTTGCTTAAATCTTGTACTTCATGTTCAACCTTGGAACTTTTGGCTTTTATAATAAATAAATCAATTATCGATTAAATTATGAAAATTAGGAAATTATGGATTCAGGCTACAAATGCCAATATAGATCTCCAATAATTATTATATGAGCACTGGATGATCATTTGGTATACTTCCCATTTTTACGGGTCATAAAGCTTAAGTGGTCTGCATTTAACAAAACTGCAGGAAATCATTTGAGATATGAATTAGAGCATATGTGTTGGGATGTTGGGTTGCTGGAAAGGATAAATAGAGTTAGGTGCATCATTGGAAGATAAAGTGAGTAGGGAGTTGTTTTGGCTAGGGTTTAGAGGCGCTCGGGTCCGACGAAAGATCGTCCTCCCCGAGGTGAAGTGGAGTCAAATCACCTTAGGATCATCCTATCGTAACATGAGAAAGTAATGGGTAAGGGGATCAACCAATAACAAAAATAAGTACCTTGCGAAAGGGAACGATGAGCTTAATCCCAACATAGTTCCTAGTGCCCCTTGAGAGCCCTTCACAGGGAATACCGGGGGGAGTCCTGGGTTAACGTAAACTGTATTAACAAGCTGAAAAGAGTAACTTAGTAATTAGGGTTGCACTTTCACAAACACTGATAACACCGGTATATAGTTGGGAGCTTCGGCTCGGATGGTTAAAAGACGGACTTTGGGTCCGGGGAGCTTCGGCTCGATTGTTTGAGACGGACGTTCTGGTCCGGGGAGCTTCGTCTCGGTTTTTGATTATGCTAAATTTGCATGTGCATAAAAGGAAAGGAAATTAAGGTGGTGGGTCTTCGGTATTGGAGGGTCGATGCACCGACGCCAATACGTTGACTCGGCAAGTGTGGTTAGCACTTCGCCAACAGAAGTCCGGTGCGCCAGCCGGCAAGAGTACGCAGGAGTCCGCTTCGTGCACCAAGCATTGAGGTGTACGATAGGTCTGACCGGTAGTGCTTTACTGGTTTAGAGGTGGGCGAGGCCCAACCCACCACTTCCGTCTGCCACTACGGAGGTATCCTGGGAGGTTACGGCTCCAGAAAGGGGGAACTAAAGGTCTGTGTGCACAGAGTCGGGTGTGTGTGTTGCACTTGCATGTTCCATCATACCCACTTTCATGTCATAGCATAATCAATTAATTTAACCCCTGACACCTAATGTATAAGTGGAATGAGACGCTTATACATTAGGACCTGCTAAACGACCCCTTGATCTATAAGCTTGTGTGAGCAAGTTTATAAATTAAGGTCAATTTTGATATATATATATATATATATATATATATATATATATATATATATATATATATATATATATATATATATATATATATATATATATATATATATATATATATATATATATATATATGCTATTTGATAACCGACACCCCAACGTATAAATTGGTATGAGACATTTTATACGATGGGAGCCTTGCAGAAGACCCCTTGTATTATGTGTTCTCACATAAGTGAATGTTACTTTTCATATTTCATCTTTTTGCTAACATCTATTGTAGAATTGCTAGTATAGGTCCGCTGCCATCTGTTTTGATTATTCTCCACCTTCAAGTCCTCCCCTTTCTTCCTCTCTGCTCGTTGCCTAGGAGCCATGGGGGAAGGGGTGGGGAATGATAGGACTTAGTCTTTTAGACTAACGGTTTTCGATCCGCATCATTTAGGGGATCGTGGAGCCCAGCATGGAGGAGCAGCCCCAGAGACCGGTGCGCTTGGAGGTGGGGCAGTCTAGCTCCGGAGTTCATACAGCCGGGACCGTGAGTCTCAACCTTGAGTAGTTTTTCTGCTTTCGCTTCCGCATGAGTGATTTTGTAGTGAGGATATGATGTACCGGGCATAAGCCCATATTTTTAGTACTCTGAGGTATTATTCTGTGGACACTCCCTTCGTGGGGATTTATTACTATGATATGTGATTTTCTGTGGACCGCAATTTTGCATTTACATTATTGTGCTACTTTTCTGCGATCGATTTGGCCGGCAGAATCGGCGCTTTGTGGTGATGACCCTTCAGGGCGTGAAGGAGTCACCGCAAAATGGCGGTTCTGGGCCTAAGACCCTGGTGTCGATAAGAAAAAAAGGGGGGGGGGGGTCTTACATCGAGTGCCAATCAGTCAAAATGTCAAAAAGTGGGCACACAAGGCGATTTTTACGTGCAAAAACCCCTTAACTGGGTAAAAACCACGCAATCGGGTCTATGCCAATCGAGCTTCACTATTTGCTAGCAGTTATAATTTTCACGCGGAACTAAAAGCAATAGGCCGCTTCTCATTACACTTTGGAGGTGGGAGAGAGAATTGCTGGCTCGCGGCGGGCAACATGATGCGCCACACGAGAGGATTATAATAGAACTGCGAACGTTTTGTAAAAACATTTGTGATAGTGGAAAACGGGACACCAGGTGCAGGAATACTCAATCAAACTGAGCCCAAGCAAACCAAAAATAACTAAAAGAGAAATAATCTTGTACTTATAAAAAATCTTTATAGAGCGAGGCATACACGACGAGACATGATTGCCAATGTATCTGATGGAGCAGGAAAAATTACAATCAGGAATCAAACCGCGCGTACTCATGGTGTAACCGCCGGCTCTGCTGCTAATCGCTATGGAGTCTGCTGAAGCCTCCTGGTCGCAAGACCGTAACAAGCCACGCAGACTGCCCGTTATTCCAGTGCTGAATAAAGAACTCTGTCCGCAGAATTGCAAGCCGTCTAACCGCGAGGTCGCTGTTGGAACTCCTTATTACTGATTTGGGCTAGGATTACTATTAGGATTTTATTTTTACCCAACTTGTATATACTAAGAGTCATATTTTATTTCCAAAAGTATTTCAGAAGGAATTCCAGAGAAGCTCAGTTTGACGAACTCTGAGCTTAGTTCGACGAACTCCGAACTAAGTTTGAATAACTCAGATCTCAAACTCTGAGTTTAGTTCGACGATCTCTGAGCTCAGTTCGAGAAACGCTGAGCTCAGCTCGACGAAAGTACGAACTCAGTTTGTAAAATATCTTCAACGAAAGTCAGGCTCAGTTCGATGAAATGCGTACTGAGTTCGATGAATCAGACGGTTTCTCTATCAATAAAAGGCTGAATGTTTTCAAATATTTGGTAAATAAAACCCTGATATTTAATGCTAAATATTCTAATGAATATAGCAGTTTAAGGCAGCATTAAATATTGATTTATCACAGAGTATTAAATCTAATTCATTCCAAGGAAGCTACAAATTCTCAAGGGATTCAGACGTTTCAGGTTCATTTTATTTCAAATATTGACAGCATATATATATATCTATAGAATATTGCTGGTTAAGAAGTTTTTTTTGGCACACAAATACTTTTGAGAGAGAAATAGATATTCTGCTTTAGACTTTTCTCAAGAGACATCCAAATTCTTATCTATCTGGAATATCTACTGAAGAACAAAAGTATACAAGAAGGCCTACACCCAGAAGAAAGGCCTACACCCAGAATAAAGTATCACAATCTTTATTCAAATCATGGAGAGCTTTTTGCAACAACAACCACTAAGTCTTCTCAGAGATACTTGAAAGAGAAGACAATATCTAAACTTCCTTTAGTTTATTCTTAAACTGTGTACAGGGTTATAACTCCCTTCAAAAGTTGACTCTTGATTCATAAGTCATCTGATCAAAAGACTTAAGTTTGGTTTTGGGGTACATGATCAAAAGCACAAAGGGTTGCTAGATCTCCCTTAGAAAATAGATTTTTTGGTGATAGGGCAACTGTTCAAAAAATATGTAGTAGATTCCTACCAGGGTGGTAGAAGAGTAGACATACCCAGATTTATTGGGGAACTACTATAAAATCCTTGTGTCGTCTAATGTTGATTTCTTTTTATTTGTGTGTTGTGTTTTTTGTTTATCTATATATATATACATCACTAGTTTTTTTAAAAAACTGCTCTAAAGATAAATTAAAGTTTTTAATATACACTGTTCACCCCCTCTAGTGTATAGTCAGATCTATCCATCCACTTTCATTTGGTATAAGAGGGAGGTTGGTGGTTTTACAGGCTAAAACCTGAACCAACAGATCCTGATAGATCTTATTTTACATAGTAGTTTGATTTTATCATGGCACAAAATAAAGAGTATGCAAGCACTAAACCTCCTATTTGCAATCTTAATAAGTTTGCAATATGGAAAGCAATGATTATATTATATATGAATTTTATTGATGAGGATATCTACAATTCCATTTTGACAGGTCCACCTCTACCACTAGCAGCACCAAGTACCAGTGCTACACCTCCACCAGAATGGACAGAGGCTCAGAGAAGAGCAAAAACTGCTGATGCAAAGGCTATGAATATACTAGCCCAAATAATGATTGATGGTGTTTTTCAGAAGGTTGCTGACTGCACCTCGACAAAAGATATCTGGGACTCCCTCACTCCAACAGTAGCTGGATCAGCAGATGAAAGAAAAGACATAAGATTGATGCAATCTCGGCAAGTGCACCGATCTTCGTCAAGTAATAAACAGGGGGAGTTATCCTCCAAGTTTCGAATCTCTTGAGGAGTGCAGATTGGGAGTGTGATCTTTCACGTCAGAATGTGATTGCAAATGCAACAAAGGTTGGGGGTGTTTTAGAACAACTAAAAGTAACAATGCGGGTCGCCTCACCGCTTCGCAAGAGTGGAATACTCTAATGAGTATTAGGGCGTGCGGTCGTAATCGTTGAGTGTCGAAAACACCTCTTCGCCAAGCCAGCCCCTAACACACTTTAGAGAAGCGTTTCACCAAGCAACAAATCAAAGCGAGCAAAGGAAAGAAAGCTAAGCTATGAACCACAACAACATTTGCCATAATAACGCAACATGAACATTGTTAATAGTCCTAGCAAGTTTAGCTAACATCCCAAGATTAGAAACAGAGTACAAATAAGAGTAAGAAGGAGATTTACAACCCAACACGTGAAGGCTAGCCACGATTCTTGGCCAGAGTCGAAGGTTGTCGGTCTTTGTCCGGGCTCGGTCGATGGTTGACGTCTGAGGATGCTTGAAGTATTGTCACCTACTTCAATGGCCTTTTCCCCATCTTCTTCACGTTCCGTGAAGGCTGGAAGTTGCCAGAAAACTCTTCAATGGTGGCAAGAAAGAGCTCCAAATGCTCCCCTTGAGATGGAGAAGCGGAAAACAACTGATGATCTTTGTTTGCGGTGAGGTTTTGAGGAAGAACAGTGGCCGGATGAGATCTTCAAGGAGGAGAGAGAAAAAAGTGGTTAGGAAGGGATTTTATGCTCAGAGGAGCGGAAATGGCGGACTGATCCCATCTCCAGTCAACTCCTGAACTTAAATAAAAAATGGTCAAAAAAATGGTTACGCATGGTTTGGCGCACGACCCTGCGTTAACCGTGCGATATTAACTTCTAGACCAAGATTGCAGAAGAAGGTGCGTTGACCCGTGCGTTTTACTCTCGCACGGGCGCTTCCGCCCGTGCGTGAAGGAAAATGCATGGGTAACCACAGAGCGTTGAAATTCACAGCAAGTAGGTGGAACTGTGCATTTTACTCGCGCACGGGCACATCTGCCCGTGCGTGAACAAATCACATGATTAACCACATAGAGCTATAAAATCAGAATGCAACAGGAAAACTATGTATCCTTCGTGCAATGTTCTGAAGAAACCGTGTGTGAAGAAATTGCATGGGTTGGTCAGTCCATCCCAAGAAAACCTGTGGAAATCGCACGATTCGGTGGAAATTGTGCGCAATGGAATTGCACGACCGTGCATTTTCAACAATTCAGAATTCCAGCATTGGGGGAAAATTAACCACCTGCACAGCAAAACAAAAGCTGGAGCAAAAGCTCCCAACAACAAATATGTAGCAAAGAATAACCAAAGCCGCATGAGGAGTACCCCGGTACATAGCCCCGACATCACGGTGCAATTCGCAAACCAAAATGGGCTAAAATAGTTCACAATGGCTAAGTCAGGCCCTAATGAAATGTATGACACTTCCTACTGAAATAGTAGTGCACAAGCATGATAATAAGCCCAGATGAGTCCGAAAAACCTTATATAAATCGGACTAATCACACCACCAGTCTTAAACATTTGCTCATCCCGAGCAAATCATCCCTAAAGCAGACGAGTAAAATAGCATAGCTGGCCTATAACTGCGCAGCGGAGAACCATGTGAAATCGCATGCTCACGCTCTTAGGAATACCGTATAAGGAATTTCTAATTATGCACTAATAGCCTATTTATTTCTTAAGGCGTATCAAAATATTATTACTACTCTACTATAGAATCGAGGGGAATCATTCGGTCACGCACAAGGAGAAAGCAGACAATCACTAAGTGGAGCATTGCCAAAGCAAGGGATCGAGATAATCTCTAAAGGAATCCACCAATGTCGGTGACCATATGCTTTCCTGTTCACACTCTCTCCACGACACTAGTTCGACTCAAGCACGAATCCGTAGGACTTGGAGTATATTGGAGGCTTAGGCTAAGGTGGGGTATACGAAGATAAACAAGACGGATACGCACACCCAAAATGAAACTGCTCAAAAACAATAACAACTATACTCAACGACATGCATGTGCGGCGCACCACCAGACTTGGATCTTTAACGGTGCGTGCACGCCCATAACGATCACAATGCAACCACTTTCAGAAACATAAAAAACATAATTCTACAATAAAGAATTTTTTTCTTTTCTTTTTTTTTTCTTTTACTATTTTTTCTTTTCTTTTAACCAAATAACCAAAACTAGCCGAAAACACGGCAACACAACAAGCTGCACAAACACCCACATAACTGTTGTAACATCCCTCAGACTTCTAGACCCCTAGGAAGGTTTTGTCATGACTGCCTCATGACAAAACCCCGGGAAGCACTAAAGGGTTTGGGTGAGCATAGGAATTAGGGTGTGAACCACCTTGCTCTACAAATAGTAAAATTCCAATTACTACCTTAGGGATAACCTTAGGATTTTAACTTGGTTCCATGATCCCACCATGACACCCCTAACCCTAAGGGAGACCAATGGGTCACCATGGATCCATTGGGGTCAACCCAAAGTGGTCAAATTGACCTAAGACCACCATAGGCCTAAATTGGGCAAGGTGCCCTAACTAAGGGTAATTGGCCTCTAATGTTCCCAACCGACCCTACCCAAGTCTTCCTAGATCTTAGGAGAGGCCAATGAGTCATTAAGGACATATTGGAGTCAACCCAAAAGGTTAAATTGACCTAGGTCAACTCTACTCAAGTGTTAGGTCAAGTTGGTTCAAATGAGCTAACTCAAGCTCAAACCCAAATCCACTTGGGCTAACCTCATTTTTATTGTCCATATGGGTTAGTGGGGTGCAACTAGGCTAAATTAAACATCAAATTAGGCCATAGTGGCTAGGAGAGAGAAAGCTCCACTTTTCCATTAATGGAGGAGAGAGAAAGTGGGGAGAGTGAAGGCCATTCATGGCCAAGGGAGGCCAAGGGCCTCTCCAAACACTAGGTTCATATTCCCCCCATCAATTGGAGAAGATCAAAAGGATTTCCAGGCTGTTCAGAGGCTAGATTCAGTGGGCTAAAGCCTTGGCCAAAATTCACCATTAAGGCCATTAATGGCCACTTCAAGCTAGGCCCTTCCCCTCCCAGATATGAATGTTTTAAAAGCGTCCCTGGACTTAGGGCAGGAGTTTCCCCCTTTTTTCTAAAGAAATCGAGCCCTCCCACTATACGGTTGTAACATACCCGGAGCTCCAAAATTTGGCCATGGTGCACCACCACCAAACCCTTCAGCAAGCACGGTTGAAGGTCCTCTACTCCTCTCTTTGTGGGCTAGATCTTTAAATATTTTTTGAGAGAAATCAGGCTAAATTGAGCTTGATCGGGTGAGAGAAAATTCAGGTTTTCATGATTTTTCCAACCTCACGGGTTCGCTAGAAACCGCTCCTCCGGCGGCCGTGCCGCTGCCCGGCGATAGCCCCCACCTCAACGAAGGTGGTGGCGGTGGCGGCCGGCCAGGGAGATGATCGGGTGGCCGGGAAAATGCCTTGGAGTAAGCTCCAGGTCGGGCTGATCACAGCCCTTGGTAGGAGGAAGAAGATGACCAGGAGGCGTTGGATCTGCTTCAAGATCTGTGCTGGATCATATTTATTTATTTTGATTTTTTTGTATTTTCTGTCTTGTTTACTGGGCTATTGTGAATTAAATATTAAAATTACCTCCATCCCCTAAAGAAAAGGATGTCACCATGAAGTTTATAGATCTGTGAGTTTAGTTTGTTTTAAAATTGATTTGAGACAATTTGGAGTTCAGGTCAAACCACAACAGTCATTTTGGTGATGTCTACATCTAGGCTAGATCAGAGATTATTTTGAGTGCCCCCATCAATCCAGCCATCCAAATGACTTGAAATTTTGGATTGGGGTCACTATTACATATACCTATAATATATCCAAAAATGGAAATTTTTGGAAAACATTTTCCTAACGTTTTTGTAGCAAATTAATAATTCATCTATGAATTATTTAAAGTGTCTAATGACCTCCAAATTCTCCCAAATTTTGGTGAGAGGTTCTTGGGTCAATATAGGTCTCTTTATAAAATTTCATCTCATTTGGAGGTGATTTAGTTTGGATTTTAGTAAACCCTAGCCTTGACCCAAAAAGGGTAATTAGGTCAAAGTGTCTCTTGTGGGCTTAAGGGGCCAAACCACCTCAACAGAGGTTGATACTTGGTCCACTGATGTGTTATGTCAGTAAACACCCTCCCATGGATTATGGGGTGGATTAGGGTGGATTTTCCCTAAGACCCTAGTTCAAACCCTAAGGATGAACTTAGGGGGTTTGTGAAGGACATGGTGTGATATGTCCTTGTATGGACTTGGAGTTTAGTCCATGTGACCTTAGGATGGTGGAATACCCAAAGATGGAATTTGGTAGTATTTGGACACATGCACTCCACTTTAATCACTTGGAAATTAATTAGGTCTATACACCTTAAAGAATAAATAAGGGGTCATATGACACTGAATCCTTATGAAATGTTGGTAGAAGTGATTTTATAATTCTATTGACCTCTGAAATTTATTATAGGATGATTAGAAAAGAGTGGCTCATACTTGTAGTTACAATCTCCACCTTGCCCTTTTTGATGATTTTGAAGTAACCATCATTAGATTAACTTAGAATGATGTGAAACTATGGAAAGATTACTTAAATATCATTTAGAGGCTTTAGTAAATTATTTGGATTATTTGGACATTTCCTCTTAGTACCTCATATGTTAAGTGAACTAGTGTACCATATTTTGATAAATAGATAATAAATATTATATCATGCTGAAAAATTATGTTACTTGGCCAGAGAACTTTGTATGGTATAATAAAGACTATATAATTATTACATGTTATTTGGATGAGTTTATAAGAATGCTTCTTCACAAAGTGCACATTAATGGATTTATTTGAAGTATTTTTCTATATAGCCTACTGAGCTTGAAATTGCATTAAACTTAGTCAATAGAGTTTTATAATCATTGTAAGGCTTTGCTAATTTTGATGTAATTTTTGAACTGTTATTTTTGGTACCCCCTTCTTTAACTCAAATTATTTGAATTACTTTAAATTAATTATTTAGAGGTTTATACATTTATAAAAAACTGTGAAATTTGGTATTCACTGATATTTTGCTGTCATATAGTATTCATAATTTTTGGGTGGTCAGAACGTAAATAAATCTAGTACTTCATGTTCAAAATTACCCATGGCCTAATATTTGGAAAATTTAATAAATGCTAAATTAGTGAGGAAATTACAAGTTTTTGGGTTTAGACTAGATGTGTCATGATAGACCGACAATAATTATCTTAGGGCATTTAGATGAAAACTTGGAGTACCTCCTATCATGTACATCATATAGCTTAGGTTGGTCTGCATTTAGTAAACTGTGGAAATTGTGATAACATGTGGAATGGTCATAGGGAGATGAGATTATTAGTTTACTGATCTTAGTATGGTGAAAAAAAGAGAGCTTCATTAGTAGTTATGATGAGGAGAGTGTTGGGTTGTCAAGTGTTTAGAGGTGCTCGGGATTGACGAAAGATCGTCTTTTCTGTGGAGAGAGAGAGAGAGAGAGAGTCAAAACACACTAGGGTTAGATCCAGAGTAATATTAAAAGGTATCGGGAATCGGGTATTAACCAATAATAGTAAGTGCCTTGGGAAAGGAAACGATGGGCTTCAGCTACCATCATAGTTCCTAGTGCCCTGTCAGAGCCCTTCGCCGGGAATACCTTGGGCAGTCCTGCGCTAACCTAAACCGTAAGAATAATCAATTTTCAAGAGTAACTAGTATAACTAGGATTACACATACACTCACAGTCCCCGATGTTGTGGGAGTTAGGTTGGTCACATGAGCGGTAGGCTCGGTGGTTATAGTGATGGGCAGGTTAGCCCGGCGAGCCGATGGCTCGATAGATAGTTGTGACAGACGGACTAGTCCGGGGAGCTTTTGGCTCGACAGGTGATTGTGACGGGCGGGATAGTCCGGGGAGCTTTGGCTCGGTGGAAAATCATGGTAATGTTGCATGTGCATAAGATAAAGGTGGTGAGTTTTCGATATTGGAGAGTCGTCGCAACAACACCAATATGTTGACTCGGCAAGTGTGCCTTAGCACTTGGCCAAATAAAGTCCAGTGCGCCAGCCGGCAAGAGTACACAGGATCTTCGCTTAGTGCACCAGCGTTGAGGGGTACGATAGTTCTGACTGGTAGTGCTGATACCTGTTTAGAGGTGGGCGTAGCCCAACCTACCACTTCCGTTTGCCACTACAGAGGTATCCTGAGAGGTTAGTCTCTAGAAATGTGGAACTAAAGGTCTATGTGCACAGAGTTGAGTGTGTGTGTTGGACTTGCATGTTCACATCATGGCATACTTGCATGTCATAGCATCATCATTGCATATAACCCTTGACACCTATTGTATAAAATGGTATGAGACGCTTTATACAATAGGCCTTGCAAAACAACCCCTTGGTCTATAGGTTTGTATGGGCATTCCAATAGGTCATGGTTACTTAGTTTACCTTCTTGTACTATACTTGTTCTCTCGCTCTTGTGTATACTTATAATGTTTACCTACTACTGCTTACATTTATTTGCTCTGTTTATGAACTCATGATAGACTAGTTCCGTTATCATCTGCTTACCTTTGTTACTCTCCACCTTCAATACCTTCCCTTTTCTCCTCCCTGATCGGTGCCTAGGAGCCATTGGGGGAGGGGTGGGGGATGATAGGACTTAGTCTTTTAGACTAATCGTCGTTGACCAAATCATTTTAGGGGATCATGGAGCCGAACCAGGAGACGCAACCCAGAGGTCGGTGCGCATGGAGATGTGGCAGTCTAGCACGGGAGTCTAGCCAGCAGGGACAGTTAGTCCCGACCATTATTAGATATTATAGATTTGTTTCCGCAATTGAGTGATATGTAGTAAGGATTTGATGTATCGGGCAGGAGCCCTTTTCTATTAGTACTTGGATTTATCATTTCTGTGGACTCTCCCTTCGTGGAGATATATTATATTATATACATGTGATCTTGGGGACTTAGATTTTACTGTTCATTTGTACTTCTACTCTTTTATGCGATCGGTATGGCCGACAGTATTGGCATTTTGTAGTGACGACCTTCCCGGGTGTGTTGGTGTCACCGCAAAGCGACGGTTCTGGGCATAAGATCCCGGTGGTTTAAAAGAAAAATGGGGGGGGGGGGGGTCTTACAAACTGGTATCAGAGCAAACCTCAATCAGAAAAGTAGAAGTTCACTAACCCTGGGTCACCCCCGCTCGAGTTTAGTTTGGGGACAAACTTAGCAGCGGAACCTGTGGTGTGCCCATATGGGTGATCACATGTAATTGTCGACTTTTGACTAGGTTTGTGTCAAATTTCTTACAATTGGCCTTTGTTATGCAACCCCCGACACATCCTACACCGCAGGGTGGAGCTCAGCAAACTCCGAATGTTGCACCACCTCCCCTGGCTCCCACTCCATTTCTACAGTCGGAGGTGGGGCAGACTTTGACGGCCATTTCGGAGGCTTTCAGGGCCCAGTAGGATCCGGCTCCGCAGCCGAACCCGGGGCCAATTGTTTGAGCATCTTTTGAGGACTCTCTCCCCCATCCTACATGGGGACGGAGTTGGCAGTACAGACAGAAGAATGGCTCGATATCATGTTCGAGATGCTGACGGGGATACGGTGCCCGTTGGAGGAGAGGGTACCTCGGGTGGTCTCCTGCTTGGAGTCTCATGCCAAGAGGAGGTGGAAGACACTTCTGGATATGGTGTTTGCAGATCGGGAAGTTGCTGACGTTACCTGGGAGGAGTTCAGGGCCGCACTGTTGGAGCACTTCGTCCCATAGTCTGCAAAAGATGAGCTGGAATACAGGTTCCTGCAGGTGAGGCAGGGCAACAGGACGGTGGCGGAGTTCCACCAGGAGTTCAGCCACTTAGCCCGGTTTGCGGACTCCTATCAGCTGGACGAAGAAGCGTATAATAAGAGGTTCTATAAGGGCCTTCAAGAGGACCTGAGACAGGCTCTTTTGTTTGTATCTAACAGGTCTATACCTCGGATTCTGGAGATGGAAAAGATCTTAGAGGCGGATTGGTACACTACTCGAGGCCAGAAGATGCCAGCTGAGGATCATGGTCAGGGAGGTAGGAATGATCAACGGAGGGGCCGCTTTGCTGATGAGAGAAGAGAAGAGGACCAACCTCGCCAGGAGGTGAGACAGGAGCCGAGGGATCCTATGGTTTTGTCCGCTGAACCCATTCAGATGCAGGAGATAAAGAGGCTCGGGGGTGTGGCACTTCCCCCGCCCGAGTGCTTCAACTGTCATCAGGTGCGACACATCCGGAGGAACTGCCCTATGAGAGGGGCACCTCTACCGGCACCACAAGCTTCCCCACCCCTCAGCAGTTTGCATGCTAAGGTCGTGGAAGAGGACGTGGTTTCCAGGGCGGAGATCAGAGGCAAGAGAGGGAGCAAGTGTATGCTCTAGACTTGGCTCCACCTCAGGACCCGGGCAGGGTGATTGCAGGTATGCTGTTAATTTTCTGTTGTTAACCTTTGGAATATTTGAAACAACAAACAACAGTAGCATACTAGGAAAGAAAACCATAGGTTCAATTACCTAACCATATCTAAACAAATAGGCATAGTTATGGTGTGCGGCAAACCTGCCCACACCTTGGTGGATACGAGGGCGTCACACAATTTTGTCTCCGAGGAGTTCGTAAAGGGACTGGAGGGAGTCAGACATTATTTGAGAGTCATCAGGAGGGTGCGTATCCCCAACGGGATGGAGGTCTTAGCTATTGCTAAGTGCCTCCTGAGGGTGACTATTGATGGTCTGACACTCGAGGCCCCTACTACGGTCTTGAGGATGTCGGACTTCGACTTGGTTTTGGGCATAATGTGGCTTACTTGGAACCATGCCCAGATAAATTGCCCAATAAAGAAGGTTGTACTGAGTTATGACGTCACCTTCGCGACTTTCGAAGGTATTACTCCCGTTTCCTGTAGGATGTTATCTTCTATTCAAGCCGTCAAGGACCTCATGCAGGGAGATGAGGTATATTAGGTGTTATTCAAGATGGTCGAGGTCAAGACAACGGTTGCCGATATATCGGTGGTGTGGGACTTTGCGGATGTGTTTCCAAAGAAGCTACCAGAATTGCTGATGAGGAAATTTATAGTTTTAAAAATATATCCAAACTATAATCTCGAAATAGGCAAGTGTACCTATCGAAATATAGTATAGAAAATGTCGTATTAGACTCGGGGCCTGTTGAGTACTCCTACTCACACAAATTAATATTATTTTATCGTTAAATAAAATAATTGAAATTAAAACTATAACTACAAAATAAACTAAAAGGAAAAACACTTGATCTAGACTTACTTTACAATAAAATAAACCAATCGTAAAGGCAAACTTCTAGATTACCTACTTTGACCGTGGAGGTTCCTAAATTATGAAAACGCCTCTCTCGATAATACGCTCTCGACTAAACTTAGGTTGATCGATTAAGACCTCTCGGGCAGTCGAAACTACTAAGCCTGCTTTAGGAGGTGAACCCCTCTATTGGATTTCACTCCAATCCGGAAGAGTTATGTCATCCTCTCTCGAGGAGTGCAATCAACTCCTTTTATTTTTGAGTGATCTCCCCGTATCCTCAACCTCTCGGTCATTTAGGATACAGATCTTAGATCAAAATTGAAAGTAATAAATCAAAGATAATTCAAAATGATAATAAAAGAGTTTGACAAAAAGAAGTACTTTATTATATTGAAAAGCTTGTCATGATCAAGTGGTGAAGAGATTAGCTACATGAAATAAAAGATTACAAGGAAAGAAGAAAAGGAAGAACATGAATGCTAAGAGAAAGTACTTGAATTGAAATTGCCAAATTAAAACTAAACTATTACAAGAAGGAAATGTTGAAAAAACAGTAAACTAAACTACAAAATATTCCTAAAATTGGCTCCTAATCTCCTTCTTGATCTCCTGGCTTTGTCTGGTATTTATAGAAATTTTTCTGGAAGGTCACGCCCATGACCTAGGGCGTGTCAGGCTCGGAACTACCGTCTTGAAAGCCAGGGAACGTTGGAGAAAACCTGCCAAAATTCGTTGTTTTGCGGGTCATGCCCCTAGATTATGCCTGTGACCTACGGCGTGTCAAGACTATTACTAGAAATGGCGGGAAGGAGAAACGACGGGAAATAAATTCTGGCAGTTCCTGAAGTGTCTAGCCCCGAGGTCACGCCCATGACCTAAGGCGTGTACTGATCGGGTCAGCAAACGGCTGGAAACGGCGCAATCTTGCATCATTTCGGCAGTTTTGGGTTGGTCACGCCATCGGTCACGCCTGTGACATGGGGGCGTGTACTTAGAAAAAGTCCCAGAATTGCCCTGGAAAGATTTCTGGAGAAAATTGTTTTCTTGAACTAGACACGCCCGTGTTCATGCCCTGGTAATGCCCGTGTCATAGGAGCGTGTACTGGTGAAACTCTCCAGATTTGTAGAGGACTTAGTCCTCTTTCCGTTGACTGGATGCACGTCCCGTAACTCTTCCTGGTTTGAAAGTTATGGTCATTTGAATTTCAGCTATCCGTGGCCAAAAATGTTAATTTTCTCCAAATGTTTTCAGATCTTTGCCATGTACTTGAAAATTATATTTGGAGCCCATATTGACCTGAAATATAAAAATAAATAAATTATTATATATATTAATATAAATCCAAATAAATTATACTATTTATTTATAAAAAAAATAAACTAAAATAACTATATAAATTGACTTATCAAATACTCCAATACTTAATCTTTTGTTATTACAGAGCAAAGCTATGAGAAGTATTTATAAGAAATTAATATAATTTTTTAATCAAACTAAAAATTTATTAAATCAAAAGAGAGTTAAAAATTAATTTTAGGGATTCAAATTTTTAAGTCCTAAAATATGAAAGTAAAAAGTGAAGAGCTAAATATTTAGCAAAGTTTTCTCTAATAAAATAATTAGAACTCAAAATTAAGTATTTAGCAAACAATGTTAGATTAAAAATTATTAGCACTTTTTCACTAAAAAGAAACTTAAAGGAAAATTTAAACTACTATTTATGCTCTCTTAAAATTTTAATTTAATTCTAAAGCAATAATATTGGCTATTGGGTTTTGGGAATAAGAAAATTGAAGAGATCTTAGATTGAGGGTGATGTATTTTATCCTCTCACCCCACATAATTTTTTTCATTTTGATTTATTTTTTCTCTTCAATTTAAAATAAAATTCCTTAGGAGTAATTAATTTTATCCTCTTACACTTTTTTTTGGGGTTGCATATGTGTACCAAGGAATACTTGATTCCCATGACATATGATCTAACCAAAAATAAAAAATTGCATATATGTACTAGGAGATAATGAATTTTATCCTCTTATTCACATGACATATGATCTAACAAGAAAGTTAAAAACAAGGGAAAGGTTTGACAAATTTTAGATTAAATTAAAAAAACTAAGAGAGCAACTATAGTGAATTAAGCTTTCATAAGAATCTTAAAGCATAAAGTGAAGATAATTAAAATCTAAAATTTGTTAATCTAAGTACTACAAAATTGAAACTAATTACAATAAAAGAGAAAAAGGGCTAAATAGATTTCTCTAAATAAATTTGCTTCGTAAATTTATTTCTTAAAATCAAATCACCTAAAAATAAAATTTAACTAACTTTGATGAAATAAAAGATTAGAGAATCAAAAATTATAAAAATTCTTATAAATAAACTCAAAATAAATTTCTGAAAAGTCACAAAATATTAAGTAAGGGTTTATTATATTTTTTTGTATTTTGTTTTTTTTTTCTATTTTTTATATTTTTAATAAAAAAGAGAAAATAAAATTTTTTAAATTTTGAACGATTTTTCATATTTTTTTTGAATTTTTAAATAAAAACAATAAATAAGAATGCACCCCCATACTTAAAAATAAACATTGTCCCCAATGTTTATAAGTCAAGTAGGAGGGGGGAAAGAAAAACAGTTTGTGAAAATTTAGAAAAATAAATTCATAAAAGTTAAAAGATAAACAAGGGGTGTCTCCCAAGAGCGCTTTTCTTTTTTTCGTCTTTAAGCTAGACGGTTTTAGTTAGGAAAAAGGGAAGTAAAAAGTAAAGTGCACAGGCAAATCCCTTAATTCATGCTCGGTTGAATACGCCGAAGACGCTCGCCTAGCTACTACTCCGCTTGCTTCTTGATTTTCTTTCTCGCAGTTGACTTGAAAATTTAGATTCAAAGCACCTATCAATACCTGAGGTGATTTGAATCTTTCTAGATGAGCGGCAAATGGGTCGGGGATAACATTTGATTGCAACGGCTCATTTTCTTCCTGAAACTTGTTAGGGAAAGAAAAATCAAATAGAAGCGTGTCAGAAAAATCTTCGCAAGGAGGAGGTTCTTGCGAAGTTATATGATTAGGCATATGTTGTTTTTTTTTTCTAAAATAAAGTTGTTATCTAAAAGAGAATTACCGGGCACTATTGTTTCATGAATTTCAATTTCTAAAAATTCATAAGTGGAGTTTGAAAATTCATGAGGAGAAGAAAAATCGGGAGAAATGGGAGAAGAAACAAGTTTTTCTTCTATTTCACCCGGAGCGCCCATAATCTTAAAATATTCTTGATATAATAATTCTTCCTCCTCTTCCGAATAAGTCACCAAGGGGGCACATGAAAATTCATGTTCCGTATTATGTAAACTATTTGAAGCGGGTGAAGAATCATTAGTACAAGAAATAATTTCTTCTAAATTTTGGGGAGGATCAACTATGAATTGCGTAAAGTCCCCAAAACTAGAAGAAGGCGGTTGTGGTGTGTTAAAATAAGAATAAAAATTGGGATCTAAATAATTGTTCTCATAACTCGAAAAGTTTTCCGGTTGATCTTGTGAACAAGAAAAACCAAATTTCGAGTTGGAAGAAGAATTATTTAAATCAAAATAATCATTAGAGTTTGAGAAATTGTTTTCATGAAAATTAGGGGAATTGGAAAAATTAGTTTTGTGAACATTAGAAAAAGAATTTTCATAAAAGTGAGAATAGTTATTTTCATAATTATATTCAACGGTATTTTCATATGATATATTTGAGTAATAATTATAATGATAACAATACTCACTTCGATGAAAACCACCAGAAAAATAACAAACATTTTGGTGTTTGTTTGCGGCTTGCAAAAGATCTAATTGAATTTGAAGCTTGACAATTTGAGCGGCCAAATTAGATAATATTTTTTTAATAAAAGAAAATAAACACAACCCTTTCCTAATATAAATGAATTTGAAAAAGAAAATTAAAAAGAGAATTGGGGATAGAGAAAGAGAGTGATAAAAGTAATAAAATTTGCGTTTTCAAAATAACAACAAAATATTCCCCGGTAATGGCGCCAAAAAACTTGATGAGGAAATTTATAGGTTTAAAAATATATCCAAACTATAATCTCGAAATAGGCAAGTGTACCTATCAAAATATAGAATAGGAAATGTCGTATTAGACTCGGGGCCTGTTGAGTACTCTTACTCACGCAAATTAATATTATTTTATCAGTAAATAAAATGATTGAAATTAAAACTATAAATAGAAAATAAACTAAAAGGAAAAAACACTTGATCTAGACTTACTTTACAATAAAATAAACTAATCGTAAAGGCAAACTTCTAGATTACCTACTTCGACCGTGGAGGTTCCTAAATTACGAAAACGCCTCTCTCAAGAATACGCTATCGACTAAACTTAGGTTGATCGATTAAGACCTCTCGGCCAGTCGAAACCACTAATCTTTCTTTAGGAGGTGAACCACTCTATTGGATTTCACTCCAATCCGGAAGAGTTATGTCGTCCTCTCTCGAGGACTGCAATCAACTCCTTTTATTTTTGAGTGATCTCCCCGTATCCGCAACCTCTCGGTCATTTAGGATAAAGATCTTAGATCGAAATTGAAAGTAATAAACCAAAGATAATTCGAAACGATAATAAAAGAGTTTGACAAAATGAAGTACTTTATTATATTGAAAAGCTTGTCATGATCAAGTGGTGAAGAGATTAGCTACATGAAATAAAAGATTACAAGGAAATAAGAAAAGGAAGAACATGAATGCTAAGAGAAAGTACTTGAATTGAAATTGCCAAATTAAAACTAAACTATTACAAGAAGGAAATGCAGAAAAAACAGTAAACTAAACCACAAAATATTCCTAAAATTGGCTCCTAATCTCCTGCTTGATCTCCTGGATTTGTCTGGTATTTATAGAATTTTTCTGGAAGGTCGCGCCCTAGGACACGCCCGTGACCTAGGGCGTGTCAGGTTCAGAAACGCCATCTTGAAAGCATGGGAACGTTGGAGAAAAACTGCCAAAATTCGCCGTCTTGCAAGTCACGCCCCTAGGTCACGCCCGTGACCTAGGGCGTGTTAAGACTGTTACTGGAAACAGCGGGAAGGAGAAACGGCAGGAAATAAATTCTGGCAGTTCTTGAAGTGTCACGCCCCTAGGTCACGCCCGTGACCTAGGGCGTGTACTGACCGGGTCAGCAAACAGCTGGAAATGGCGCAATCTGGCATCATTTTGGCAGTTTCAGGTTGGTCACACCCTCCGTCATGCCCGTGACATGGGGGCGTGTACTTAGAAAAAGTCCCAGAATTGACTCGGGAAGATTTCTGGAGAAAACTGTTTTCTTGAACTAGACACGCCCGTGTTCACGCCCTGGGCACGCACATGTCACGGGGCGTGTACTTGTGAAACTCTCTAGATTTGTAGAGGACGTTGTCCTCTTTCCGTTGACTGGTTGCACGTCTCGTAACTCTTTCTGGTTTGAAAGTTATGGCCATTTGAATTTCAGCTATCCGTGGCCAAAAATGTTAATTTTCTCCAAATGTTTTCAGATCTTTGACATGAACTTGAAAATTATATTTGTAGCCCATATTGACCTGAAATATAAAAATAAAAGAATTATTATATATATTAATATAAATCCAAAAAATTATACTATTTATTTATAAAAAGACTAAAATAAAATAACTATATAAATTGACTTATCAATTGCCGCCGCATCGAGAGAAGGATTTCCAAATTTAGTTGGTGCCTGGAGCTAAGCTGGTGTCTAGGGATCCCTATCGGATGGCTCCAAAGGAGCTGGTGGAGTTCAGGAGGCAGTTAAAGGAACTGGTGGAGGCTGGATTCGTTAGGCCAAGTTCCTCGCCTTGGGGAGCTCTGTCTTGTTTGTAAAGAAGAAGGATGGGACCCTTAGGTTGTGCATCGACTATCGTGCACTAAACTGGTTGACGGTTCGGAACACCTATCCACTATCGAGGATTGATGAGCTATTTGACCAGCTATAGGGAGCATACTGGTTCTCGAAGCTGGATCTGAGATCGGGGTACTATCAGTTATGGATTCAGGAAGAAGACATCCCGAAGACGGCGTTCAACAGTAGATATGGCTTGTAGGAGTTTGTCGTGATGCCCTTTAGGCTCACGAATGCTCCATCGACTTTTATGAGCTTGATGAACAAGGTGTTCGAGCCGAACCTCGACAGGTTTGTCATCGTGTTCATAGATGATATCCTCATCTGTTCGAGGACGAAGGAGGACCATGCACAATATTTGTTATGGACTCTGGACAAGCTCAGGGAGCATTAGTTGTATGCCAAATTCAGCAAGTGCCAGTTCTGGCTGACGGAGGTGGCCTTCCTAGGACACATTATCAGTGGTGCGGGATTGGCTGTGGATCCCGCGAAGATTCAGGAAGTGCGAGACTGGCCTTAGTTGAAGACGGCCACGGATGTCCGAAGTTTTTTGGGATTGGCTGGGTATTATCGGAAGTTTGTGCAGGGGTTCTCACAGATAGCCCTCCTACTCACTTCTTTGACAAAGAAGGACACTCCGTTTGTTTGGACGCCGCATTGTGAGGCAGCCTTCCAGGAGTTGAAGGGTTGGCTTACGTTGGCCACTATCCTTGCCCTTCTGTCTGGGAAGGAGGGCATTCAGGTCTACATGGATGAATAATTTCAGGGGATGGGTGCTGTACTGATGCAGCACGGGCATATAATAGCATACGCCTCCCGCCAGCGGAAGAAGCACGGGCAGAACTACCCTGTACATGACTTTAAGATGAGAGCAGTGGTGTTCGCTTTGAAGATTTGGCGGCATTACCTTTATGGGGTGCACTACGACATATTCTAGGATCACAAGAATCTGAAATATGTTGATATGCAGAAGGAGTTGAATGTCCGCCAGAGATAATGGGTGGAGTTCTTATCTGATTATGAGTACACGATACACTATCACCCGGGAAAGGCGAATGTGGTGGCAGACACGCTAAGCCAAAGGTCTACTACTTCAGGAGCAGAACCTCAGTTGATGGCTATGGAGCTTTTGTTGATGATGGAGGATATGCAGATTACCTTGGTGTCCTCAGACGACTCAGTGCTTTATGAGGAGTATCTGGCCGCGATGAGCACTACCGATGATATTCGAGATCGCATCAAGGCTGAGTAGAGAAGGGATGACAAGTTGGAGCCAGTATTTAAGGCCTTGGAGGCAGGCACAGCCAGGGAATATACAGAGAGAGATGGGTCGATATGTTTTAGAGGACGGGTGTACATATCGGCTGGGGGCAGGATTTGGGAGGACATTATGATCGAGGCTCACTGCAGCCAGTACTCGGTGTACAACCCCGTATCCGGCGAGTGGACCCCACAAGAAACCAGACCGGAGGCCCCCACCCTTTTCACTGATACGGGCGAGCACCATGGGGAAACAGAGCTCGGCAACCTCCAGCTCGCCTAGGCAAGCCCGACACAGGCCATTCGATTTTGGCCAACCCCACGGGCTCGGCGTTCGTCGACCGCAGCTCAATGATCACCGTTCCCTCGACCTTCTTGCCGACCTCCAGATGGCTCGCCAAATCCTAACAACTAGGCGAGCTCGCAGCCCGCGAGCTGGGCAATCTGAGACGGTGCTCTCCGCCATTGCCGCGTAGAGACGGCTGAGGGTTACTCGCCCGTTGGTCCATGAGGTATTTTTTTTACTATTTTGCCCCCCCTGGCCTGCCCTTATACTTTCAGAATAGCGGAGTTACGCTATTGGCAGGGCAACCTGGACTGCACATAGCCGTTCAGAACAGCGGAGGTTCACTATTTGCAGGCCATTTTCAGAAATCTATAAATAGGACCCACTGGGTACCCCAGAAAGCACGCTTCTTGCGCCTTCTTGCTCCAGCTCTCAAGTGCTTTCTGAGGGTACCTTTGCTCGGCTTCTGGCTAAGGAGGGGAAGCACTATAAGATCTTCCGGGTGTGTGCTGGGTCCTCCCCGCCGAGCCCTTGGGTCAGTTTTTCCTTGTTTTCCTTTGTTTTTTGCTTGCAGGAGTGAAGTAGGTGCGCGATCACCCCTTCCACAAGGGTGAACTCCACAAGAGACCGAGTTTTTGATTTCAACATTTTGGTGCGGTGAGCGTGGAGAGTGATTAGCACAAAAAGCCTTCAGTGAGCTCAATGACAGGAGGACATGGATCTGACAGGTCGGACTCGCCACCCCCTCCACCACTAGCCACGGTGGGGATGTTCGAAGATTTCAGGAGTGAGGTGCTGAGACTCGTCAAGTTCGCACTCGGCACGCTGACCGAGTGCTCGACTCCAGCTGGACTGATTGCTGCTGTCCCGTCTCTGGGTGAGGACGCCCCCGGCAGGTGAGTTGGGAAGGAGGTCGCCGAGGAGGGCCGGGGGTGCGAGCTACCCGGCCGCGTGCTCTTCCCCGGCTCGGCAGGTGGAGGCCGGGTCGGCGAGCTGGGGTCGCGAGATGGGCCAGCTCACCCAGTGGGGTGAGGCAGCCCCTTTAGTAATTTGGTTTCTTTTGCCCCGGTTCCAGAGGGATTCAGGGAACCTGAGATGTCCTACTACACCGAAAAGGGGGACCCAGTCCAACACGTCCAATGGTTAGAGGACGTAGTCTCAATCCGACAAATATCGGACGACTTCAAGTGCCGACTCTTCGCCATCACCCTCAAGGAAAAGACGAGGGAGTGGTTTCACCAATTGTCGGTCAGCTCCATCTATTGCTTCGAGGACCTGCATCGAGGCTTCATGTTCAGGTTCACTACCTCGAAGAAGAGGAAGAAGGAGTCGGAGTCCCTGTTCCACATCAAGCAGGGGGTGAATGAGACCTTGGAGAGTTATGTTGACCGGTCCTAGGATGAGGTCAACCAGGTCTAGGAGATGCCAGACCATAGCTTGATGATGGATTTCACCCTGGGGCTGCAGCAAGGTTTCTTCAGGATGGAACTGAAGAGAATTCCCCCCTCTCCTACGAGGAGTTGATGGAGAAGGCAGCAAGAGAAGTTGACGGGGAGGCGTTAAATCCGTAGTTTGCCCGGAAGCTGGCTAGATGGGTCACGGAAGAGGAGAAGGAGCCGAGAGGAGGAAGGGTGCAGAAGGAGAGGAGAGTCGAGCCACGGCAGAGGGAGCAGAGGCAGCTCCAAGGGCAGCAGCAGCATATGTGGGGGCGATAGGAGCCGGACCATCGGTTGGGATGGAGGCCCGAGTGGCAAGACCAGGGGCCCCAGAGAGGTTACCAAGGAAGGGACCACCACCAGGGGGCCAGGGTCAATTCCACCCCCCCCCCCCAGGTTGGAGGCAAGCGCAAAGGCCTCCCCTCCCCGATTAAGAGCAGGCTATGGCCATAGCCCAGGGGGAGAGGAGGAGAGCGGCGCGAAGAAGGAGAAGGGAGGTCAGGGTAGAGCTGCCCTACTGCGACTTCCACCAAGAGGAGGGGCACACCCCGGCCACGTGCCAGGAATTCCTCGAGATGAGAGGGAACAGGGAGCAGTAGCAGCAACCAGGGCGCCAGGAGGTGCAGATAGAGGAGGTCCTGCCTCGGGCAGAGGAGGATCGGTGTGAAGTCCGGGCGGATGTGGGGACTCGGGGAGGGATCAGAGTGATCCATGGGGGTGGGGGGGGGGGGGGGGGGGGGGGGGGGGGTGGGGGTAGAGGCCTCTCGGAGGGCGAGCCTCCACACTATGTACCGCAGGAGCATTGGCTCCACATCCCAAACCCCACCCCCGGAAGAGAGGATCACCTTCACAAGGGGCGATATGCCAAATCATGAGGATTCGTTTTGCGATGCGCTGGTCATTCAGACGGCCATCAAAAATTTCACCGTCTCCCGGATCCTCATTGACAACGGAAGCTCCGTCAACGTTATTTTCAAGAAGGCGTTCGACGTGATGAAGGTGGAGGCGAAGAGGGTGCTCGCCTCGGATGGGCCCCTGTTCGGATTTTCGGGGGAGAGGAAGGAAGTGGAAGGGGGATTGGGGATCCATATCTCCCGAGGGGGGAGTCCAAGAGCTACAGAGTTGTCATCGTGGATGCCCCCAGTAGCTACAACGCCATCTTCGAGAGGCCCCTCATCAGCGCCTTCCACTGCGTCTCCTCATCCTTCCACCAATGCTTAAAGTTCAATGTCGAGGGGATCCAGTTCCGAGTCCGAGGTGATCCCAAGGTGGAGTGGGAGTGCTACGTCACCACCGTAAACTCCATATCTTGGCAAGAGGGAGCCGAGGAGATGGAGCAGAGGATGGAGGAGGCAGAGCAGGAGGCTGGCCGGGAGGAGATGGAGATGGAGAGCAGCACCGAGGTATAGGTGGCAGAAGGAGTCCGGGAGGAGTTGGCCGAGGCAATGGCCGTGGAGGAAGAGGTGGAGGCAGAGGTCCTCATCCTAGAGGAGAGGGATGTTGGAGAATGGGGGGAGCAGTCCAGGTTGGAGGCTGTGGAAGAGGTAGTGGAGCTGGAAGTTCTCACCCTATGAGGTAGGGTGGAGAAGGTGCGCGTCAGCGGGGGGTGTTAAATTTTCTCAACGTGGTCAGCAAGATAGCCCAAACACCAAATTAATATCTTCGGAACTACCCAGTTCGCACGCTGAACCTGCGGAAAACCCAAGGACTAGAGGTTGCACCCAACAAAACAATGGAGGCACAAGAAGGTCTTATTATGCATTCACTTCTTTACAATCCGAGGCATACATAGCGAGACATGATTTCGCTAGTATTACAACTGTAAACAGAAAGAACCAAAAAACAAGCCGGGCGGACAGCACTCCAGTCCGCCGAGACCGCGAGGTCGCCGAGACCGCCGAGACCGCTGAGCTCGCCCAAGCTATGCTGCAATCCGCCGAATACTACGGAGTCCGCCGAAGCCGCGAGGCCGCGCGGACAGACCGTTATTCGCCTCCTGTTGAACCCGAACTGAGGAACTCCCCTACCCGCTTGAAACCGGCGGACAGGTTATTGAAGCTGGCAAAGATGAAACAGAACTGACAAGCCGCAGAGCGACCTCTTGCTGAGTCCGCAGAGACCGCACACTTCCAAGCACTGACCGAAGTCACAGCCAAACTCCTGGCTCCTTGAAGTTATCCGCGCGACCTGCACACAGCAAACCGTCAGCCTGAAACAATCCGCGCGGACTGGCAAACACAGACCGCAGCACTTCGCACACCCCAACTTACTGTTCACTCAAGTTACTTAGGTTACTATAGATGTGCCAGAGGGGTCCTATTTATAGGCAAGGTGAGGAGTGTGGTCACCGCCCAAGAGATAGCGACACCACCCTCAGTCCGCGCGAATACAACCATCGTCCGCTGAGTCCGCATGGACTTAGCCGGATACCAAGGAAACCCGCCAGGAGCACGGCAACCGATGACGAACCCTCTCCAGTCCGCCTGAGCTAAGCGGACAAGGCACCAGCCCGCAAAGCTCCAACTGCTTCAGGACAGCAAACCCCCTTCAATGGCTGTCCGCACCAACCCGAGGCAGTCTGCAAGACTCACACCTCAATCCGCCACTAGTCCACGACCAAAGGAAAACAGCAACAGTCCGCCCGGTCACAGCGGACTTGGCGGATACAGCGGACACCATGAACTTGGCACAATGTGTGACCAAGTCCAAAACCATCAAGGGCCAGTGCGAGCATGGCGGACACAAAGTCCCGTCCGCCAAACACCCTAGCACAGACCGCAACCAGTCCGCGAGCTCCTCGCACTTGTCCAACACAGCAGCTTCCTCCCGGACTCCAAACCCAGGCCGCCAAAACGATCTCCACAGCAACTCCCTGCTGTGCCACCAGAGCTCGACAAGGCCTCAGCCAAGCTCTAAACCCAGTCCGCAACAGCCCACACCGCGGACACATCAGTCCGCAAGGCTTCCCGCGAACTCGAGCCAACCCGCCTATCAGCACAAACTTGCAC
The DNA here is from genome assembly GCA_039583875.1 of Platanthera guangdongensis. Classification (NCBI taxonomy): domain Eukaryota; kingdom Viridiplantae; phylum Streptophyta; class Magnoliopsida; order Asparagales; family Orchidaceae; genus Platanthera; species Platanthera guangdongensis. The sequence goes on from CM077156.1 coordinate 33,714,011, forward strand.
CCGCGGCCTCTGAGCAATGCATCAGTCCGCAAGCCTCTCTATCCGCAGATACCAGGCCGCACCAAACCACGGACTCCATGCAACAACCCGCTCAGAACACAGCCGGCTTCCACCAGACTTCTCACCAGGCCGCAAACCTCAGTCCGCCCAGTCCGCCCAGTCCGCCAAGGCTGTCCGCCACAGGCCGCGCGGCCTGTCCCGTCACCCACTTCCACTTCACAAAATTCAACACTCCCCCTTGAAGTGAGAAGTGGTGACCAAACCCAGGAAGCTGCACAAGCGTTCAAAGGGCCCCTTCGACAGCGGCTTCGTGAAGATGTCAGCAAGATTGTCTTCACTCCGAACATGCCCGACCAGCAGAGACCCCTCCAACACCTTCTCCCTGATGAAGTGGTGATCAATCTCTATATGCTTGGTCCTGGCGTGACACACTGGATTGTTTACCAGTTTGAGAGCACTCTCATTGTCACCCCAGAGTAAAGTAGGCCCTTGCACTTCTTCATGAACATCCTCTATAAGCCTCCTCAACCAAACGGCTTCCCGAGCAGCCAAGGCCGAAGCCTTATACTCCTCCTCCGTGGTTGAAACCGACACTGAGTCCTGCTTCTTGCTACACCACGAGATGCTAGCTGAACCGCAAGTGAACACATAACCTGAAGTAGACCTTCGATCATCCGAATCACCGCCATAGTCAGCATCCGTGTACCCGAGCAACGCAAACTCCGCATTCCTTCCATAGAGGAGTCCCATCTCAGAAGTCACCTTGACATACTTCAGAATCCCCTTTGCCGCCACTAGATGAGATTGCCTTGGTTCAGCCATATACCGACTTACTCGGCCAACAGCGTAAGCTATATCCGGCCTTGTAATCGTCAGGTAAATCAAGCTCCCAACAAGAGCCCTGAACACCAAGGGATCATGAAGAACCCTTCCCTCATCCCGTCGAAGCTTTAGCCCAGATTCCAGTGGAGTAGAGCACTTCTTCCCTTCGCCCATGCCAAACCGCTTCACAATGCGATCAGCATACCCTTTCTGGCTAATGAGAACCCCGCACTCCTACCTCTCCACTTCCAGACCGAGAAAGTGATGCAACTCTCCCAAGTCCTTCATCTCGAAGCGTATAGCAAGCTCACCCCTGAGCCTTGCTACTTCCTCCTCCGAGTTCCCTGTGATGATCATATCATCCACAAACAGCAGGACCAAGACTCTTAGCTCTCCCTTCTTCTTGACGAACAAGCTTGAATCCGAGTTGGAAGCCAGGTATCCACAGAATTGCAAGTACTCTGCAATCTTCCCATACCACGCTCGAGGAGCTTGCTTCAACCCATAGAGAGTCTTCCTGAGTTTGCAGACATAGTCCGGATGCTTTTCAGAGACAAAACCAAGCGGCTGATCCATGAAGATGTCCTTGTCAATCTCTCCGTAAAGAAAGGCATTCTTCACATCGAGTTGCCACAACCTCCATCCCTTGCTAGCAGCCAAGGCGATCACCACTCTTACAGACGTCATCTTCGCAACTGGACTGAATGTCTCCTCATAGTCTTCTCCATACTGCTGTGAGAATGCTCTAGCGACCAGGCGAGCCTTGAACCGATCAATGCTCCCATCAGCCTTCTTCTTCAACTTATACACCCACTTGCAAGTAACCGGAGTAATGCCATCAACCTTGGGCACAAGATCCCAGGTTTCATTCTTCTTCAGAGCATCAATCTCTTCCTTCATGGCACCTTCCCACTCCTTCACTCCAGTGGCCTCGTTGAAGTTTGCAGGCTCTCGCTCATCCAGAGGACCTGCAAAGAAGCAGGAGACAAAGCTCACTGCATTCCCATCACAGTACCGAGCCGGTGGCTTAACCACCCTCTTCGATCTCCGAAGACATGGCTCCTTGCTCACGGCTTCCGTTGCTTCTTCAGGCTCCACTCCTACCTGGGGCAAGCATTGAGCAGTGCTCCCCTGCTTCCTGAGCCAGAAGGCTCAGCCTCGGAGTTCGAAGCAACAGGAGCTGCTGGTGAAACAACAAGCTCCTCTTCCAAGCCTTCAGCAGCCTCCACCGGTGCTTCATCATCCTTGCTACTTCCGGTTAGCTCCACCGAGCCACCTCCATATGACGTCAGCTCGTCGAAGACAACGTCTCTTGACACCACGAACTTCTTCGTCACAGGGTCCATGCACTTCCATCCCTTCTACCGCTCATCATAGCCAACAAAGACAAGTTTCCTTGCCTTCGCATCCAGCTTTGTCCGTGAAGCATCCGGGACATGCACGTAGCAAGTTGAACCGAACACCCTAAGGTGTCCCACACTCAGCTTCTCCTTCAGCAACAGCTCAACATGAGTCTTCATGTTGATAAGGCTGAGTGGCATCCGGTTGATAACATAGGCAGCACAAGACATTCCCTCCGCCCAAAAGGACCTTAGAATATCTTTCGCATGAAGCCAGCATTTGCAGGTCTCCGTCAGATGACGGATCTTCCGCTCCGCTACCCCATTTTGTTGTGGAGTGTGAGCACAAGTAAGCTCTCGTTGGATCCCGTGCTTCCTGCAGAAGTTAGAAAACTCGGAGGAAACAAATTCTCCTCCGTTATCAGTTCTAAACTTCTTAACCCGCAAGCCAAGCCGGCCTTCTACCAACTCCTTGAACTCCACGAACAAACAGAAGGCTTCCGACTTCTCCTTTAAGAAGTACACCCAAGTATACCTTGAGTAGTCATCAACCAAGACAAGCATGTATTTGCTTCCACCAAGGCTGGCAGTAACAGTCGGTCCCATCAGGTCGCCAAGAATACACTCCAATGGTTTCTTGCTCCTTGTTTGTGATTTATCAAATGGAAGGCGATGTGCCTTACCGTATTGACAGCCCGCACAAACATGCCCATCACCAAAGGAGGACAACTTCGGCAACCCTCTCACCAAACTTCTACTTGCCATTGCCTTTAGTTTGTCCATGCCAACATGCCCCAGCCTCTCATGCCAGATAGTCGCACTATCATTGGCTCTCATCCTATCAACATAGGCACTGGTGGAAAGAACAAACAAGTTCTTCACCCTCCTCCCAACATGAGCAACATCAGCCTTCACCGCTGATACGTTGCGAAGGAACCTCACGTCTGTTGGCCCAAACAGAACGTGATACCCAGCATCCACCGCGTTGGTCACCGAGAAGAGGTTCTTTTTCATGCCCGGCACGTGATACACACTCCTTAACGTGAGTGGCCCCTGATCACTACCCAAAGACACGACCCCCTCCTTCTCTACTGCATAAACAGTATTATCAGCAGTGATAATAGCTTCATTACCTGAGTAAGCCTGCATGGAGGTGAACTTCGACTTGTCTCCGGTGAGGTGATGACCACACCCGGAGTCGACGATCCACTCGCTGTTGAAGTCCTCAGCAGATAAGGCCCGGACACAAGTGCCCGTCATGAAAGCTCCTCCCCATTCTGCTTCTTCACTTCGCGAGCAAGCTTCCTCCTTTCCTGCAGCATGCCCAGGCTGCAGTTTGACCTTGCAGTCCCGCTTGAAGTGCCCTCGCTGATGACACCGGTAGCACTTCAAGTTCTTCTTCCAGTCCTTAGGAGCATTGCTCCTCTCCGGCGGATATGAAGTTGAAGTCTCCTTCTCAACAGCGGCCTGCACCTTCTTCTTCTTCTTCCCTTCCCATCCCTTCTTCTTGCCTGAGAAGAGGGCCTCGCTGCCTCCCTGATTCAGATTCACTCCAGCCATCTGCCTTGCTAAGCTCTCCTGCGAGGCAAGCAGATTCTCCAGCTCCAGCAACGACAGCTGAGTAGCCCACCCTTAAACAGATGTAACAAAGGCCACATACTCCTTCCGCAAGCCGCGGATAATGTGCCTTTTCATCTTTGCCTCAGAGATAGGCTCATCAGGATCCAGTGCTGACAGCTCAGCACACAAGCTCTTCATCTTTAAGAAGTACTTGGAGATGGAAAGGTCTCCCTGAGTTGCCCTGGCCAACTCATTCTCCAGGAACTGAAGCCGCGCCACATTCTTCCTATTAAACAACTCATCAATGGTTGTCCAAATATCAGCAGCCGACTCACATCCAATGATGTGATCAAACAGTTCCGGAGAGACAGTTCTCTTCAGAACGAACTCCGCCTTAGCATTAGTTCTTCTCCAGAGCCTCACCTGCTCAGCAGTACCAAAAGCAGCAGTAACTTCCTGTCTATCGTCTCCACCGACGACTTCCCACAGCTCCTCGCCTAGAAGATAGCTCTTCATGCACGACTTCCACTTTTTATAGTTAGTCGGCGTTAGGAGTTCAATGCCCAGACCTCTTGCTAAGCTTCCTTCCATTGCAATCACCTGTTGGTACCCTTCAGCAGCTCCGAGCAACAACACAGGTTGAACACCACTCAATCACTGAGTAACAACTCTGGCTGACTTCCGCTCACGCAACTGAACCACCGCAACCTCAGAAACCTGGCTCTGATACCATGTTAAATTTTCTCAACGTGGTCAGCAAGATAGCCCAAACACCAAATTAATATCTTCGGAACTACCCAGTTCGCACGCTGAACCTGCGGAAAACCCAAGGACTAGAGGTTGCACCCAACAAAACAATGGAGGCACAAGAAGGTCTTATTATGCATTCACTTCTTTACAATCCGAGGCATACATAGCGAGACATGATTTCGCTAGTATTACAGCTGTAAACAGAAAGAACCAAAAAACAAGCCGGGCGGACAGCACTCCAGTCCGCCCAGACCGCGAGGTCGCCGAGACCGCCGAGACCGCTGAGCTCGCCCAAGCTATGCTGCAATCCGCCGAATACCACGGAGTCCGCCGAAGCCGCGAGGCCGCGCGGACAGACCGTTATTCGCCTCCTGTTGAACCCGAACTGAGGAACTCCCCTACCCGCCTGAAACCGGCGGACAGGTTATTGAAGCTGGCAAAGATGAAACAGAACTGACAAGCCGCAGAGCGACCTCCTGCTGAGTCCGCAGAGACCGCACACTTCCAAGCACTGACCGAAGTCACAGCCAAACTCCTGGCTCCTTGAAGTTATCCGCGCGACCTGCACACAGCAAACCGTCAGCCTGAAACAATCCGCGTGGACTGGCAAACACAGACCGCAGCACTTCGCACACCCCAACTTACTGTTCACTCAAGTTACTTAGGTTACTATAGATGTGCCAGAGGGGTCCTATTTATAGGCAAGGTGAGGAGTGTGGTCACCGTCCGCTGAGTCCGCATGGACTTAGCCGGATACCAAGGAAACCCGCCAGGAGCACGGCAACCGATGACGAACCCTCTCCAGTCCGCCTGAGCTAAGCGGACAAGGCACCAGCCCGCAAAGCTCCAACTGCTTCAGGACAGCAAACCCCCTTCAATGGCTGTCCGCACCAACCCGAGGTAGTCCGCAAGACTCACACCTTAATCCGCCACAAGTCCACGACCAAAGGCAAACAACAACAGTCCGCCCGGTCACAGCGGACTTGGCGGATACGGCGGACACCATGAACTTGGCACAATGTGTGACCAAGTCCAAAACCATCAAGGGCCAGTACGAGCATGGCGGACACAAAGTCCCGTCCGCCAAACACCCTAGCACAGACCGTAACCAGTCCGCGAGCTCCTCGCACTTGTCCAACGCAGCAGCTTCCTCCCGGACTCCAAACCCAGGCCGCCAAAACGATCTCCACAGCAACTCCCTGTTGTGCCACCAGAGCTCGACAAGGCCTCAGTCAAGCTCTAAACCCAGTCCGCAACAGCCCACACCGCGGACACATCAGTCCGCAAGGCTTCCCGCGAACTCGAGCCAACCCGCCTATCAGCACAAACTTGCACCCGCGGCCTCTGAGCAATGCATCAGTCCGCAAGCCTCTCTATCCGCAGATACCAGGCCACACCAAACCACGGACTCCATGTAACAACCCGCTCAGAACACAGCCGGCTTCCACCAGACTTCTCACCAGGCCGCAAACCTCAGTCCGCCTAATCCGCCCAGTCCGCCAAGGCTGTCCGCCACAGGCCGCGCGGCCTGTCCCGTCACCCACTTCCACTTCACAAAATTCAACAGGGGGCTGACCCCGGAGGCTCAAGGCAGAATGCTGGAGTACATCCAGAAGAACGTGGACATCTTCGCATGGAGCGCCGCAGAGATGCCGAGGGTTGATGCGGATGTGGCTTGCCATCGCCTCAACCTGGACCCGGAAGCACGCCCTGTCCAGTAGAAGAAGAGGTCCACGACGGACAAGCTGGTCGAGCCCATCAGGGAGGAGGTGGCAAATCTTCTCAAGTCCGGCTTCAGATCCGACATCCAATACCCCGGCTGGGTCTCCAATGTAGTCATGGTGAAAAAAGGGGGCGGCCGGTGGCATATGTGTATCGAATTTTCTTTGCTTAATAAATCGTGCCCTAAGGATTGTTATCCCTTGCCTCGGATCGACGCGCTGGTTGACTAAGCCGTCAGTTTTTCTGTAATGAGTTTTTTAGATGCGTTTTCAGGTTATCACCAAATCTGGATGCACCCCCCGGATGTCAAGGATGTGTCATTCATCATGCGGGATGGGTGCTACTATTACAAGATGATGCCCTTTGGGCTAAAGAATGCAGGAGCGACCTACCAAAAGATGATGGACAGGGTCTTCCAGGAACAGAAGTGGAGGAACCTGGAGGTGTACATGGACGACCTCATGATCAAGAGCCAGGATGTCAACTCTCACCTTGGGTACCTGGAAGAGACCTTCACCACCCTGCGCAAGTACAAAATGTGGCTGAACCCCTTGAAGTGTGTCTTTGGGGCCAGCAGGGGGAAGTTCTTGGGGCATCTCCTCACCCCCGCGGGGGTCGATCCGAACCCGGATAAGGTCAAGGCTATTATAGCGTTGGGGTCTTCGCGGAATACTAAGGAAGTGCAACGGCTGACGGGGAAGCTGCCAGGGTAAAGCAGGTTCCTCTCCCAAGCCGGGGAGAAGTGCTCCCCCTTCTTCAAAATGCTAAAGGGGTGTCAGAAGTTTGAATAGACTAAGGAGTGCGAGGAGGCATTCCAATCTCTCAAAATGCATGAAATTGAGGGTTAGATCTGATATACTCTAGAGGGGGGGGGGGGAATAGAGTATCTTTAAAACTTTATAGATTTTTGTTGTTTATTAAAACTCCAGAGTAAGGAAGCTATTTGATACCAAAATATGCAGTAAGTAAAAAAACAATCCTAATATAAAATAATCTACCACATGCATAACGAAATTAAATTAATTAACACAGGCACAACATAATTAAATTAATTAACACAGGCACAACAAACCTAACTAGCACAAGCACAGCAAGAACACAAGAAAGAGGTCAACCAGACAACACAAGAATTTTATAGTGGTTCCCCTACCTGGGTACATCCACTCTTCTACCACCCTGTTAGGAATCCACTTACAAGTTTTGACCAGGTGTCTGCCACCAATGAGCTTTTGATCAGGTTCTCAAAAACCAATCCCAAGTCTTTTGATTAGGTGACTTACAACCAAGGAATAACTTTTGAAGGGAGTTAAAGAACCTTTTTTACAGTGAGGGGGTGAGAGAGTTATGGTGTCTTCTCTTTCTCAAAAACAACTGAGAAGACTAGTGGATGTTTGATGTTAGCAAAGCTCCCCCTGAGATATTTGTTCAGGAAGGTTGAGCTTTGCTTCAGGGTGAGTAGGTCTTCAATCTTTTAGCCTTGACCAATAGAGATCCAAGACCTTCTTGACTGATGAAGATTTGTTGCCCTTGAAGACTCCTGGAATGAAGAATGAAGAAGACTCTTGATTTGTGGATGGATGTTGTAACGCCCCGAAACTCAAAAGAGCGACGAGAGGCATTTTGGGCCAAATCTGGGATTTGGCAGGAGGCACACGGCCTGGGACACGGGCGTTTCCCAGGGCGTGTCAGGCTCGAGTCGACGATTTGGCCGCGAGGTCGACGAAATTTGGAGTCGACAATCGTCGAGCAGGGAACACAACCTGAGATACGGGCGTGTCTCAGGGCGTATCGAGCCCGTGTCGACGATTGGCCCGGGGAGTCGACGAACTTTGCTCGACGATGTGTTGAAACAAGGCACATGGCCTAGGACACGGGCATGTCTAAGGCCGTGTCGTGTGGTCGACAAACTTCGCTCGTCGAAGTGTCGAGTCCGTGAACACGGCCTGGAGCCCAGGCGTGTTCGGGTGTGACACGGGCGTGTCACATTGGACACAGGCGTGTCCAAGACCCGTGTGAGTCTCGGGCTGTTTTCGGGGTTGTGTCGATGGGGGCACACGACCGACCACACGGCCGTGTCAGTTGGAACACGAGCGTGTCAGGTCGAACACGGGCGTGTCGGATTCCCGTGTGTTCTTCGAGACGCGCCGATTTTGACGGCAAATGAGGGACACGGCCCTGGACACGGGCGTGTCGCAGGCCGTGTTCGGCCCAGGATTTACTTTTCAGCTACCAATCGTAGCCTTTCAATTCCTTGTTTTGGGATCCAACGGTTGGGGGTTGTTCCTACTGGGATATACCCGGGATTGGGCCTTTGAAACCCTCATTTTACTTGAGTGGTTCTCTTTCTAAGTCAAGAGAGAGGTGAGAGCAAAGAAGGAAGAAGGAGGAATAAGAAGCCTAGATCCGGTCACCGGCGGAGCTTCGGAGCTCCAAATCGCGAACCGACTTCGGATCTAGGGAGGTAAGGAGAGTGCGGTGCTTTTCATCCGCTTACATTTCCATGGCGCCAAGGAAGAAAGCTAGGGTAACGATTCTCTACTTGAGCATGTGAAGCTCTTCTTCTTTTGCATAAGAAGCCCGCTCTTGCGAGTTTGCGGTGAGTTTGAGGCGTTCCTTCGGGTAGACATGAATAGTCCCCGTTGTGTAGAGTCCGTAAATGAGAACGGACATAGGCATGATGTGTGAAGCCTACCCGGACATGTTGGTCTGGATCGGTGATGTTGCATTGCATAAATTCCGGAGTAGACTCCGTGCGTTTGTTTGTTTTTCGGGGTTCCTATGTGGTAGATTGCAACAGGGAGCCTTGAGGATTAACCCAAAGGTGCACGCAAAAAACTGGGCAGATGCGTGATTCTGCCAAACTTGTGGGCCTGGGAGCCAACTTGTACATAACGGGGTTATGTATTATTGTACGTTCGATTCACGGGCTTCGGGGAAACTTAACTCGTGTCGATGATATTAAAGTGTCGTGGAAAGTGAGCAACGGGTTGAGTGGAACCGTTACTGCTTTATGCCGAGGGCATAGAGGTCGGGTCTTGCTGTCAATGATATTAAAGTGTCGTGACATAGGATGTTGATGATATTAAAGTGTCGTAACATCTGCCTAAAAGACCAAATTGCTCACGTGAGATTGCTGTCCTGGAGATGGTGGTGAGTCGGCGGCTTAGACTGCGATCACTGAGAATGTGCCCTGAGAGCACAGGGCGTGTGGCCATGCATGCCAATGCCTGTGATGTAATGTATATATATACTGCTTGGTTGTGCTAATAAAATGCAGGGAAGGAGCATCACCGCCCCGAGTTGGGGGTGGGATCGTTATAATTTGGTCAGCATTGCTGACCGTTGCATTTGTTTGCCACCGTGCGGTGGTTTGTTGCTTGCAAGTGCTGCTGGACCAAGCGGTCAATAGCAGGCTAAAGCCCAAATTGCGAAGCCGGCCCTCGAAGGCCTAAATGGAGTGTTTACTTGCTTTCACTCATGTATTACCAGCCTGCGTGCCGTGGTTTGTAAATCATGTAATTTGAAGTAAACCGTTTGTAAGGCCTTAAGGCCAGTACTTGTGTATGTACTACATTCCTATTTGGTATATTAGTGGACATTCATGCTTTGTGCTGGGTTCTTTTAATTGCAACTTATAAATCTGCTTTCGCTAGAATTCTCTGTGTAGGACGTTGGATTGGTTGGATGGTTTTCCATTGAGTAACCACCCGGTCTGTCCGTGGTATATGGCGTCGGGCCCCGGCCGGACCTACTGCTATATGCTATGTGACGGATAAGGGGTGTTACAGATGTTCTTCTTCTTCTTGCTATTGTTTCTCTGGTCTGGGCTTCTTGTTTCTTTCCGCTGTTACTGTGTTATTGCTCTGTGTAATACTTGTTGTTCTGTTTTCAAAATCCTTATTCTCTGCCGAGAAGGAAGAAGAAAATCCCTTTTATATTTTCTATGGAAGTTTCCTTTTCAATTTTGAATTCCTTCCTGCATTGATTGCTGATGGCCTTGAGAATATCTGCATTAATTGATTTCCCCAACTGTCCCATTGAAAAAGGGCAAGTAATAATCCTGATGAATGCCATAATCAATGTTGCTTCCAATGGTAATATTCAGAGAATATTAAGCATTGATTATTCAGGAATTACTGCAATTAAATAAGGATAGAAGGAGGGAAAAGTCCAAGTTTGGATCTGCACAAAAATCGTCGAGCAAAGAACAAAATTCGTCGACCTGGGTCCAGAGTTCGTCGAGCTGAGAAGTCATGTTCGTCGACCAGATAATTGTTGTTCGTCGATCTGAGATCCAAGATCATCGACCTGAGAACTGCTGCTACTTGATAAAACTTGTCAATACTATAGTCTAAGTTCGTCGAGCTGAGAACATGAATTCGTCGACTGGAGTTCAGTGAAATGATTCTGGACTTAGAATGTTAAAGTAGAACATCCAAAAATCATTGACCTGAGAACTACGTTCGTCGAGCTCAGCTTAGAGAATTGTCTCTGAGTTCGTCGAGCTGAGCACGACTTTCGTCGAGCTGAGTTCGATGAACGTCGAACTCATTTCCCGAGTATTTGAAATTTTCTAAGTCTTGAGTCTTCTGCAGTCTGTTGATGGTTGGTCCAGACAATGTTGACTCTAAGGACATGGCCTAGATTCTAGGAGACAAACATGACCATGGCTATACATGTTGGGTCAAACATCCTAGTTTAGTGAACCTATCCCAAATCCAACTAGGGATCCAACAATCTCCCCATATTTGGGTGAGGTCACTAATTACAAACACAATATTTACAAAGCAAGAAAAATATATTTGGCAAGAAACTTTTAAAATATGCAGTAGATATATATGTACAGGGATCTTTGTATCAGGAATTAAATAAGCAGTTTTAAGATAACAGAAAGACTAAACATTTAAAAATCATTTCTTCTGTTTTGTCTCCTTTGGCTTAACTTCTTTAGTTTTGTCACCAGGTTGTGTGAACGTTATTTCCCTATTTGGATTTGCTGCTTGAGTCTTTGTCATTGTCATATCAGCTGCTCCAATGATATTGATGGAAGTAGCCCTTGACACAACAGCTTCTGGATGCAATTTCATGTAATCATCAACATTAAAGAATTTGTTAGTTTTAGCAAACCTGTTGAGTTCCTCCTTTCTGTAGTTGGACATTGTAGTATATTCAGAGGGATCCTTCCCTCCAGCTTTTGCCTTGTTGATCATGGATAGGCCAACCAATTCTTGGAATCTGGCCATCCTTGCAGTTGTAGCTGTTTCTGGGTCCTCAAAAGGTAGAGGAGGGGATGCAGGTCATTTGGGGCTTTTAGCTTTCTGATGTTCAGTAGTTTGCTACTGTTGATGCTGTTGATGTTGTTGATGTTGTTGCTGCTTTCCTGATGAATACCTATGTTGGCTGCTTCCTGAAGAATAGAATCTGTCTTGCTGTATCTGATAGGTTTGATATTGGGCAGTCCTCTGAGATGAAGTGCCCGAAGCACCAGTAGGTGGAGGAGGAGGATGGTCTTTTCTATATCTCTGAGGAGGAGGTGAATACTTCCTGCTTTTCTTTCTATCTTTCTGCTGGTTCTTGGACAGCCACATCCAAGCTAGCATGCCCTTATATGGAGTGATGTTCTTAAGAATGTAATAAGGGATGTCATGGGATGGGTTTGACTTTGGAACAGCAGCAGGAGGGGCTTTCCTCTTCTTAGAGATCTTCTTCTTGGGCTCATCATCAGAATCCTCTTCATCATCTTCATCATCCGAAGATGGAATGGCTTCAGGAGGGGATGAAATAATGAGGGAATCAGCTTTTGGTGGAGATAGAATGGCTGGAGCCTCTGCAATAGCAAAACTGGCCTTGAGTTGCATGACATCCTTGGGGCTTATTTGGGATGTATATGGGACTATAGCTATGGATTGCTTTATGCTGTCTTCTGGCAGAGAGTTCAAATGAACTTTATCAAAAAATGCTCAACAAATTCAAAAGATCTACTGTGGGATTTATAATGTAATCACCAGCAGTTTTTATTTTTTCTGAGACTGTCTCATCCACATCCATATCAGATTCAATAAAATTGAGTACATCAAATAAATCATCAGCTGCTGCTGCATCTGCATCTACTGCTGCTTCTGCTGCTGCTTCTGCTTCTGCTGTTGCTTCTACTGCTGCTTCTTCACAGAGTATCTCCCCCTCCCTGGTTTCAGTGGGTACTGGAGTTAGGCCCCTGGCTAAAGAAGGAGGAGCAGAGAGAGCATAGACTTTATCAGCAAGAGAGGATATGGAGGAAGCAAGAGGTGAAATAGCCTATGTTATAAGAGTTTTGAGGAGGGGAGTGAGAAGTGCTATAAGAAGTGGAGTGATGGAGGGGTCCAGTGGCAGGAATTCAGTAGGTGTCTCATTGGAGACAGAAGGGGCAGTGGTAGTTGATGGTGGAGGAGGAGATGGTGGGTGACTGAGAATGTTATGGACTGGAGATGTATGTGGGGATTGTGAGGAGAAGAGCAGATTGAAAGTAGGGGATGAGAAGAATGGTTCATTGTTGATGTCTAGAAGGTGAGATGGAAGAGGAGATTGAGGAGGAGTTGGTGTACCATCTAGGAATTGAGTGGATGTATGAGAGTGAATATGAGTTTGTGATGCAGGTATTGGAGATGATGGAGGTGTATAAGTTAGTGTACCATCTGGTGTTGTAGTATGGACTGGGGTATGAACTGAAGGTGAGGGGATTTAGTGTACCATGTGAGGATGGGGGGGGGGGAGTTGGTGTACCATCTGAGGATGGCTCTGAATGGCTGGAGGTGGTGTAAGAGAAGATGGATCATCTTCAGCAGGGTGGGGAGTGGCTAGTGCAGCCCTTGTACTCTCAGAAGGCCTGGAGGAAGAGGAAGAAGTCTTGAATAGCTTGGTGATGTGCCTCTCCCACCTGCCAAAGAGGGTACAAGTGAGCCTCTTGGAGGCATTTATGAATATGGTCGGTGTGACCAGGGATTCAGTAGCCTTTTTCTAAAGAAAAATACCTAGAGTTCTTTTAAAACATACCTCCTTCTTGGTGTTCTTTTTCTTGATCATTTCAAACATAATCTGAGCTCAGTTAACAGGCTTTTTGTTCACCACAACACACATCACCAGGAATTGATGCCTGGTGATGTAGTCATGGGCTGTGTGCTTGCCCAACAACACCTTGCCTACCACATCTGCTAGAAGCTTATACTCAGCAGATAGATGTTTATTTGGCAGCTTATTGGGGGTTTCTCCAGAATAACCCATCTTACTCAGCATCTCATCAAATTCCTCATTATCAATGTCCAACTCAGCTTCACCATTAGTTAAACCAAAAATCCCAGTCAGGACGCCGGGGGTGAGAGAGACTGCATTACCCGATATTGTGCCAGTCATGGTGTTCTCATCTGTGGTGGAGGAAGTGTACACCCATTCCCTGATCTCTACACCGACGATCTTGATTCTGGTAGCCATCAGATTTTTTCAACTGCTGTTCTTCAAGCAGTTTCAGAACTTCTAGGAAGATAGGATCTGAGTGTTGAAGCGACTCGAAATCTACATCAAAACCGGTATCGAACTTCATTGCTGCAAGACTGCCTGCGGGAGTCGCCATAAGTTCACCTGCAATAAACAAGATAGATCAAGTGCAATGGAACTGAAAGCGCGGGACGGAGGTCGAAGAAAAACCTAGATATATGGTTTTTCAGAATATGAATCGACAGACTCCGTTCCACGAAAAATAAAAGAATTCTTCGATCTGAGGTCGACGAAATATTGTGTAGTTAAATAATTCATCGAGCTTAGTCTGAATATTTGAAAACATTTTGTCGAGCTCCGTTCGTCAAAAATTTTCTGAAGCACATTCATCGATCTCCGTTCGACAAAAATAACTTCACTCACAGAGAGTTCGTCGAACTCCGTTCGACGAATTTCTCTAGAACTTTTCGCTGTTCGTCGATCTCCGTTCGACGAACTTTGAAAAATTCATCGAGCATAGACAGAAATTAAGTTAAAGCTTCTCCATTTATCATTCCAAGCTGATTTATAAAGAACAAGTGATTTCTTTCATCCAGGGGTTTGGTGAAAATATCTGCTCTTTGTAAATCAGTGTAGATATAGACAAGTTTAATTTTATTTTTATCTACACAGTCTCTAATGAAATGATGCCTAATGTCTATATGCTTAGTCTTACTGTGATGGACTGGATTTTGTGATATGGATATAACACTTGTGTTATCACATAAGAGAGTTGAATTATTCAAGTTGAACCCATAGTCCAGGAGTTGATTCTGAATCCACAGCATCTGGGAACAGCAACTGCCAGCTACAATATATTCTGCTTCAGTAGTTGATGTAGACACAGATGACTGTTTCTTGTAGAACCATGACACTAATCTCATACCAAGGAACTGACATGTTCCTGAGGTACTTTTTCTGTCTACCCTACATCCAGCAAAGTCAGCATCTGAGTATCCAATTAACTCAAATTCTGACTCAGTAGGATGCAAGAGTCCTAGACTAGGGCAACTCTTTATATATCTCAAAATCCTTTTTAGGAAAACTAGGTGACATTTAGGGTTCACTTGGAACCTAGCACAAAGACATGTAACAAACATTATGTCAGGTCTGCTTACTGTAAGGTATAGTATGGACCTGTGCATCAGAATCTATTACATCATTAGTTGCCATAGGTGTTTTCTTTGCTGTGGCATCAGCTATCCCAAACTTCTTAATAACTCTTTAGCATATTTAGCCTGTGATATGAAGATGCCATCAGGTAGCTGCTTCACTTGGAGACCAAGGAAGTAGGAGAGCTCACCCATGCTACTCATTTCAAACTTTCAATGTATGAGGTCAGAGAACCTCTTGCATAGTTTGGAATCAGTAGACCCAAATATAATGTCATCTACATATATTTGTACTAACAAAGTTTGATCCTTATGGTGCCTAGTGAATAATGTTTTATCTACAATGCCTCTAGTGAATTTATGCTCTATAAGGAAGCTAGCTAAGGTCTCATACCAAGCTCTTGGAGCTTGCTTTAAACCATAAAGAGCTTTATGCAATCTAAAGACATATGAGGGATGGGTTGGAGAGATAAAACCCGGAGGTTGTTCAACATAAACCTCTTCTTTAAGTACTCCATTCAAGAAGGCACTCTTGACATCCATTTGATAGACCTTGAACTTCTTGTATACAGCATAAGCAAGGAATATTCTGATTGCTTCTAGCCTTGCAACTGGTGCAAAAGTTTGGTCATAGTCAATTCCTTCTTCTTGCCTATAACCTTGAGCAACATGCCTAGCCTTATTTCTCACAATTATACCTTGGGCATCTAGCTTGTTTCTATATACCAATTTAGTTCCAATGACTGCGTAGTCTTTGGGTCTTTGAACTAAATCCCAAACTCTGCATCTCTCAAATTGATTGAGTTCCTCTTGCATTGCAATGATCCAGTGGGGATCTTGCTCAGCATCTTTTATGGATTGAGGCTCAACTTAAGAGAAGAAACAGACATGCATCATATCTTGGTTGAGTTGATGCCTTGTCTGTACACCTACTTACATGTCTCCAATCACTTGAGATCTCGGGTGATCCCTTAGTATGTCAAGATCAGTTGGTGGAGTTGGTTCAGCAACAACATTTGGATTTAATTTCTCTTGTGGAATGATATCTTCTGTTTAATGAGGTTCAACTTCTTCCAAAGGTTCTTCTTCACTGTCTTCATCAACTTGTGGAGGAGAAGGTGATATAACCTCTTGTGGAAGGTTTAATTCACCCAAGTTCTCACACAAGTGAGGTACCTGCAAGGTGTTATTGGTAGAAATTTCTTTCTCCTTATAAGACATGTTAGCCTCATCAAAAGTTATATGTATTGATTCTTCAAATTTTAAAGAAGATTTATTAAACACCCTATAAGCTTTGCTTACTTGGGAATATCCTAGAAAAATTCACTCTTCAGGCTTAGCTTCAAACTTTCTAATATATTTCTTGTTATTATTATGTACATAACATATGCAGCCAAATACTTTAAAATAGGTGATTTTAAGTTTCTTCCCTTTAAGCAATTCATAGGGAGTCCTATTCTTAAGTTTATGTATTAAACTTTTGTTCAGTACATAGTTTGCTGTGCTCACAGCCTCTGCCCAAAAGGATAGGGGCATGTAAGCATCTACAAGTAATGTGCCTGCAGCTTCAATTAAGGTTCTATTCTTCCTTTCAGCTACCCCATTTTGTTGAGGAGTTCTAGGAGCTGAGAAGCAATGCCTGATACCTTCCTTCTAATAGACTCATGCATAAGAAGATACTCAAACTCTGTACCATGATCACTTCTGATCAATGCAACATGAGTAGAGTACTCAATCTGTATGGTCCTGAGAAAATCTGTAAGAACTTTGAATGTATCTGCCTTAGATCTCAGAAAGAAGACCCAAGTGATTCTTGAGAAGTCATCTACAATGACTAGAGTATAAGATTTCCCTCCTAGTCTTTATACAACTATAGGTCCAAAAAGGTCCATGTGTAGTAAGTACAAGATCCTAGGTGAATCACTCTTATTAACTGATTTAAAACTAGATTTAGTTTGCTTGCCTATTTGACAAGCCCTGCAGAGACCTTCCTTCTTGTAGGGACCAGAAGGCAAACCTCTCACAAGGCTGTCTTTATATAGCCTGGCAATATTTTTCATATTAACATGTCCTAGTCTTTTATGTCATAGATAATTTTGATTGCTAACTATATTAAGTAAACAGATATCAGAATTTGTAGAATGAAAATAAACTAAATATATGTTACCTTGTCTATTTCCAATTAAAACAGTTTGTTTTTCTTTATTAGAAATAATACAAGATTTTGAGTTGAAATGTACCTGATAACCTTCATCACATAGTTGACTTATGGAGATGAGATTATGCTTGAGTCCACTTACATATGTCACCTTCTTGAAAGTGACTGCTCTAATCTTTACTTCTCCAAAGCCTTAAGACTGGCCCCAATTTGAATCACCAAAAATCACCTTTGGTCCCAGCTTGGATTTGTAGTTATTTAAGTTGTCCTTGCTGCCAGTCATATGCTTGGAGCATCCACTGTCCAGATACCATTTTTGATTAACTGCTGGACAGCTTTTTACCTGCAAAAAAAAACAATTAGTTGTTTTTGACCAAGGTTACCTTAGGTCTTTTATATTGCTGATAAAAAAAGCTTGATATTACTGAAAATTCAGGTTAAGATTTATACACTAAGGGGTGATATCTTCTAGGAGGAATTATCCAATCAGCCAGTGGATTAAAAGGTTTCCTAGTTTGATTAGAGTTATTGTTATAATTATGATTTTTATTAAGTCTATTTGGGTTCGACGAAATGTTGTAAGTTCGTCGACCAGAGTTCAACGAAATAGTATGAGATCGTCGATCTCTGCTCAGAGAATGAAAATATTCATTCTTTTTGCCCCAAGTTCGTCGATCCCTGCTCGACGAACCATACACAGTTTGTCGATCGCAGTAAGACGAATTATTATTATATAGATTTGCATTCAGAGTTCGTCGACTTGAGTTCGATGAACTGTACATGTTTCGTCGATCAGACTTCGATGAAAACTGCTGAACATTTGAAAGATATGGTACCTAAACACCTAGAGGGGGGGGGGGGGTGAATATGTGACCTAAACCTTTTTGAAACTTTGTTGGCAGCAAAACAGTTATCTCACAGATTTCTACAGCTAACAGCAATAACAAAATATAAACTGCCAATCCACAGCACAGCACAGCACAGCAGACACACAAATTTATAGTGGTTCCCCAATCTTTGGGTACATCCACTTTCCCCCTTCGCCTATCTAGCAGTGTACTAGATTCAGCCAAACTTCTCCACTATCTCAGAACCCAACTAGGTTCCTACACCTCAGGCCCAAAGCCTTACACTCAGCCACTAAGGCCTACACTCAGCCACCCAGGCCTACACTCAGCCAATCAAGGCCTACACTCAGAGTTCTTCAACTCCTACACTCAGGCAACCAAGCCCTACCCTCAGCCTTTATAATATAGGCTTACAATTCACTCAGATCCAATGGATCCTACAAGTTAAAATTGAATTACAATAACTAACTCTACAACTCAGAAAATAAGAGAGGAGTTGAGAGTTTCTTGAAGAGTTCTTGGAAGAACTCAGCTAGATCCAAACTGACTTAGCTTCCTTCAAAGCTTCTTGAGTAGAACTGAATTAGTCTGAATCCTCTGCAGTTGATCCTTGACCTCTACTTCTTGAGATCCAGATGATTCTGAATCCTTCTTATCAGCCTTAGTTCCAAAGACTGAATTCTTGATTGGAGCTCTCTCTCTCCAACTTCTTAGATCTGCAGTTGGACTGCCAGATCTTCTTGTGTTGATACTCTGTGTACCACTTTTTTGATTACTTGAATAATCTGATCTATTACTTCAAATAGCTTCAACAACTTCTTATTAACACCTTATCAACAACCTTCCTGTAAACAGTCTGTGCCTATTTATAGGCCTTCTTCAAGGTAACCGTCTGGTCCGGTTCATAACTGACTTCTGACATCTCTGACAAGTGATGTAAACCGGCTGGAACGGCAGCTGTCATGTCATCCAGTCAATTCTTGAAATTCTCTAACTGTCAGATAGTGTCGAGACTTTCTGTTCTTAAGTGTCGACACTTATAGACCAAGTGTCGACACATGTTGTGTAAGTGTCGACACAAGTCTACAAGGTGTCGACACAACTCCTTGTATGTCTCGACACAGATTCTTCTTCAAGTGTCGACACTGAAATTAAGTGTCGACACAAGTACTTGATCTTCTGTAACTTGTTGAATTCTTCTAAGTGTCGACACATCTCCTTTGTGTCGACACATCTTCATGTGTTGAAACTGTCAAGTGTCGACACTGCTTCTTGGTGTCGACACAAGTCTTCAATTTTGTTTCTTCAGCTGAGTGTCGACACATTCCCTTAGTGTCGACACTTGTACTTAGAATATTTTGTAAACTATTCTGTTCTTTGCTAAGTGTCGACACAGCTCCTTGTGTCGACACTTTCTTCAAGTGTAGAGTCTTCAACTAAGTGTCGACACATTGTGCTGGGTGTCGACACTTTCTTCAAGTGTTGACTCTTCTGGTTGTGTGTCGACACATTGTGCTGAGTGTCGACATATACTTCAAGTGTTGACTCCTTTGAGTGTGTGTCGACACGTTGTGCTGACTGTCGACACATTCTTCATATGTTGACTCTGCTGATTGAGTGTCGACACATTGTGTTGAGTGTCGACACTTGTCCTTAGTCTCTGCAGAATTTTGCTGAGTGTCGACACAACTCCAAGTGTCGACACTTTCTGATGTAGACTCAGCTCTTCTAGGTGTCGACACAGCTTTTCTGCATTCTTCTTCACTGAGTGTCGACACAGCTCCAAGTGTCGACACTTTCTGTCTGGTGTCGACTCTTCTTCTCAGGTGTCGACACAATTACTCCAAGTGTCGACACTGCTTGTCTGGGTGTCGACACAAGCTTTCTCAAGTGTCGACACTTTCCCTCTGGGTGTCGACACATGGACTTAGAAACTTTTAGCTTCAGTCCAGTGAATACCTAACCTGCACAAGTAACTCAAACAAACATCAAATACATTATGATGTATATCATTGAGTTAGGTGAGGCTTCTTCAAATCAGGTACATTTGACCAATGTACCCAACAATCTCCCCCTATTTGGAGAAGTCATAACCCTTAGTCAATGATATACACCACTCAAAATTAAAAATTAGAAAATGATGTAAAGCAGGTATATGTCAACAGGGTAAACTTAAACATGTAATACAACACACATGTATACTCATTAAACATTGCAGAACAAACAAGAAATAGACACATGCTTCTGAACAATCATGAGATATATTTATCAAAAATTATTCTAACATTGTTTTAATACATTTCCATTGTTTTACAAAAATATTTCATATGTAAAAGATTACAACAATGTTTCTTAGTCTAATCTTAGTCTAGTTCTGATCAGGTTCTTTTATAACTATTCCTTTCCCAGCTTGTACTTTGGCCTTTACAGCAGCAGCAACAGCAGGCTCAGCATCAGCAGGCTTCTTGCCTTTGAGATCTTTCTTATCAGCCTTGATCTTTTGCCTCTCAAAGTAATGATAGGGCTTAGGAAAGTACTTGCTAGGCTCCACAGCTGTAGGATGTAGCTTTCCTAACTTAGCCTTCCTTTTATACTGGACAATGACTTCCTGCCTAATCTCATGCTTCCTCCATTCTGCTTCTGAGAACCATTTGTTCCTTTCATGAGCATTGTCCTTGGCTGCTTTCCAGGCTGTGAGAATGATGTTCCTAGAAGTAGGGCTCCACTGTTCAAAATCTGGTTTTTGCTCAGCTAGTTCCCTAAACTTCTTCTTTGACAGCCGCGTCTCTTCTTCTTTGTCCAAAGCCTCTTGCATAGCTGCTGTTATAGGTTGAACAACCTTTTCCAGAACAACATTAGACTTTCCAGTAGTTGGACTATACATTGTGCTGACTTCTGCATGAACCATGTCAAAATCTGGAGGTGGATAGATCACCTGAGCTACTTCCTGTTGCTCACCTCCAAGATATGCACTTTGAATTCCTGATTCAGCAACATTATCATCATCACACAGGGGAGGATAGCCCAGTGTAGCTCTGATGGAGTTAGATATCCATTTGGCATGGTCAGAGCTAGCTTTGACTAACACCCTCTCCCCCTTTATGACTTCTTGTGCAACATGGTCTCTGACATCATCCTTTTGGAATCTGATCTGACTGTCCAAATACCTGATCCCATCTTTAAAATAAGGTCTAAGCTTGGTAAGCTGTTCAGAAATGACCTTCTGTGAATCCTTGATTGCAGTCTTGACAGCAGCAATTTCTTCTTGAAATACTTTATCAAATTCAGCCTTAACTGCAGCAGATGACCTTCTGTGAATCCTTGATGGTTTGTCAGCTTGCACATCTAGTGCTTTCTCACTTGCTTGCCTTCCAGGCTCTTCCTGAACTTGCAGTTGCTCCCCCTCAGCAGCAGCACCCTTCTCTTCAGCAGCAGCAACTTTATCCATGTCAAAGTCCTCTTGATCTAGATTGAGAAATAGATCTTCCATGGTAAATTCTACTGGTGACTGTGCAGGAGAAGTACTGGGTTCATCAACTACTTTATCAGGAACCACTTCTAGGATAACTGATGTGTCTTGGAGAACAACATCTGGTTCTTGATTTGCTTGCTGAGTTTGCTGATGGACATCAGACAAATCAGAATCTATTACAGAAAAATCTAAAGTATTGAGGTCAGTAAGTACCTCTTGGATAATGATTGTGGCTTGCTCACTGTCCAGAGTAGAGGGTTCTTCTACTGCTGGAAGCTCCCCTGGCTTGGATCCTTATACTTGGGGCTAGCTGGAGGCAGCTCCCCCTGGATTTCAGCTGTCTCTTGAGGAGCAGGAGACTTCTCTGCAGCCACTTCCTCTTAACTATCAGGAGTGAAAACAACTTGTTCTTCACTACCTGAACTGCCGGAGGACTCCTGTGTCACAGGAGCTATCTTCCTCTTCTTCTTTGGAGGTGAAGCTTTCTGAGTAACTGGCTTCTCTGGGGTAGGTATATCCTTAGATAGTACTCTTTCCCACCTGGAAAATATCCTCATATCCATCCTTCTCATATGGTTGATCTTGCTACCAGCAGCATTGCTCATTACCTCTGGTATTGTACCAGCCAGGTAGAGACTTAGTATTCTGCCCAGATTGGGCTTCTTCAGACTCTCCTTAATTTTCTCATACACAACCATGGACCAGTCTGTTTTTAGGTTGAAGATAATTCTGGTCATAACACTGAACATGGAGGCTGACACCCTGTCATGCCCTCCAGTCTTGCTGAGTAGAACTTTACCTACAATTTCAGACAGAAATTTTCCTTGGTTATTCATTCCTTTCCTGTTGAATACAAATCCTATCTTCATCTTAGGATCTAGACCACACCAGGTAAGTGCTTCCCTGGTCTTAGATGTAGTCACTTCCTCTTCTGCTTGAATTTTAGGTAGCTGAAGTACCTTTCTCAGAGTTTTGGGTGAAATCTTGACCTTGGTTCCATGCACTCTTGATTTGATTCTGTAACCTGAGTCATCTACAGAAGCTCCAGTAAGGAATTCAAGAACTTCCTTCTTCCATATTTTGGTTGGTTCTGAAACCAAGTACTCCAATCCAGAATCGGTGACTAGGGTTACCACCGATTTGATTTCTTGATCGCCATCGTCGAACGCGCCACGAACCAGTTCATAGCCTTCATTGACGTTCTCCTCGAGCTTGGGAGCCATTAGGGTTTGTAGAATTAGTCTTTAGAAAAGAGAAATGTCGACACAGTAGTTTGGTCTCGAAACTCTGAAAGCGTGTCGACACACAAAGACAGAATCCTATTTATACCTTTCTGATTTGAAGACGAACAGGCAGGATGGATTACTAAAAATGTGTCGACACTGGCAATAAGTGTCGACACTGACTTATAATGTCTCGACACTCATGTGTCGACACAAGTTTAGTCAACAGATTTTATGTGTCGACACTTAGTTATGTGTCGACACCACACTACTCGACATGTAGTCGAGACGTTACTTAGATAATTCTGAGTAAAACTTAAGTGTCGACACCTCATTGGATGTGTCGACACCAACTCGACATGTGTCGACACTAACATTCTGAAGTGTCGACACCAACTTCCTAGATGTGTCGACACCATTTTCCTGAAGTGTCGACACTGACGATTCTGTGTCGACATAGACTTGTCTATGTGTCGACACCTTTTTACTTAGCCAATTTTTAGTTCTGTAAACTTAGTCTAAGTTTATCATACCTAGTTCAATTTTGAACCTATTGAACTTAGCTTCTTCTAAGGGCTTAGTAAACATATCAGCTATCTGATTATCAGTTTTAACATATTCAAGTGCAATATCATTTCTTTCTACATGCTCCCTAAGAAAGTGATATTTAATCTCAATATGTTTAGTTCTACTATGTGATACAGGATTATTAGCTATTGAAATAGCACTTGTAGAATCACAGAAAAGTGGAGTTCTACTTACCTGAAATCCATAGTCTTCTAGCTGATGTTGAATCCACAGAAGTTGAGCACAGCAACTTCCTGCAGCTACATATTCTGACTCAGCTGTGGAGATAGCCACACTGGTTTGCTTCTTACTACTCCATGAAATGAGTCTTCCACCTAAGAATTGACAGGATCCAGTAGTGCTCTTTCTATCTTCTTTGCATCCTGCAAAGTCTGCATCTGAATAGCCTGTTAGATCAAAATCTCCATTCCTAGGTTACCAGAGGCCTAGATAAGGTGTGCCCTTTAGATATCTCAAAATCCTTTTGACTGCAGTCAAATGAGACTCTTTAGGGCAGGCTTGATACCTGGCACAAACACATGTAGCATACATGATGTCAGGTCTACTAGCAGTCAAGTATAAAAGGGAGCCAACTATCCCTCTATACAAGGTTTCATCTACAGGTTTCCCTGCATCATCCTTGCTAAGAGACATACTTGACCCCATAGGAGTCTTCATGGTACTGGATGAATCCATACCATACTTCCTTATGAGTTCTAGGGTGAACTTGGACTGACATATGGATAGACCACTTTCAGTCTGTTTAACTTGGAGACCCAAGAAAAACTTCAGTTCTCCCATACTACTCATCTCAAATTGACCTTGCATAAGTTTTGCAAACTTTTTGCAAAGGCTGCTTTCAGTAGACCGAAATATAATGTCATCTACATATATTTGGACTAGTATGACTTTGCCTCTAGATTCCCTAAGGAATAAAGTCTTATCTATTTTCCCCCTTGTGAACTTGTTCTCAATGAGGAAACTAGATAGGGTTTCATACCAAGCTCTAAGAGCTTGCTTTAACCCATACAATGCTTTCCTAAGTCTATAGACATGATGTGGAAGAGTATGATCAACAAAACCTGAAGGCTGCTCCACATATACTTCTTCCTTTAGATTACCATTTAGGAATGCTGACTTCACATCCATTTGGTATACCTTGAATCCTTGATAGGTTGCATAGGCCAAGAACATCCTTATGGCCTCCAGTCTGGCTACTGGGGCAAAGGTTTGATCAAAATCAATACCTTCTTCTTGCCTATATCCTTTTGCAACCAGTCTTGCTTTATTCTTAATGATGACCCCTTGTTCATCTAACTTATTTCTGTAGATCCACTTAGTTCCTATAACATTGTGGTCTTTAGGCTTTGGAACCAGCTCCCAAACCTTGCACCTTTTGAACTGATTAAGTTCTTCTTGCATAGCTTCAGTCCACTGTGGATCTTGTATAGCTTCTTCAAATTTCTTTGGTTCTATTTGAGACAGAAAACTTGAATATACTACAGCATTCTGATTTCTGCTCCTTGTCTGAACACCTTGTCTTGGATCTCCAATAATCAGCTCTACTGGATGATCTCTTAGATGCCTGTTGGCTGGAGGCATCCTTACTCCTGGTTGTACTTCTATAACATCTTCATCATGCTGAGTTCCTTGTACTTCTTCAGCTCCTGGTACATGTAGTTCTCCCCCTGGACATAAGCCATCTTCTTCTACTTGCTGTCTTGCAGCAGGTACATCTTCTATGGTTAGATTGTCCATCTTCTTAGTAAGACCTGTGGGGCTGCACACACTACTAGACAACTCATTGTTAATAAGTTTTGTCTCATCAAAAACTACATGCACAGACTCCTCTACAACTTGTGTAGTCAAGTTGTAGACTCTATAAGCCTTACTATTATTGCTGTACCCAACAAACACTCCCTCTTGGGACTTGGCAGCAAACTTAGTTAAGTAAGACTTCCCATTGTTAAGTATGAAGCATTTGCAACCAAAAATCCTGAAATAGGATAGGTTTGGTTTCCTGCCTTTCACAACTTCATAGGGGGTCTTATTTAACCTTTTAGTGATGGTAGCCCTATTTATCACATGACATGCAGTGTTAACTGCTTCAGCCCAGAAATACTCTGGCAGTGATGAATCACTTAATAGGGTCCTACCAGCCTCTATCAAGGTCCTATTCTTCCTTTCAGCAATGTCATTTTGCTGAGGTGTTCTAGGTGAAGAAAATTCTTGAAATATCCCAAAGTCTTCACATAGTCTTGTCATGCTATCAGACTGAAATTCAGTGCCATGGTCACTTCTAATTTTGACCACTGTACTGTTTAGTTCATTCTGAATTTGCTTGACAAAGTTATGGAAAACACTAGGTGTTTCAGATTTCTGTCTTAAGAAGAACACCCAGGAAAACCTTGAGTAGTCATCTACAACTACAAAGGTGTAGACCTTCCTACCTAAGCTGTGAACTGGCATTGGACCAAAGAGATCCATATGCAAGAGGTATAAGCACCTCACAGCATCTTTGTTCTCAATGCTTTTAAAGGTGGATTTGGTCTGCTTGCCCTTTTGACAAGCTGAGCAAATGCCATCTTTAACACACTTAACTTGAGGACCATTCCTCACTAACTCTTTGCTAAAGAGTTTGCTAATAGTCTTGTAGTTAAGATGAGCAAGCCTCTTGTGCCACTTGACACAATGAGAGACTGTCTCATCAGCTACAAGACAAACAGGAGAACCATTGTTCTCAATCATGATGTCTAGACAGTAGACATTCCTCTTTCTATATCCTGTCAAAATGATCTCTTGATCACTTGACCTCTTGATATGACAACCATTTTTAACAAATGAGATGTCATACCCTACATCACTTAACTGACTTATACTTAAAGGGTTGTGTTTCAACCCTTTAACATAAGCCACTTGAGTAATGGTAACAAGGTTTGAAGAAATGTTACCAAACCCTTTGATGATTCCTTTTTCAGAACCACCAAAGGTCACTTTAGGACCATTTTTGATTGGAATGTAGTCCTTCAATAGTCCCCTTGTTCCAGTCATATGTCTGGAACATCCACTATCCAAGTACCATGTTGGGGTATGGCCACTTGGATTCACCTGCAAAACAAATTAATGAACCTTAGAACCCAAAGTAAACTTGGGTCCTTGGTGATTGTTAGTTTGCAACATGACATAGCTACCTACTGGATTTCCACCAGGTAGCTTGCTACTCCCATTGGCACTTGCATTGTGCCAACAGTCCAAGGCAAAGTGGCCAACTTTGCCACAGCACCAGCATTCAAACTTGTTGTACCTTTGCTTGGGTACAGACTTGGCTGTCTTGACTACAGCAGGCTTATTGAATGTTGGGGCTTTGCCCTTGGACTTGGACTGATCCTGAACAGTCCTTGTTGGTTTAATAAAACCCAATCCAGCCTTTCCTTTATGATGAACAAATTCATCAATCAAGGGTAGCACTGATTTAGGTTTTGAAAACCTAGCAACTAGCTCTCTTTCCTTCTGAAGATTGATCTCCAGTCTCTTAATTTGATCATTTTTATAGGTGATAGTTCCCATCTGAATCACAGTAATGTGTTTCAGCCTGGCTACCTCATTGAGCTTTTGATCAAATGTTTTCTCAAAATCTGTTGCAGCTGCCTTGAGATCAGCAATCTCCTTTGCCTGACTTTTGGCTAGGGACTTGCTTTTCTTATAGGCTTGCAACAGTACTTTATATTCATCTAAGAGCTGATGAATATCTCCCTCAGATTCAGAAGCACTTCCATCACTTGATGAAGATGAATCTGACTCTGAACTAGAACTGGAATCTGAACTTTGAGTTGGACTTTGTACCTGACTAGGTCCTGGCTGCTCCAGGATTTTGGTACTTTCAGTCAATTCCATCAGTCCTTGGCACTGACACTCTTCTTGTTCATAGATTGATTCTATGATCTGCATAAACTTTTCTTCTTCTTCAGCAAATAGCCCTATGTAGGCTTCAACATCTGTCTCAGTGTCTGAAGAAGAAATGTCTGAAAGAGTCTTCTCATTCTTTGCAACAAAGGACTTCTCCTTCTTTCCTTTGAAGTGAGTCTTCTTTTTGTCACTGGATTCTTTTCTTCTCTCAGGACAATCTGCAATAACATGACCCTGTCTATTGCAGCAGTAACACACTATCTTAGACCCAGTTGCCTTGCTAGTCTTTGTCTTTTTCTTGTCCTTCTTTGAAGGCTTCTTCTCCTGATACTGGACTTCTTTCCCTTTGGAAAATGAAGGTCTGGACCTCCACTGTTTCTTCTTCAGGAATTTCTGAAAATGTCTGGTGAATGCAGCAAAGTCTTCATCACTTTCACTGCTTGTAGACTTTGTGCTAACAGACTCATCAGATTCTGATTCAACTACCTCTGGAGGAGGAGTTGATGACTTAGTCCTGCCCTTTCTAGGTACTTCTGACTTGAAGGCAACAGTCCTTTCCCTGTGCTCAGTCCTTGTTGATTTTTCCTCCTCTTTTCTCACTGACAGCTGCATCTCATAAGACAACAACTTGCCAAACAGTGTGGGAGGAGGAATTTCTACCAACTTTGCCATTTCTCTGATGGCACAGATCTTGGTGTCCCAATCTTTGGTTAGGGACCTTAAGAACTTATCATTCAATTCATAGTTAGTGAACTCTCTTCCATAGGACATGAGTTCATTAACAATTCTATAGAACTTCTTGTAGCATTCAGTGATGCTATCTCCTCTTCCTTGCCTAAAGCTCTCATACTCTTGATTAAGCAAGGACTTCCTATCTTGCCTAACTTCTTCAGAACCTTCCATATAGACAATGAGAGTATCCCACATCTCTTTTGCTGTTTTACAGTGAATTAAGTTCTGAAAAGTGGCATCATCAATGACACTTACTATAATGTTTTGTGCCCTCTTGTCCATAGTGGCTAGGACAATTTCATCCTGAGTCATCTCAGAGAAATCCTTTGGAGTTCTCTGTGTAGCATCCAAAACTGAAACCTTCATGGGCACATATGGCCCCTCTTTGACTGTGATGTAGATTCTAGGGTCAGAGGCCTCCATAAATAGCCTAACCCTTTCTTTCCAGATCCAAAAGATCTCTTTTCTGCATATGGGCAGTTTCATTGAACCCAATTCCTTGTGATTCTCTGAAGAACCCATGTTTCTTGATTTTCTTGAAACTGTGTTCTGACTTACACTGAATCTGCCAAACTGGATCTCCTCAGACAGTTAGTCCTTTTTGAGCAACCTCCCTCTGATACCACTTGAAAGATATGGTACCTAAACACCTAGAGGGGGGGGGGGGTGAATAGGTGACCTAAACCTTTTTGAAACTTTATTGGCAGCAAAACAGTTATCTCACAGATTTCTACGGCTAACAGCAATAACAAAATATAAACTGCCAATCCACAGCACAACACAGCACAGCAGACACACAAATTTATAGTGGTTCCCCAATCTTTGGGTACATCCACTTTCCCCCTTCGCCTATCTAGCAGTGTACTAGATTCGGCCAAACTTCTCCACTATCTCAGAACCCAACTAGGTTCCTACACCTCAGGCCCAAAGCCTTACACTCAGCCACCAAGGCCTACACTCAGCCACCCAGGCCTACACTCAGCCAATCAAGGCCTACACTCAGAGTTCTTCAACTCCTACACTCAGGCAACCAAGCCCTACCCTCAGCCTTTATAATATAGGCTTACAATTCACTCAGATCCAATGGATCCTACAAGTTAAAATTGAATTACAATAACTAACTCTACAACTCAGAAAATAAGAGAGGAGTTGAGAGTTTCTTGAAGAGTTCTTGGAAGAACTCAGCTAGATCCAAACTGACTTAGCTTCCTTCAAAGCTTCTTGAGTAGAACTGAATTAGTCTGAATCCTCTGCAGTTGATCCTTGACCTCTACTTCTTGAGATCCAGATGATTCTGAATCCTTCTTGTCAGCCTTAGTTCCAAAGACTGAATTCTTGATTGGAGCTCTCTCTCTCCAACTTCTTAGATCTGCAGTTGGACTGCCAGATCTTCTTGTGTTGATACTCTGTGTACCATTTTTCTGATTACTTGAATAATCTGATCTATTACTTCAAATAGCTTCAACAACTTCTTATTAACACCTTATCAACAACCTTCCTGTAAACAGTCTGTGCCTATTTATAGGCCTTCTTCAAGGTAACCGGCTGGTCCGGTTCATAACTGACTTCTGACATCTCTGACAAGTGCTGTAAACCGGCTGGAACGGCAGCTGTCATGTCATCCAGTCAATTCTTGAAATTCTCTAACTGTCAGATAGTGTCGAGACTTTCTGTTCTTAAGTGTCGACACTTATAGACCAAGTGTCGACACATGTTGTGTAAGTGTCGACACAAGTCTATAAGGTGTCGACACAACTCCTTGTATGTCTCGACACAGATTCTTCTTCAAGTGTCGACACTGAAATTAAGTGTCGACAAAAGTACTTGATCTTCTGTAACTTGTTGAATTCTTCTAAGTGTCGACACATCTCCTTTGTGTCGACACATCTTCATGTGTTGAAACTGTCAAGTGTCGACACTGCTTCTTGGTGTCGACACAAGTCTTCAATTTTGTTTCTTCAGCTGAGTGTCGACACATTCCCTTAGTGTCGACACTTGTACTTAGAATATTTTGTAAACTATTCTGTTCTTTGCTAAGTGTCGACACAGCTCCTTGTGTCGACACTTTCTTCAAGTGTAGAGTCTTCAACTAAGTGTCGACACATTGTGCTGGGTGTCGACACTTTCTTCAAGTGTTGACTCTTCTGGTTGTGTGTCGACACATTGTGCTGAGTGTCGACACATACTTCAAGTGTTGACTCCTTTGAGTGTGTGTCGACACATTGTGCTGAGTGCCGACACATTCTTCATATGTTGACTCTGCTGATTGAGTGTCGACACATTGTGTTGAGTGTCGACACTTGTCCTTAGTCTCTGCAGAATTTTGCTGAGTGTCGACACAACTCCAAGTGTCGACACTTTCTGATGTAGACTCAGCTCTTCTAGGTGTCGACACTTCTGCTAAGTGTCGACACAGCTTTTCTGCATTCTTCTTCTCTGAGTGTCGGCACAGCTCCAAGTGTCGACACTTTCTGTCTGGTGTCGACTCTTCTTCTCATGTGTCGACACAATTACTCCAAGTGTCGACACTGCTTGTCTGGGTGTCGACACAAGCTTTCTCAAGTGTCGACACTTTCCCTCTGGGTGTCGACACATGGACTTAGAAACTTTTAGCTTCAGTCCAGTGAATACCTAACCTGCACAAGTAACTCAAATAAACATCAAATACATTATGATGTATATCATTGAGTTAGGTGAGGCTTCTTCAAATCAGGTATATTTGACCAATGTACCCAACAACATTGTTTTGGTTATTTATTTTCTTATTCTTTCTTCTTTTCTTATTTTTGTGTGTGATTTCAGTTTGATTGAGATTGTTATTATCTACTTTTTCTTTACCCTTTTCAGACACAAATTTTATTGGCGTGGATAATATGTTTTTCTTAAGTATGGGGGTAAACTTGATGATGCACCCAAGCCCAGTTTTCTATTTAGTCTGGCATTGACTGCGCTTGTGATGTCCATCAGCTTAAGGCTTCTCCCATTGAGAGATTCCTCAAGTTGTTTTGCCTCACATAGCCCTGTTTTTAAAGAATTAATTTGTTCATTAGCTATAGTTAGTTCATCTTTTAGCTTAGTGTTTTAAGAAATCAGACTTTCTTGATTAGCTAGTCTTTCCCTAAGTGTTTTGATATCTTTTTCAGAGTTGATTAGGTTAATACGCATGGTTTTAAATTCAGTTTTGAAAGTATCAGAACTATAATCAAAAGATGAAAGTACCTGATCAGCCTCTGATTTTCAGGCTCCTTCATTGTCAAATTCTTCTTCATCATCTAATTGACTTCTAGAGGCATTGATGGCCATAAGGCAAACATCCTTGGCCCTTGCCTCTTCATCATCTTCACTGGAACTGGAAGATGTGGATTCATCTTCAATGTCACTCCAGTTTTTAGCAACAAAACCCTTCTCCTTCTTTTTGTATTTGATGGAGGAAGGCCTTGAGCTTTATTGTCTTCTGGAGTCCTTCTCTCTTCTTCTTTCTTTCTTTTGATTCTCTAGACACTCTGAGATAAAGTGTCAAGGTTTCCTGCAGTCAAAACCTACTACTTCTTTAGTAGGAGTTTTGTCATACCTTGGCTTATCATCCTGCCTGGATGATTTTCTTCTGAAGTCATTCCTTGCCATTTTGTAAAATCTCTTGACAAAGAGACTCATTAGCTCTTCATTTACTGTTGAGGCTTCACTTTCTTCAGCAGCCTTGAATGCTAAGTTGTGCTCCTTTCTTGTTGGTGGAGGAGTCCTTTGTTTAGTAGCTTCTCTAAACTTTATTAGCTGCTCATAAGACTTGAGCTTTCCCAATAGAGATTCTGTGAAAATCTCATTTAAGCTCATGGCCTCATTGATTGGCCAGATCTTTGAATCCCATGAGCTTGGAAAGCACATGAGGATTTTATCATTAACTTCAGTAAGGGTGATGTCCTTATCCAAAGTTTTCAGCTCATTGATTATTGAGCTCAGTCTGTTGTACATGTCAGCAACAGTTTCTGACTCATTCTTCTTGAAGTTCTCATACTGGTATATGAGATTAGATCTTCTGTCTTTCCTCTCATCTGCAGAGCCAGCCACCATTTGGTTGATAGAGTCCCAAATGGCCTTGGCTGAAGTGCATTCATCCACTTTCTGGAAGATGTCATCAGACATTATTTGGGCCAGAATGTTCATGGCTTTAGCATCAACAACTTTGGCTTTCTTATGAGCATCAGTCCACTCAGGTGGCTGAACTGCATGAGTGCTTGAGGTTGTTGTATATGTAGATGGTTGAGGACCTGTCAAGATAGAATTGTAGATGTCTTCATCAATAGAATTCATATAAAGTTTTATTCTTGCCTTCCAGATGACAAACTTATTTAAGTTGCACACTGGAGGTCTGGTGCTTGTATAATCTTTATTCCGTGCCATGTTGTGAATATAATCCTAAGAGAAATAAAAGATCAGATCTAACACAGGATCTTTTGGTTCAAGGGTTAACTTATACAACCAAAGGAACACTGCTTTGATACCAATTGAAAGTGAGGCTTAGATCTGATATACTCTAGAGGGGGGGGGGGGGGGTGAATAGAGTCTTTAAAACTTTAAAGCTTTTTGATGTTTATTAAAACTTCAGAGTAAGGAAGATATTTGATACCAAATATACAGTAAGTAAAATAACAGTCCTAAGATAAAATAATCTACCACAGACACAACAGAATTAAATTAATTAACACGGGCACAACAAACCTAACTAGCACAGGCACAACAAGAACAAAAGAAAGAGGGAAACCAGACAACACAAGAATTTTTATAGTGGTTCCCCAACTTGGGTACATCCACTCTTCTACCACCCTGGTAGGAATCCACTCAAAGGTTTTGATCAGGCGACTGCCACCAATAAGCTTTTGATCAGGTGCTCAAAAACCAATCTCAAGTATTTTGATCAGGTGATTTGCAACTAAGGAATAACTTTTGAAGGGAGTTAAAGAACCATTTTTACAATGAGGGGGTGAGAGAGTTATGGTGTCTTCTCTTTCTCAAAAACAACTGAGAAGACTAGTGGATGTTTGATGTTAGCAAAGCTCCCCATGAGATATTGAGTTGTTCAGGAAGGTTGAGCTTTGCCTCAGGGTGAGTAGGTCTTCAATCTTCTAGCCTTGACCAGTAGAGATCCAAGAACTTTTTGACTGATGAAGATTTGTTTCCCTTAAAAACTCCTGGAAGGAAGAATGAAGAAGACTCTTGATTTTTGGATGGATGTTCTTCTTCTTGCTATTGTTTCTCTGGTCTGGGCTTCTTGTTTCTTTCCTCTGTTACTGTGTTATTGCACTGTGTAATACTTGCTGTTCTGTTTTCAAAATCCTTATTCTCTACCGAGAAGGAAGAAGAAAATCCCTTTTATATTTTCTATGGAATTTTTCTTTTCAATTTTGAATTCCTTCATGCATTGATTGCTGACGGCCTTGAGAATATCTGCATTAATTGATTTACCCAACTGTCCCATTGAAAATGGGCAAGTAATAATCCTGATGAATACCATAATCAATGCTGCTTCCAATGGTAATATTCAGAGAATATTAAGCATTGATTATTCAAGAATTATTACAATTAAATAAGGACAGAAGGAGGGAAAATTTCAAGTTTGGATCTGCATAGAAATCGTCGAGCAAAGAACAGAATTCGTCGACCTGGGTCAAGAGTTCATCGAGCTGAGAAGTCATGTTCGTTGACCAGATAATTGTTGTTCGTCAACCTGAGATACAAGATCGTCGACCTGAGAACTGCTGCTACATGATAAAACTTGTCAATACTGTGGTCTAATTTCGTCGAGCTGAGAACATGAATTCATCGACTGGAGTTCAGTGAAATGATTCTGGACTTAGAATGTTGAAGTAGAACATCCAAAAATTGTCGGCCTGAGAACTACGTTCGTCGAGCTCATCTCAGAGAATTGTCTCTGAGTTCGTCGAGCTGAGCACGACTTTTGTCGAGCTGAGTTCGACTAACGTCGAACTCATTTCCTGAGTCTTTGAAATTTCTCTAAGTCCTGAGTCTTCTGTAGTTTGTTGAAGGCTGGTCCAGGCAATGTTGACTCTAAGGACAAGGCCTAGACTCTAGGACACAAACATGACCCTGGCTATACATGTTGGGTCAAACATCCTAGTTTATTGAACCTAGCCCAAATCTAACTAGGGATCCAACAATGCAATTGATGCGAGCTCCGTTGCTCCAAGGGCCTAAGGAGGGGGAGGATCTGTTTTTGTATCTTGGGGTCGGGGTGGTCGCCTTGAGCTCTGTTCTGGTTCGTGAGGAGAGGAAGAGGCAGCTCCCCATATACTATGTGAGCTGGGTTTTGAGGAAGGCCGAGCTCCGATATCCAATCTTGGAGAAGTTGGCCTTCGCCCTGATCATCTCCGCCCGTAGGCTTCGGCCCTACTTCCTGGCACACTCCATCCGAGTGATGACTGACCACCCCCTCCGTAACATCTTCGAGGGGGTGGATCATTTAGGTAGGTTGGCCAAGTGGTCGGTGGAGTTGAGCGAGTTCGACATCTCCTTCGTCCCCCTCCTCTCGATCAAGGCCCAAGCGATGGATGACTTCTTGGCTGATTACGTAATCGAGGTGGCGGAGGAAGAGCTCACTCGCCTGACTCCATGGAAGGTAAAGGTAGACGGCGCCTCGGGGAGGCATTCCCTGGGGGTGGGGGTGATCTTGGAGAGCCCCCAGGGAACTAGAATCGAGCAAACAGTAGTGATACACTTTCCGATCACCAACAACCAGGACGAGTACGGTGCCGTAATAGCAGGTCTGCGCCTGGCCAGGGAACTGGGGGTGTTGGACGTAGAGGTCCTCACGGACTCCATGGTGGTGTCTTCCCAGATCAACGGGGAGTTTGAGGCGCGAGAGCCCACCCTGCGGCTGTACTTAGCCAAAGTGAAGTGGTCATTGGCACATTTGAAACCTTCTCCATCCAACATGTGCCCAGGGAAGAAAACGACCAGGTCAATCAGCTCACAAAGCATGGTCCCCGAGTGGGGGGGTACCATCACCGACCTGTTCCGCCCTTCCATCGAAGAGGGAGAGCTCATGGAGATAGAACAGGGCCCTTTGTGGATGGACTCGGTCACAACTTTCCTCTCCACAGGAGACTATCCGGAGGGGGTGGACAAGAAGAAGCTCATGTATAAATCAGCATACTACCTCCTTCGAGACGGGCAGCTGTACACGAAGACTCTCTCAGGGATATTGGCCCGTTGCGTGGCCGAGAGGGAAGTGCAAAGGATCTAGGAAGAAGTCCACTCCGAAGAGTGTGGGAGCCACTCCGGTAGTCGGAACTTGGAAGGGAGGATTGTCAGGCAGGGGTACTTCTGGTCAACCCTGAGCCACGATGCTGCAGAATTCGCAAGAAGGTGCCACAAGTGCTTGTTGTATGCCCCCGTCCAGCTACAGCCGGCTCAGCACCTCAAAAGCATCATAGCCCCCTGGCCCTTCGCAATTTGGGGGATGGATTTGGTTGGACCGTTCCCCCAGGCCAGTGGGCAAAGATGATTCCTGTTGGTAATGATTGACTATTTCTCTAAGTGGTTGGAGGTGAAAGCGCTGGCCAAGGTGACCTCCTAGGTCATCAGAAACTTTGTTTGGGGGGAGATCATCTGCCACCATGGGCTGCCCCAGGCCATTGTCACAGATAATGGGCCTCAGTTCGCCAGCGCAGAATTCACCAGCTTCTGCGAGCAGCTCGGGATCGACCTCAGATTCGCCTCGATCTACCACCATAGGAGCAACAGGCATGTGGAGGCCGCCAATAAGATCATCGTAAATCTCCTAAAGAAGAAAGTTGAAAATCTGAAGGGGAGCTGGGTGGAGCTGCTTCCCGCGGTTCTCTGGGCCCTGAGGACCACCCCCAACACAGCAACAGGAGAGAACCCCTTCAAGCTTTCTCACGGATGCGAAGCAGTGCTCCCTATAGAATTTGAAATCCAAACGCCTCGGGTGGCCACGGTGGCAGAAAGCAGGGAAGAGTGGCTGGCTGAGAACGAGGAGGAGTTGCGACTCTCCATTGATATGGTGGAGGAGCTGCACGATCTTTCCGCCATCAAGCAAGAAGAGGTGAAGAGAAGAATGGACAAGTTCTTTAACAAGCACGTCAGAGTTAAACATTTCATGGAGGGGGACTTGGTCCTGAAAAAGGTAGATGCGGAAGGAAGGTCGGCAATCGTAGGGAAGCTCAACCCCAGCTGGGAGGTACCATTCATTATAAAGGAGGCATTGAGATCAGGAGGGTATCGACTCCAAAATGTGGAGGGCAAGACCCTGAGTCTCACCTGGAGCAGTGACAACTTAAAGCACTTTTTTCCTTAAGACACGTAAGCGATGCTTTGATTTTTAATAAAGTTCTTTGACCTAAAAATCCTGTCACAATGGTTTGTACGAAGAGAAAAAATGTACATGGACCCCGAGCAGATCCCGCTGTCAGGCTCTCACCTAGCTGGCAGGGCTGGAAGTCACTCAGTGTTAACCCGGGACCCCGAGCAGATCTCGCTGTCAGGCTCCTACCTAGCTGACAAGGCTGGATGACACTCGGTGCCAGCCATGGACCCCAAGCAGATCCCACTGTCAGGCTCTCACCTTGCTGGCAGGGCTGGAAGTCACTCGATGGTGTCAACCTTAGACTCCGAGCAGATCCCGCTGTCAGGCTCTCACCTAGCTGGCAGGGCTGGAAGTCACTCGGTGTCAACCTTAGACCCCGAGCAGATCCCGCTGTCAGGCTCTCACCTAGCTGGCAGGGTTGAAAGTCACTCGGTGTCAACCTTAGACCTCGAGCAGATCCCGCTGTCAGGCTCTTACCTAGCTGACAGGGCTGGAAGTCACTCGGTGTCAACCTTAGACCCCGAGCAGATCCCGCTGTCAGGCTCTCACATAGCTGGCAGGGCTGGAAGTCACTCGATGGTTCAACCTTAGACCCCGAGCAGATCCCGCTGTCAGGCTTTCACCTAGCTGGCAGGGCTGGAAGTCACTCAGCGTCAACCTTAGACCCCGAGCAGATCCTGCTGTCAGGCTCTCACCTAGCTAGCAGGGATGGACGTCACTTGGTGTTAACTTTAGATCTCGAGCAGATCCCGATGCCAGGATCTCACCTATCTGACAGGGCTGGAAGTCACTCGGTGTCAACCTTAGACCTCGAGCAGATCCCGCTGTCAGGCTCTCACCGAACAGGCAGGGCTGGAAGTCACTCTATGGTGTCAACCTTTGACCCCAAGCAGATCCTACTATCAGGCTCTCACCTAGCTGGCAGGGCTTGAAGTTACTCGATGGTGTCAACCTTAGACCCCGAGCAGATCCCTCTGTTAGGCTCTCACTTACCTGACAGGGCTGGAAGTCACTCGGCGTCAACCTTAGACCTCGAGTAGATCCCGTTGTCAGGGTCTCACCTAGCTGGCAGGGCGGGAAGTCACTCGATGGTGTAAAACTTAGATCCCGAGCAGATCCCGTTGTCAGGCTCTCACCTAACTGATAGGGCTGGATGTCATTCGGGGAAGTCCTATTCTCTCTAGATGGTGACCAAGGAGTTCGACACTTTTTTTAAGAATTGGGGGAGGCTCGGCACAGGCGAGCCAGGACTCGACAAGCTTAGCTCGGCCTCGGCAGAAGGGTAACGAGTTGGGCCCTTGGACCTCGCTAAAGGGAGGCGGGCCCCGCCAGGACGCTTACCCCTTCATTGTTTTACTTGGAAAATTTTATAAATTCGGCCTTATATTGATAAAAGTATGGACATCTCGCGAGCGAGCTGGGGGGGGGGGGGGGGGGGGCGTGCTGAGGGCGGCGGGTAGCCCACCCCCGGATCGTCCATGAATTGGTGAGCTCTCAGAGTGTACTCTCACAAACGAGCTCTAATAATTATCCTACTCGCAAAATATATCTACGCGAGGTCGCCCAAGGAAGAGTTCGCGAGCAAACAGGGCACACCAAGGACATACAGAAAAAGATAGAAAAAAAGTGGGGGAGGGGACAAAAGTTATATCAAAAATATATTGATTAATGGGGATAGTTACATGAGGAGCTCGCCTCAGCGAGGTTACACAAAAAAATGATGACAATGAAAGATCACCCATCACCCCCCTCGCCAGAATGGCGATCCTGCCCCCTCCGCCGGACAGACCCTGGAAGCGCTTCCCGAACAGCTCATCAAGGCTGTCTTCCTTCTCGCTGGGCGGTGTTGCCGGGAACAAGCTCGACATCAGATCCTGGACTGAGATCTCCTCGCACCCCTCCACCAGCACTCCAGTATCCTTCATCATCTGGAGTGTGCATTCGATGGCCTGGATTGAGTTGATCCGCAGCCTCTCGGTGAGGTTGGCCTCGCCAAAGATCCTCGTCCTCTTATATGGGAGGGTAGGATCGATGCTGCTGGCCGGGAAGAAGATCTTCGCCTGGCAGTGGGCCTCACGGCTGAGGCTCTGGTTCTCCTCCTTCAGCTTCGCATTCACCCCTTCTAGCTCGGCAAGGCGGCCGTGTAGCTGGCCGATCTCTCCCTCATGCTGGGCAGTGTGAGCCCGCAACTCTCCAGAAGCCTTGGCATCCTGATGAGGAAGGAAGTTCATTAGCAACAGTATAAAAATTTTAAGTAAAAGAGGAAAGGGGAAGCCCGAAGCTCACCAGTCCGCCGGAGGCTGGGTGAGAAGATGCTCGGTAATGCCGAGCTGCCTCGCCTGGTCGATGACCTTGTCCTTAGTGACGTCGCCCGCTTGCTCAGCTTTTTCGAGTTGATTGCTAAGGCTGAAGCTGCGGCGGACCAACATGTGGTGGAGCTCCATGGCTCACATATGGGACTGCATTCCCTCATGGCCGAGCTGCCACAGGGTCGTGCCCTTATAGGCCTCGGCATCCTCCCGACCCTAGAGGCCAAAGCCGAGGGCATATGCATGACCGGTGGCGTGCTTGCGGTCGCCCCAGGAGGGATGCAGGGTGGAGATGGAGACCCGGCGGGCCTGCGCATCCCACTGGACCATGGGATCGCCCGCCGAGTCCTTCCACCGCCCCCCAAAGCTGAAGAGGGGATGTTCCTTCGGCACGCCGGGCTCGCAAGCCGCCTTCTTCGCCGCGGGAGGGGCAGAGGTTGCCGCAGGGGGAGCAGAGGTCTCGCCACACTTCTGACCCTTGCTTGTGATCTCCTTGAGAGGGCTCTCTGGCTACGCGTCGGGGATGACCTCGAGCGAGATCATGTATATGGGGCTTAGTTGTTGTTGTTGTTGTTGTTTCGCCCGCGGAGCCAGCATGGCTCTCCTCATCTTTTTTGGTAGTTGTTGTCAATGCGGTGGGCTCGACCCCGCATCCTCAGGTCGCCTCTTGCTGTAGGAGGGTTTGGAGAAAGCCGCCTCATCTCGGCAGGCCACCACCACTGCCTTCTCGTGAGCAAGGGGGTCCAGATATAACCCCAAATCCGCAAACGGAGGGTTCATGGGGATCTGCCGCTCTCATGTATAAAATGACTTAGAAAAATTTGTTTGGCAATCATGGCGAGCTGAGCAGCAGAGCAAACAGTACCTTCGCCGGGCAGGACGGGGCGGAGCGAGTCAAGGCCCCTTCGCAGGAAGGCGACCTTGAAGTCCTTGTGGAGGAAGTATTTATGGAGGTCAGCATCATTGCCGGATATGGCCGGCGGGCGATAGACCTCCTCGCCCTTTTGCTGGGGTGAGTATGGGATATTGCCGAGATTGCCCTTGATAAAGGCGATTTTGGTCATCCAATTGTGGTGCTATTTCGTGATCCCACAAACCTTGATCAGCGAGCCAACGAAGTAGGCGACACCATCCGGTGTCGCCTTGTAAGAAAAGAGTTTCCTAAACACAGTCAGGTTGAACTCTATCCTTTCTCGCCGGAGGTAGTGATGAGTCCACTTTTTATACCTATTTTCGGACTCATATGGGCTAGTTTTCATGTGTTTGCACTTCACTTTTAGTTCTTTATCGTTCCTATTTCACCTAATCTTTATTTCCATAGGAAGTGCACATTTATGCCTGTGGTTGTGTATTTTGTTACTTTTATTGTTTGTACTCCTTTTTGTGATTGCCTGGAATGTCTGCACATATCAGTGATTTGTTTTTCCTTTCGGTACAAGGGTCGTGTGCGTGTTCCGGGCTGGTTGTGAAACAGGAATACTGCGCACAATCATGGGATCTAATGCGCACGCCCACTGGTCGTGCGCCCCTGATCGTACGCACTACTCTTCGTTTTCCAGAATCAGCCTTAGGTAATCGCACGACCACTGGACCTAGTGCGCACGACCACCGGTCGTGCGCCACTGATCGTGTGCATTGATTCCTCTTTTCTGGAGTCCTATCTGGGGTAATCGCACGACCATTTGACTTAGTGCGCACGACCACTGGTCGTGCGCCACTGGTCGTGCGCGTTATCCCAGTTCTTCTTCCTGATCTTCCATGCCAGTGCGCACGAGCACTAGACATAGTGCGCACGACCACTGGTCGTGCGCCCATGATCGTGCGCATTGTTCATTTCTGCTTTGTATAAATAGTGCAGGTCTCGCCCTAATTCGAGAGAGGATCCGGAGCTCGACATTTCTCCACCGTTTTCCGCCTTCTCCGCCGTTCTCCTTCATCTTCCACCCTAGGGAGGTGCTCCAGGCAAGCTTTCACCGCCAAATCCAAGCCGGAGCTTCCTCTCGGCCTTCTCCTTCATCCGTGAGCTTCAAGTAGGGTTTGACGCCATAGCCATCAAGTAAAGGAACGCTAGCAAACTTCGTCCGCTATCGTGAGACGAAGAAGACAGGCCATTGGAAGGTGGTGACAGCCCTTCTCTACCCCATACGTAGTTGAGGACCGAGCTTGGACGCTGAATGACAACCCGATGATTCAAACCGTGAATCCTCAGCAAGACTTCGGATTCGGTCGATCTCTTGACTTGTTCTTGCTTTCTTGTTGAATATTGGTATTTAAATCTATTTATATTGATGAAGTGCACTGTGGTTGTATATGTTATGTGTTTCATGTCTATGTGATTCCTATTTCA
Organism: Platanthera guangdongensis; assembly: GCA_039583875.1. NCBI lineage: Eukaryota > Viridiplantae > Streptophyta > Magnoliopsida > Asparagales > Orchidaceae > Platanthera > Platanthera guangdongensis. The sequence continues at coordinate 33,754,726 of CM077156.1, forward strand.
TTTTACTGCCTAAGTTGCTTGAGTTGCGCCATATTTCATCCACCACCATCCACCCTTGCCGCACTAGCAATTGCTAGTGGCGTGCGTAGCGAAGAGGTGCTTACGACCCTCATTCCGCCGTTCTAACCACCTCATCCGCTAGTCTTCTCGTCCATCCGCCTAGTGATTCGGTGCATAGCGGCCCGACTAGTCTTCCATCCCGCCTGGCGAAGCATCGCATAGCGACGTTGCATAGGAGTAGTTGTTAGCCTTTTATTTTCTTTTTCCGCAATATCAAAACACCCCCTTAGTTAGCTCCGACCTGAGGACTTCAATCTCAAGTCCTCCTCGAAATTAACTCCACTTTACTGTGTTCCTTGTGAGATCGATACTTGGGAAAACCCCCATTTTATATTACTTGTGCGACCGGTTCACTGCCGTGATCTTAAGCATCAAGTTTTTGGCACCGTTGCCGGGGAACACAGTCGTGTGAGTTTTTGGAGAGGGAGATAATAGATTGAAGCCCTTTTCCATTTGTGCATATCATTTTTTTCTCATTTTCTTTGGTTATTAGAATTTTTATTTTGCTTATTTCTTTTTGCCCTTTTCTGATTTTTGATTTAGATAGCAGATCCATGCTATTTTTATTTTAGCTGTGTAGCACTTTTCAGCAATTATTTTTGTTCGCGATGGATCCTGATGCTGAGTGTCGTCTACTTGACACTTTGCGCAGATCCATCGATGCCATTGCTGTTATGAATGCCGAGCATTGCATTCGGTGTTTGTTATGTAAAGGTGTGGGACACATGTTGAAGGATTGCCATCGTTTATGCAAGCCTTCTCCCTCTGAGGGCGTGTGCACAACAACCTCCCGTTCGCGGAAGACTGTTGTGGACAGGCCTACCAGGGTGTTGCCTGGCCCATACACTGACATAACGCACTTTGCTCATTCTTTACCCGTTGAGATTATTGAAGAATCTCTGGCCGCATACAGCTCTTTCATGGGTCACTCGATCCCTTTTTACGAGCTTTCCTTGAGTGATGATGATCACTCTGGTGTTAGCCAACAAAAAGAGGAGCAGGAACTCATGGACGCTCCTGTATGGGACGATGAGATTGTTCCGGTCATCGACGGGGTGGCGTCTTCGAATGATTGTGCGAGGGGGCCTGCTCATTCAGTGCTTGATCTTAAGAGCAGCCTTGCCCCTCCGCAATTTTTGCCGGATTGTGCTACTCCATTTTTGTGTGAGTCGGCTGATGATGCCGCATTTGTTGATGATTCGGTGCCCGAGGTTGCGGCAAAGTGGGATGATGATTCCTCTATCTCCGACGGAGAAGGTGGATCTTCGGAATACTTTTACGCACCCGATGGGATGAGGAATATCCCCTTTCCGATGCGGAGGTTTGTACCTCCTTATTGGATGAGGCCGTTCCTCTTACCACCGCAGACCTCGAGTTCTCAGATTCCCCTCTGTACGACTCGTATGATACCGACGATGATCTCTGCTTGGATCCTGCTGAGAGTGATACCGGGATCACTCTCCCATTTTCTGATTATTTTAGTTCTTCTTCTCTTTTATTACTTGATCCCCGTTCCTTATCTGAGCCTGTGCAGGATGAGTCTCCACGGGTACGTTGGGATGACGATGAGCTTTGTGCTCATGCCGTTGCCATCACCTCCTGTGGGCCTGTGATAGACGATACCTTGCTAGGCAAGGATTTATTTTGTGGTGAGAAGAGCGAGGACCAGCGCTCCTCCTCTTCTTACTTCCTATTTCCTCTACCTGTGTTGGGCGGGTATTACTATTTAGGTAGAGGGGTAACTGCTCTATCACCGTATCGATACCCGTTACCGAAACGGATATTGGAATAGTTACCTGTGTATTTTTCTTTTCATAGGCCCATTAGCTAGAACCTTTTTGTAGCCGAATAAGTCGTGCTGGGATGACAATAACCCCAGTACTTATCTTTCATTTTCTGCATTTTTATTTTTCATGTCTATTTTAGTTTTAGCATTTTTTTTGTATATTCTTCTTTTGTTTTTGCGGAGCTCACCCCTGCAGGTATTCATAGCAAATTGCATTGGCGGGGTTCTGATTCTTCGTATGGCGAGCCTACTTCAGGTTTCCACGCGTCTTCTGGTATGCTCACTAGCTGAGCATTGGGTAACCTATCCCCTTATTTCTATCTGATTTTCATTTCTATATCATATACTGTATTGCTTAGTTTAAGACTGGGGGAGAGTCAGTTTTGTTACCTTTTGCACATGCACATCTCATGTGCATACTAGAAGCTTTTATAGTTTTATTTTGATTAGTTCATTGCACTTCACACCACTGCACCCACATGAGCGCGTGCTTAGCTTTTTGCGTGCTGCGAGTTAAACTCGTTTCTTTTGTATGATTTGGGAAAATTATGGTGCTGACTTAGGATTGTGAGATGGAGTAAAATGTTGAACTTGCTGTGCTCCTAGTCAAGTGCTCTCATCTCGTGTAGAAATTTGAGTAGATTTAATTTTTCTGTATGCTTTTAGTTTTATATTTTTCTAATTGCGTAAATACTTTTTATTCTACTCAAAAGTTGGTGAATCCGGTGTTAATCCGACGGTAGCTTAGGGATATGTGTAGACGGCCGTTAGGTTCGTATTGCTAGAGTCGGGAGGATGGATAGTCTTTCTCGTTGGCTAAGAACTTTCCCCAAGCTATTCTTGAAGCATGGGTATAGGTTAGTTCACTCGCATGAGCATGATGTAGGCCATCATTTTGGCTCGGTTGAGCTTTGTACCATTCCTAACGTCTTATCCTCGCTAGCCCCGTTGTGCCTACCCCTCCTTTTGATTCAGCTCCACCATGATTTCACCAAAGCCTCAAAGCAGATCCTAGTCACACTCCCAAGTCGAGCTTTAGAGTTTTACATTTTTCATGTTGGGGTGTTGATGTGGTGCCTTTACATGTGAATATGTGGATGTGCTTCAAAGCTTATAATTGCTGAAATTGTTAAAAGAGAAGCAATTTGAAAAAGAAAAAAAAATAAAAGTTAAAAAAAATGATGTTAATTGTGAAAAAGTGAAAAGTAAAAGTAAAATTGAAAATCTTATTTGAGATGTGCTTATTTTTGGAGTAGGCGGTGCACACACCCATATGTTAAAAGTTAAGTTTGGGGGTGTGGTGTACCCGCATGTATTTTGATTAGTTGATGGATTCATTTTATACTAGCTCATTTGGGTTAGGTGCATAGCCTTCCTATTTATCTTTGTTTACCTCACCGAAACCCAAGCCCCATCTCTTCACCAAAAGTCCTACTGATTCGTGTGTGGACCAAACCAGTGCCGTGGAGAGAATGCGAAATGGCAAGCATACGGTCACCGACATTGGTGGATTCCTTTGGAGGTTATCCCGAGCCCTGATCTTTGGCAATGCTCGCCTAGCGATTAGTCTACTTTCTCCCTACGCGTGACCAGGTGATTCACCGTGATTCTATTTTTGAGTAGTAATAAAATTTTGATACACATTGTGAAAAGTATAAACTATTTTGCATACTTAGAAATTTCTTCTATTATATTTTTACGCGTGCGAGCATGCGACTTCGCATGGTACTTCGTATCGCAATTTCTTTGTTAACTAGTATTTTTCCCTATCTGCTTAGATTTTGTTTGCTCGGGACGCGCAAACAGCTAAGTCTGGGGGTGTGATGAGTCCACTTTTTATACCTATTTTCGGACTCATCTGGGCTAGTTTTCATGTGTTTGCACTTCACTTTTAGTTCTTTATCGTTCCTATTTCATCTAATCTTTATTTCCATAGGAAGCGCACATTTATGCCTGTGGTTGTGTATTTTGTTACTTTTATTGTTTGTACTCCTTTTTGTGATTGCCTGGAATGTCTGCACATATCAGTGATTGGTTTTTTCCTTTCGGTACAGGGGTCATGGGCGTGTTTCGTGCTGGTTGTGAAACAGGAATACTGCGCACGATCATGGGATCTAATGCGCACGACCACTGGTCGTGTGCCCCTGATCGTGCGCACTACTCTTCATTTTCCAGAATCAGCCTTGGGTAATCGCACGACCACTGGACCTAGTGCGCACGACCACCGGTCGTGCGCCACTGATCGTGTGCATTGATTCCTCTTTTCTGGAGTCCTGTCTGGGGTAATCGCACGACCATTGGACTTAGTACGCACGACCACTGGTCGTGCGCCACTACTCGTGCGCATTATCCCAGTTCTTCTTCCTGATCTTCCATGCCAGTGTGCACGAGCACCTTACATAGTGTGCACGACCACTGGTCGTGCGCCTGTGATAGTGCGCATTGTTCATTTCTGTTTTATATAAATAGTGCAGGTCTCACTCTAATTTGAGAGAGGATCCTGAGCTCGACATTTCTCCGCCGTTTTCCTCCTTCTCTGCCGTTCCCCTTCATCTTCCACCCTAGGGAGGTGCTCCGGGCAATATTTCACCGCCAAATCCAAGCCGGAGCTTCCTCTCGGCCTTCTCCTTCATCCGTGAGCTTCAAGTAGGGTTTGACGCCATAGCCATCAAGCAAAGGAAAGCTAGAAAACTTCGTCCGCTACCGTGAGACGAAGAAGATGGGTCAATGGAAGGTGGTGACAGCCCTTCTCTACCCCGGACACAGTTGAGGACCGAGCTTTGACGCGGAATGACAACCCGATGATTCCAACCGTGAATCCTCAGCAAGACTTCGGATTCGGTCGATCTCTTGACTTGTTCTTGCTTTCTTGTTGAATATTGGTGTTTAAATCTATTTATATTGATGAAGTGCACTGTGGTTGTATATGTTATGTGTTTCATGTCTATGTGATTCCTATTTCATTTTACTGCCTAAGTTGCTTGAGTTGCGCCATATTTCATCCACCACCATCCACCCTTGCCGCACTAACAATTGCTAGTGGCGTGCGTAGCGAAGACGTGCTTACGACCCTCATTCTGCCGTTCTAACCACCTCATCTGCAAGTATTCTCGTCCATCTGCCTAGTGATTCGGTGCATAGCGGCCCGACTAGTCTTCCATCCCGCCTGGCGAAGCATCGCATAGCGGCGTTGCATAGGAGTAGTTGTTAGCCTTTTATTTTCTTTTTCTGCAATATCAAAACCCCCCCTTAGTTAGCTCCGACCTGAGGACTTCAATCTGAAGTCCTCCTCGAAATTAACTCCACCTTACTGTGTTCCTTGTGAGATCGATTCTTGGGAAAACCCCCATTTTATATTACTTGTGCGACCGGTTCACTGTCGTGATCTTAAGCATCAGGTAGCTCGCGAACGCCACCATCATGGCGATGGCGTTCGGGTTCAGCTGCGCGGGCACCACGCCGTACTACTTCATGATCTGGCAGATTTCGGCCAGAGGGGGAGGCGCAGCCCCACCTCGAAGTGCGAGATGGGGAAGGCGAGTTCGTCATCGTAGAAAGTGTTAATGGCCTCCCCCCTGCCTCGCTCGGCACGCCTCGAAGCCTGGCGTCACATGGTCGCCCACAAACTCTGCGAGCTCGGCCTCGCTGGTGTTCTCTTCAAAGAAGTAGTAATCAGTAAAGTGTTGGGCGCATTGTGTACGGCCGTCGGCGTCAAGGTTGGTTTTGCCCATGCTCACAGAAGAAGAGGTGGAACGCGAGTAAGAAACAAAAAAGCACAGCAAGAGAGAGAAAATGAGCAGTTAATACAGCGTACGGGGGTTGGTGAGGGGGGGGGGGGGGGGGGCTATTTATAGAAAAAGGAATCTGGGGGGCAAGCTGTCCAATCGGCTCAGCTCGCCACCCCAGATCACCACCCTAGCTCGCTGACTTCTGACGCATTCCATCCCGCGCCGAGTTAAAGATAAAGAAACATTTTCATTATTATTCAAACACCAAATACCAGCCTAAAAATGTATTGAGGAGTTATTACAGGAATCAGCTGCAGGAATAAAAAGCGGGATGCGCGGGTAGGTGGGGACCAGGGGGCGAGTGGCGGTAGGCTCAGCAAGGAAGCCGCTTTCTATCTACCTCGGCCTCGCGTCCCTTGTCCCCCAGATTGCCGCGAGCGGAAAAGCTCGCGGATCCTCCCCGAATTCCTTCGTGACACCGAAAGGCCATTGTCAATCTCGTCCAGAAACCGGGAAGGAGACAGCAATTCGTCAGCCTGGCCACCTGGCACCTCGTCAGCGAGCTGCACGTAATCGCGCTGCAACGCCTCATTGACCTCCTGTACCTCACACAACCCGCGCACTAGCTTCTTGAAGAGCTTGACCCCACTCCTCGTCAGCTCATCGTTCTCCACTTCCGGGCCTAGGTAGAAGTCCATCGAGTTCGGGGAAGGGAGGGGAGAATAATTAGCTGACTGCGAGGACTCCTTGGCCGCGGATTGGCTGGGGGGAGCTGTGAAAGTAATAAACATCAATAAGGGGAGATGTCCAGGAAAAGCACATCGCAGGAGTACAAGGCCAAGCGTACCTGATGTGCTCGGCATCTCAACAAAGCTGCGGGGAGGGACAAATCTCAGGTCCTCCCCGAGGCCTGGGCGGCGCGTTGTCGGTGAGAGGAGGTCAAATCACAGGATGGGGATGGTCTCCACACCTGCTCCCGTGGCCACGACAGGTCGCTGGGGAGAAGAAGCGTGGACCGGCGAGTTCGGCTTCTGTGAGACCACCCCAAGGTCCCAAAGTTAGGCAACGGATCCCGGGGGCGATTTTCCGGGGTTCTAAATCGCGAGTCGTCAAGTTTGTCCTTGGTTCGCGGGGTGGGGTCTCGTGGCGTGGTATCTCCGCCGCCATCCAGCTGCCTGTCTGGACCATCGCAGAGATCAATAATGTTTTTGCCCTTGCCACAGACAAGCAAGTTGGAGGAGCCAGCACCATACTCCCGGATTGTCGTCAGGTCAGTGAGAATTGGCTCGGCTGCCGGAGGGAACAGCTTCACCCTCTTAGCGTGGTCAGGCTCGGCCAAGCAACACTGCGACACAGCGAGTGGGACCGCTGTCAGGGCGGCCACGCGAGCAGAAGAGGCCTGGCAAGCTCGGTTAAGCTTTATTGGATCTCTTTTAGGATCGGCATCTCGACAGGGCTATAGCAAAGGGAATGGCAAGAGATAGGCAGGTATGTAGGCGTATTTATATAGCCGTAGGTGGACCCCACCCAAAGATTCCTTCTGGCTCACCCCGCACTCGCCGAACACTTGGGGTTGGATGTTTCTTTTCGAGCTTTGTCAAACTTAAAAAGAGAGGGGATTGTGTACAACCCCGTATCCGGCGAGTGGGCCCCACAAGAAACCAGACCGGCGGCCCCCACCCTTTTCTTTGAGACGGATGAGCACCATGGGGAAACGGAGCTCGGCAACCTCCAGCTCGCCCAAGCGAGCCCGGAATAGGCCACGAGAGTTCGGCCAACCCCGCGGGCTCGGCATTCGTCGACCGCAGCTCAACGATCGTCGTTCCCTCGACCTTCTTGCCGAACTCCAGATGGCTCGCCAAATCCTAACAGCTAGGCGAGCTTGCAGCCCGCAAGCTGGGCAATCCGAGATGGTGCTCGCCGCCATTGCCGAGTAGAGACGGCTGAGGGTTACTCGCCCGTTGGTCAATGAGGTATTTTTTACTAGTTTGCCCCAGCTGGCCTGCCCTTAGCATTTCAAAACAGCGGAGTTACGCTGTTGGCAGGCCAACCTGGACTGTACATAGCCGTTCAGAACAATGGAGGTTCGCTATTTGCAGGCCATTTTCAGAAATCTATAAATAGGACCCAAGGGGTACCCCCGAACGCACGCTTCTTGTGCCTTCTTGCTCCAGCGCTCAAGTGCTTTCTGAGGGTACCTTAGCTCGGCTTCTGGCTAAGGAGGGGAAGCGCTCTAAGATCTTCCGGGTGTGTGGTGGGTCCTCACAGCCGAGCCCTTGGGTCATTTCTTCCTTTTTTCCTTTGTTGTTTTGATTGCAGGAGTGAAGTAGGTGCGCGATCACCCCTTCCCCAAGGGTGAACTACACAAGAGACTGAGTTTTCGGTTTCAACACTCGGTGCACCTGGGCATCACCAAGATGACCGCCGACCTGAAGAGGACAATGTACTGGCCGGGCATGAAGAGGGACATCACATACTCCGTGACCATTGCGAGGCTTGTCAGCGAGTGAAGGCAGAGTGTAACAGTCCAGCCGGGTTATTGCAGCCACTTCTGGTGCCGCAGCAGAAGTAGGACAATATTGCCATGCATTTCATACATGGTCTTCCTCGGTCACATGCGGGGAACGACTCGATATGGGTGATTGTCGATCGATTGACGAAGTTGGCCAGATTTCTACCGATCAGGAAGGACGCTTCAGTGGGTGAATTGGTGCGGAGGTTTGTAGAGCAGTTCGTCCGATACCATGTAGTGCCGAGGACGATAGTGTCTGATCGTGATGGACGATTTACGTCCAAAGAGTGGAGGTCGGTCCAGGATTATTTGGGGACTTGGTTGACATTCAGTACCGCCTTCCACCCTCAGACGGATGGACAGACAGAGAGCACAAATCAGACACTGGAGGATTTGTTGCGTCTTTGCATACTGGACCGTGGAGATCCATGGGAGTGGCAGTTACCGTTGATCGAATTCTCGTACAATAATAGCTACCAGTCCAGCTTCGGCATGACCTCTTATGATGCTTTATACTGGCATAGATGCGGGACTCCTTTGTCTTGGATCCAGGATCAGGATCCAAATTCACTTGGCTCGGAGTTCGTCGAAGATACGGATGCTCAGGTGCGGTTGATTCGAGACAGTATGTTGGAGGCCTAGAGCAGGCAGGCCAAGTATTACGACGTTCGACATCATCAGGTAGAGTTTAAGGTAGGAGACCAAGTGTTTCTAAAGATACGACCGATGCATGGATTCTCGCGAGTGCTTGGTCGGAATAAGCTCAGTCCGAGATATATGGGGCCTTATAGGATCCTGGAGCGGATCAGTCCTTTGGTGTACAGGCTAGAGCTGCCACCAGAGCTAGCGGGTTTGCACGATGTCTTCCATGTCTCCTCCCTCAGGAGAGATCTACTTAGGCTGGAGCAGCAGATTATGATGACAGATGGGCCTATAGCTTCTGATCGATCGGTGCACCTGGAGCCAATCCGGATAGACGATACTGGGGTACGGGTCTTGCGGCGCAAGAAGGTTCCGTTGGTCAAGGTCTTGTGGAGGAATCATGTACAAGATGAGCATACGTGGGAGCCACGAGACTTGATGCAGCAAAGGTATCATGAGCTTTTTACGTCAAGTAATCCCTTTAACATCTCGGGATGTTACATTTTACTTCTCACACTTGAAATCTCGTCGGCCTAACTTGAATTTCAAGAGCGAAATTTTTATTTTTATGTATTGAGATTTGTAAGATCCCTCAGACTTCTATACCCCTATGAAGGCTTTGTCATGACTGGGTAATGACAAAACCCTGGGAAGCACTAAAGGGTTTGGGTGAACATAGGAATTATGGTGTGAACCACCTTTGTCTGCAAATAGTAGAATTCCAATTACTACCTTAGGGATAACCTTAGGGTTTTAACTTGGTTCCATGATCCCACCATGGCACCCCTAACCCTAATGAAGACCAATGGGTCACCAAGGATCCATTGGGATCAACCGAAAGTGGTCAAATTGACCTAAGACCACCATATGCCTAAATTGGGCAAGGTGCCCTAACTAAAGGCAATTGGACTCTAATGTGCCAAACCAACCCTACCCAAGTCTTCCTAGACCTTAGGAGAGGCCAATGAGTCACTAAGGACATATTGGAGTCAACCCAAAAGGTCAAATTGGCCTAGGTCAACACTACTCAAGTGTTAGGTCAAGTTGGCTCAAATGGGCTAACTCAAGCTCAAACCCAAATCCACTTGGGCTAACCTAAATTTTATTATCCATATGGGTTAGTGGGGTGCAACTAGGCTGAATTAAACATCAAATTCGGCCATAGTGACTAGGAGAGAGAAAGCTCCACTTTTCCTTTAATGGAGGAGAGAGAAAGTGGGGAGAGTGAAGGCCATTCATGGCCAAGGGAGGCCAAGGGCCTCTCCAAACACTAGGTTCATCTTCCCCCCATCAATTGGAGAAGATCAAAGGGATTTTCAAGCTATTCAGATGCTGGATTCAGTGGGCTAAAGCCTTGGCCGAAATTCACCATGAAGTCCATTAATGGCCACTTCAAGCTGGGCCCTTCCCCTCCCCCATTTGAATGTTTTAAAAGCTTTCCTAGACTTACGGCAGGAGTTTCCACCTTTTCTCTGAAGAAATCGAGCCCTCCCACTGTACGGTTGTAACATACCCGAATCTCCAAAATTCGGCCATGGCGCACCACCACCAAACCCATCGGCAAGTACGGTTGAAGGTCCTACTCTACTCCTCTCTTCATGGGCTAGATCTTTAAATCTTTTAGGACAGAAATCAGGCTCAATTGAGCCTGATCGGGTGAGAGAAAATTCAGTTATTCATTGTTTTTCCAACCTCACGGGTTCGCCGGAAACCGCTCCTCCGGCGGCCGTGCCGCCGCCCGGCGATAGCCCCCACCTCAACGAAGGTAGTGGCGGTGGTGGCCGGCCAGGGAGGTGGCCGGGTGGCCGGAAAAATGCCTTGGAGTAAGCTGCAGGTCGGGGTGATCCCAGCCCTTGGCTGGAGGAAGAAGATAACCAGGAGGCGTTGGATCTGCTTCAAGATCTGTGCTGGATCATATTTATTTATATTGATTTTTTGGTATTTTCTGTCCTGTTTACTGGGCTGTTGTAAATTAAATATTAAAAATATCTAGGCTCCCATACAGAAAAATTTTTCAACATGAAATTTGTAGATCTATGAGTTTAGTTTATTTTAAAATTGTTTTGAGTCAATTTCGAGTTCAGATCAGACCACAACACTCATTTTGGTGAGGTCTATATCTAGGCTAGATCAGAGATTGTTTTGAGGTCCCCCATCAATCCAACCATCCAAATGACTTGAAATTTTGGATGGGGTTCACTTTTACCTATACCTATATCATATCCAAAAATTAGAATTTTTGGAAAATATTTTCCTAAAGTTTTTTGTAGTTATTTAATAATTAATGTATGAATTATTTAAATGGTTTAATGACCTCCAAATTCTCCCAAATTTGGTGAGAGGTTCTTGGGGTCAATATAGGTCTCTGTATAAAATTTCATCTCATTTGTAGGTGATTTGGTTCGGAGTTTAGTAAACCCTAGCCTTGACCCAAAAAGGGTAATTAGGTCAAAGTGTCCCTTGTGGGCTTAAGGGGCCAAACAACCTCAACAGAGGTTGATACTTGGTCCACTGATGTGTTATGCCCGTAAACACCCTCCCATGGATTATGGGGTGGATTAAGGTGGATTTGCCCTAGGACCCTAGTTCAAACCCTAAGGATGAACTTAGGGTGTTTGTGAAGGACATGGGGTGATATGTCCTTGTATGGACTTGGAGTTTAGTCCATGTGATCTTAGGATGGTGGAATACCCTAGGATGGAATTTGGTAGTATTTGGACACATTCACCCCACTTTAATCACTTGGAATTTAATTAGGTCTATACACCTTAAAAAATAAATAAGGGGTCATATGACCTTGGATCCTTATGAAATGTTGGTAGAAGTGATTTTATAATTCTATTGACCTCTGAAATTTATTATAGGATGATTAGAAAACAGTAGCTTGTACTTGTAGTTATAATCTCCACCTTGCTCTTTTTGATGATTTTGAAGTAACCATGGTTAGATTAAGTTTGAATGATGTGAAACTCTGAAAAGGTTAATTAAATATCGTTTAGAGGCTCTAGTAAATTAAATGGATCATTTGGACATTTCCTCATAGTACATCATGTGTTAAGTGAACTAGTGAACCATATTTTAATAAATAGATAATAAATATTATATTATGTTGTAAAATTATGTTACTTGGCAAGAGAACTTTTCAGGGCATAATAAAGCCTAGATAATTATTACATGTTATTTGGATGACTTTATAAGAATGCTTCTTCACAATGTGCACTTTAATGGATTTATTTAAAGTATTTTGCTATATAGACTACTTATCTTGGAATTGCATGAAATTTTGTCCGTAGAGTTTTATGATAATTTTAAGGTTCTGATAATTTTTATGTAATTTTTGGACTATGATTTATGGTACTCCCTTCTTTAACTCCAATTATTTGAATTACATTGAATTAATTATTTAGAGATTTATATATTTGTAAAAATCTGTGAAATTTGGAATTCACTGATAGTTTGCTGTCATATAATATTCATAATTTTTGGTTGGCCAGAACTTAAGGAAATCTAGTACTTCATGTTCAGAATTACCCATGGCCTAACTTTTAGAAAATTTAATAAATGCTAAATTAGGTAGGAAAATTAAAAATTTCTGGTTTTAGACTAGATGTGTCATGATAGAACGACAATAATTATCTTAGGACATTTGGATGAAAACTTGGAGTACCTCCTATCATGTACATCATATAGCTTAGGTTGGTCTGCATTTAGTAAAACTGCAAAATTGTGATAACATGTGGAATGGTCATAGGGAGCTGAGATTATTAGTTTACTGATTCTTAGAAATTTGAAAAAAAGAAAAAGAGTGCTTCATTAGTAGTCATGATGAGGAGAGTGTTGGGTTGTCAAGTGTTACGAGGTGCTCGGGATCGACGAAAGATCGTCTTTCCTATGAAGAGAGAGAGAGAGACAAAACACACTAGAGTTAGATCCAAAGTAATACTAAAAGGGATCGGGAATCGAGTATTAACCAATAATAGTAAGTGCCTTGCGAAAGGGAACGATGAGCTTCAGATACGATCAAAGTTCCTAGTGCCCTCTGAGAGCCCTTCACCGGGAATATCTTGGGCAGTCCTGGGCTAACCTAAACCTTAAGAATAATCAATGTTTAGGAGTAACTAGTATAACTAGGATTACACATACACTCACACTCCTCGGTGTTGTGGGAGTTAGGTTGGTCACACGAGCGGTAGGCTCGGTGGTTCTAGTGATGGGCAGGTTAGCCCGGCGAGTCGATGGCTCAGTAGATAGTTGTGACGGACAAACTAGTCCAGGGAGCTTTTGGCTCAATAGATGATTGTGATGGATAGGATAGTCTGGAGAGCTTTGGCTCGATGGAAAATCATGGTAATATTGCATGTGCATAAGATAAAGGTGGTGGGTCTTTGGTATTGGAGAATCGTCGCACCGGCACCAATACGTTGACTCGACAAGTGTGGTTTATAACTTGTCGAAATAAAATCCGGTGCGCCAGGTGTCAAGAGTACGCAGTAGCTCCGCTTAGTGCACCAGTATTGAGGCATATGATAGGTCTGACTGGTAGTGCTGATACCGGTTTAGAATTTGGCGAGGCACAACCCACCACTTCCGTTTGCCACTACAGAGGTATCCTGGGAGGTTAGGCTCCAGAAAGGGGGAACTAAAGGTCTGTGTGCACAGAGTTGAGTGTGCGTGTTCACATCATGGCATACTTGCATGTCATAGCATCATCATTGCATATAACCCTTGACACCTAATGTATAAAGTTGTATGGGACCCTTTATACAATAGGCCTTGCAAAACGACCCCTTGGTCTATAGGTTTGTATGGGCATTCCTATAGGTCATGGTTACTTACTTAATTTACCTTCTTGTACTATACTTGTTCTCTCGCTCTTGTGTATACTTATACTGTTTACCTACTACTGCTTACATTTATTTGCTCTGTTTATGAACTCATGATAGACTAGTTCCACTGTCATCTGCTTACCTTTGTTACTCTCCACCTTCATTACCTTCCCTTTCCTCTTCCTTACTCGGTGCCTAGGAGCCATTAAGGGAGGGGTGGGGGATGATAGGACTTTGTCTTTTAGACTAACGGTCGTTGACTAAATCATTTTAGGGGATCATGGAGCTGAACCAGGAGACGCAGCCCCAGAGGTCGGTGTACATAGAGATGGGGCAGTTTAGCACGGGAGTCCAGCCAGCAGGGACAGTGAGTCCCGACCATTAGTAGATATTATAGATTTGCTTCCGCAATTGAGTGATATGTAGTGAGGATTTGATGTATCGGGCAGGAGCCCTTTTCTATTAGTACTTGGATTTATCATTTCTGTGGACTCTCTTTTTGTGGGGATTTATTATATTATATACATGTGATCTTGTGGAGTTAGATTTTACTATTCATTTGTACTTCTACTCTTTTTTGCGATTAGTATGGTCGGTAGGATTGGTGTTTTGTAGTGACGACCTTCATGGGTGTGTTGGTGTCACCGTAAAGCGGCAGTTTTGGGCATAAGACCCCAGTGGTTTAAAGGAAAACGGGGGGGGGGGGGGGGGGGGGGGTCTTACAACTGTCACACATAACGAATACAAACGACAATAAAACAAACCAATCGAACAACCACATTCGGGTGTGCGAATAGTAAAGGCTATATGACTTTGGTAGCGAGGCGTATGGATACCAAAGGAAGGGACAACTTCAACGGGGATAGCAACGGATAGACGTCGGGAATGGTACACTGCTCAAACTAGACAAAGTGACGGCCTACATCACACGCGCACTTGACTAACCATGTACCCATGCTTCGAGAGTTGCTAGGCGCAAGTTCTTAGCCATCGAGAAAGACAATCCCTCCTCCCGACTCGAGCAATACGAGGCTAGCAATGTCAACACACATCCCTACGCTACCGTTTAATTCACACCGGATTCGATGTAGACGAGTTGAATAAACACGATTTACGCCAATAGAAATAATATACGCTATGAGCATAAAAATAATCTAATTCTACACGTAATCCTAAATGAGACGTGAGTACTCGATTAGGAACACTACATGAGTCAACATTTTACTCTACCTCACAATCCTAGGCCAACGCCAAAATTTTCCCAATCACACACTAGTGACGATAAAACTCACGACGTGCTCCTGTTCAAGCACGCGCTACAGTGTAGTGTTGTGGTATGTAATGCCAAACATCAAAAACAGCAAATGTAAATATTCTTTTAGCATGACCGTGATTTAATGCACGTGCGTGAGTAACCCGCATAACTCTCCCCACCAGACTTAGCCTAAACATCCTAACATCATAATGCGAACTTGAAATTAAAAAGCAAGTAAGGAAAAGGGGTTACCCAATGCTCAGAAATGAGCATACCAGAAGATTGGAGTTAATTTCTGTTGAAAAAGTCCACGACCCAAAGAAATTCACCTGCAAAAGCAAATACCTCCAAGCAAAACATTCATAATATAGATTATTCAAAAATAACAAAAACAAAATAATGGGTTTTCTCCCAGAAGCCACTTTTCTTTACTGTCCTTAAGGTGGACCAAATACCTATATTAGCAGTTTTATATAAAGTTCAATGACATAAGCACAACACACAATGATAAAGTCTAAAACTTTAAACACAACATTAAGCAAAAATTAAACTAGTAAAGAGGGGGCTGCCCTAGAGATCCTTCACATCTCAGCTAAACGCTAACTTGTGATAGATCCCCCCAGACACATGAGATAAGGGAGAAGCGAAAGCTTTAGAGCCTAGGGAAGACAAATCTCCCCTGCCCCTAGCCTCTTCCTTCTCGCGTCGGCGGGCAAAATCTAGCGCCTTGCGCTTTCACAATTCATTCCTTCGCAATTCTACGGATGGAGATCGCCAGGGTGGTACAACCACTCCATCCAATCCATAGGTATTTTCAGCTTTTTCGTTTGGAGGCGTCCTTGTTGAATTCTGTGAAGTGAAAGTGGATGAATGGAAGGCTTGGGAAACCTATCCGCGCGGACTACGCGGACTGGGTTGGCGGACTGCTAGGTCGGCAGGGATGTTGCAGGCGGTTTGCTCTGTGGCGGCCTGGGCGGTCTGTTCGCGCGGACTGCGCGGACAGCAGCGGCGGTCTGACAGGCCAGTGTATGCTCAGCAGGCGGTTTACTCCCAGGAAGTAACCGGGCGGATAGGAATGTTATCCGCGGAGTCCGGCTTGAAGCGGACTGAAGAACTGGAGCTCGGCAGACCGGTTTGGCAGTTGCCTTGGTCTTGCTCTAGTGAAGCGGCAAGTGGAAGCAGCGGAGACCGCCGGTCAGCGCGGACAGGAACTGGAGGTCGCCCGGTATGGCGGGCTAGATCCAGTGTCCGCCAGTAAGTGCGGACTGGCCCTTGCGGCCAGTGGACTGGACTTGGTGGGAATTGAACCAAGTCCAGGATGGCTCAGTCCGGGGAGATCGCGCAGTGGAGCGCGGGCTGGTTTCTCAGTCCGCCAAGCGTAGTAGAAGTGCTTTGCCTTGTTTGCTAGCTTGGGGATATGCGGACTGGAGGATTGCCCGTGCAGGAGCGTGCGGACTGGAGCTGGAGTCCGCTGAGTCCGGAGATTCCTTGTGATGAGGCAATGGACTCAGGAGTTGCGGACTGGAGTCTGCTTTTAGCGGACTGGATTGGCGTGTCCGCTAAGTCCGGAGGTGCCTTAGCAATGAGGTAATGGACTTGGGATATGCGGACGATAGCTGGGTATCCGCTGAGTCCGGCAGGTGCCTTGATGGCGCGGTGGCGGGCTCGGGTTTTGCGGGCTGATGCCTTGTCCGCAGAATGGCGGATACGGCTTTTGTGGAGTCGGCTGTGGTCCTGGCTTGGTCTCTGGCGGCAAGGCGGACTGGATATTGGAGTCCGGCCTTGGAGAAGCTGGGGCGGACTGGCTATCTGCACAGGGCGGTGAACTGGCATGTGTGTCCGCGGGCTGGCGGACACATAAGTTCTTGCTGCGGGTTGTGGCGGTGATCCTATCGGGAAGGGCGGTGACCATACTCATCGTCGTGCCTATAAATAGGACCCATGTCACATCAGAAAACAGATGAACCTAGACCGAAGTAAGTGAACAGTGTTTGAGCTCGCGTTAGTTGCTGCGGCCTGGACTTTGTGTCCGCGCGGATAGAGTTGACCGGTTGTGCTGTGCAGGTTGTGCGGATAGCGCTGGAAAGCCAGGACTTGGCTCTGATTGCGGTCAGGGACAGTGCGGACTCTGCGGTTAAGCAACAGGCGGTAAACAGCAGGTCGCGAATAGCGACCAGGCGGTCTTCTCTTTGGCGACTTGGTTCGGGGTTCAGGAGGTCGCCTGCATCAGGCGGACTGTTCCATTCGGTGGCGCAGCTTGTGCGGTCTGGCGGCGTGCAGACCGGCGGTGAAGAGCTAAGCATTGGAGCAAGGGTGAGTCCGCGCGGCTTGGGTTGCGGTCTGGCGACCTGGCGGACTGAGCGGACTCCACAGCAGTAGGTCGGCGGCTTGATTGTTTGAGTCCGCGCGGCTTGTTTTTTGGTTCTTGTCTTTGTAACTGTCTCTGCTCTCCCGGTGTTGGGTTTTGGTGAAGCTTGTCTCGCCATGTATGTCTCGCCTTGTAAAGAAGTTTGCTCTTGATCAATAAAGAAGCTTGTGCTGCATGTGTTGCTGGTTGTTACTGCTTTGTTGAGATAACCACTGTTAACTCCACGATCCGGGAAAACTTTCAACATATAAGTGGGCGTATTCTCCTTCGGTTTGTTGAGTTTTCAGCAGGGTATCCAAGGGGGCGTCTGCGGTTTGTTGAATTTTAACATGGTATCAGAGCGAGGTTGTTGGAGTGGTCAGGCAGTGCTCAATGGAAGTAGTTGCTCTTCTGAAGAGGAAACCAGTGGTAGAACCATGGCAGTGGAGGATGCAAGTTGTCTTGGTATTGATCTTCTTACAGAGGCGAACTGTGAACGGTGGAAGTCCTGTATGAAGAGCTTTCTTCTTGGCGAGGACCTTGGGAGGTTGTATGCGGAGCAGGAAGACAAGAGGATACTGCTGGCAATGCTGAGGCGATGAGAGCTTGGAAGGAGGCAAATGCGGAAAGCGGAGTCTATTCTCAAGCAGGTGATCTCATCGGAGCTCTTGGACCACATCAGTGGATGTCGGTCAGCTGCGAGGTTTGGACTTCCCTTGATGGGTTGTTCAGGAAGAAGGTGAAGGAGGTTGCTGCTGATGTTGGTCCCTCTACTTCATATCAGGAAGAAAGGAGTGTTTCTCCTAGGCGTGATAGGAAGAGGAAGGAAGGACCACGGTGCTATAAATGCAAGCAGCAAGGTCATCTTCGGAAGGAGTGCAAGGTTACCTTGCTCTCGGCGAACGTTGCTCAGGTAGGGAGGAAGGAGAAGAACGTAGTTGGGACTTCAACTAGTTCTGGATCTGATCGGCTGGATGCCACTGATAGTGCAGCTATCTGGCATGAAAGACTGGGACATGTAGGGATGGACAAGCTGAAAGCAATGGCGGAAGAAGACTCGTAAGAGGCTTGCCTAGATTGTCATCCTATGGCGATGGTCGGGGGTGTGCGGGGATGTCAGGAAAGTGGAGCCTATCGCTTCATGGTCGACAAAGCACAAGCCAGGAGTAATGCACCATTGGCGGTTGTCCATTGTGCTCTGGTGGGACCGACCGTCACGGCCAGTCTTGGAGGCAGCAGGTTCATGCTAATATTGGTTGATGACTATTCTGGGTATACTTGGGTATACTTTATGAAGACGAAGTCCAGCATGGTGCGCTTGTTTGTGGAGTTCAAGAAGCTTGTCGAAGGCCAGCTTGGCCGGAGGATCAAGGTGTTGAGGACAGGTTTCGGTGGTGAGTTTGACTCAACCGAGTTCTCACGCTTTTGCAGGAAGCAAGGGATCCGGATGGAGCTTTCTTGTGGACATACTTCACAACAGGGTAGTGTCGCAGCTCGGATGATCCGTTGGTTAACGGAGACCTGCAAGTGTTGGCTTCGGAGTAAAGGCGTTCCGAAGGCTCTTTGGGCGGAAGGAATGGCCTGTGCTGCTCATGTCATCAACCGGATGCCTCTTAGTCCGATCATAATGAAGACTCCTTATGAGCTAATGTTCGGAGTGAAGCCCTCAGTGAAGCACCTTCGGGTGTTTGGATCTACCTGCTATTTACACTCTCCGGGTGCTCTCAAAACAAAGCTAGTCTTTGTAGGGTATGATGAGCAGAGAAGAAGATGGAGGTGTATGGATCCTGCGACGAAGAAACTCATAGTGTCGAGAGACATTGTTTTCGATGAGTTGACGCCGTATTGGGGTAGCTCTTATGTGGAGCTAGAGATAAGCAGGTCAGATGGTGGGCTGAAGGAGGCTGCTGCTAAGGAAGTGGAGTTGTCTGAGTCACCAGGTGCTCCAGGTTGTTCTAGCTCCGGGGCAAAGGCGTCAGAGTCGGGAAGAGGGGGGAGCGATGCTCCAGGACCTTCTGACTCAAAGGCGGAGGCTTCCTGTTCAGGAAGCAAGGGGAGCGATGTTCCAGGCAGTTCATGTTCAAGAGGGAAGTCTTCTGGTTCAGGTAGCAGGGGAGCGTTGCTCCAGGTGCTCTTGGTTCCAGTAAGGAGGCGTCTTGTTCAGGGAACAAAGGGAGCATTGTTCCGGGTCTGCCCGGGAACGGAGCTGGTTCAAAAGCAGCGGAGGTGGTTAGCCATGATCAGGTTCTTCGGAGATCGAAGAGGATCAGTAAGCCACCAGCTCGATATAGTGAAGGGAACACGGCGGACTTGGTCCCGTGTTTCCTTGTTAGCCCTCAGATCGAGCAAGGGACTTCTGGCTGTGATGACCCCACTAGAATCAAGGAGGTGGTTGACACCAAGTCTAATGAGGTGACTTCTCTCAGAGGCAACGAGGCTTGGGCTTCTGGGTCCAAGGAAGTTGGTGATACTCCTGTGATGCATGAGTGGAGGTTGAAGCTGAAGAAGGCAGAGGGAAGCATGGCTCCTTTTGGGAGATGCTGGAGGGCTCCCTCATGGTCCATGATATGCGGGGCGAGGACTATGTCTTGGACATCTCTTCGTAGATGCTATCGGAAGGACCAGGTGCAAGGTTACGGGAGCTGCTGGAGTTATTCACCACTTCTCACTTCAAGGGGGAGTGTTGAATTCTGTGAAGTGAAAGTGGATGAATGGAAGGCTTGGGAAACCTATCCGCGCGGACTACGCGGACTGGGTTGGCGGACTGCTAGGTCGGCAGGGATGTTGCAGGCGGTTTGCTCTGTGGCGGCCTGGGCGGTCTGTTCGCGCGGACTGCGCGGACAGCAGCGGCGGTCTGACAGGCCAGTGTATGCTCAGCAGGCGGTTTACTCCCAGGAAGTAACCGGGCGGATAGGAATGTTATCCGCGGAGTCCGGCTTGAAGCGGACTGAAGAACTGGAGCTCGGCAGACCGGTTTGGCAGTTGCCTTGGTCTTGCTCTAGTGAAGCGGCAAGTGGAAGCAGCGGAGACCGCCGGTCAGCGCGGACAGGAACTGGAGGTCGCCCGGTATGGAGGGCTAGATCCAGTGTCCGCCAGTAAGTGCGGACTGGCCCTTGCGGCCAGTGGACTGGACTTGGTGGGAATTGAACCAAGTCCAGGATGGCTCAGTCCGGGGAGATCGCGCAGTGGAGCGCGGGCTGGTTTCTCAGTCCGCCAAGCGTAGTAGAAGTGCTTTGCCTTGTTTGCTAGCTTGGGGATATGCGGACTGGAGGATTGCCCGTGCAGGAGCGTGCGGACTAGAGCTGGAGTCCGCTGAGTCCGGAGATGCCTTGTGATGAGGCAATGGACTCAGGAGTTGCGGACTGGAGTCTGCTTTTAGCGGACTGGATTGGCGTGTCCGCTAAGTCCGGAGGTGCCTTAGCAATGAGGTAATGGACTTGGGATATGCGGACGATAGCTGGGTATCCGCTGAGTCCGGCAGGTGCCTTGATGGCGCGGTGGCGGGCTCGGGTTTTGCGGGCTGATGCCTTGTCCGCAGAATGGCGGATACGGCTTTTGTGGAGTCCGGCTGTGGTCCTGGCTTGGTCTCTGGCGGCAAGGCGGACTGGATATTGGAGTCCGGCCTTGGAGAAGCTGGGGCGGACTGGCTATCTGCACAGGGCGGCGAACTGGCATGTGTGTCCGCGGGCTGGCGGACACATAAGTTCTTGCTGCGGGTTGTGGCGGTGATCCTATCGGGAAGGGCGGTGACCATACTCATCGTCGTGCCTATAAATAGGACCCATGTCACATCAGAAAACAGATGAACCTAGACCGAAGTAAGTGAACAGTGTTTGAGCTCGCGTTAGTTGCTGCGGCCTGGACTTTGTGTCCGCGCGGATAGAGTTGACCCGGTTGTGCTGTGCAGGTTGTGCGGATAGCGCTGGAAAGCCAGGACTTGGCTCTGATTGCGGTCAGGGACAGTGCGGACTCTGCGGTTAAGCAACAGGCGGTAAACAGCAGGTCGCGAATAGCGACCAGGCGGTCTTCTCTTTGGCGACTTGGTTCGGGGTTCAGGAGGTCGCCTGCATCAGGCGGACTGTTCCATTCGGTGGCGCAGCTTGTGCGGTCTGGCGGCGTGCAGACCGGCGGTGAAGAGCTAAGCATTGGAGCAAGGGTGAGTCCGCGCGGCTTGGGTTGCGGTCTGGCGACCTGGCGGACTGAGCGGACTCCACAGCAGTAGGTCGGCGGCTTGATTGTTTGAGTCCGCGCGGCTTGTTTTTTGGTTCTTGTCTTTGTAACTGTCTCTGCTCTCCCGGTGTTGGGTTTTGGTGAAGCTTGTCTCGCCATGTATGTCTCGCCTTGTAAAGAAGTTTGCTCTTGATCAATAAAGAAGCTTGTGCTGCATGTGTTGCTGGTTGTTACTGCTTTGTTGAGATAACCACTGTTAACTCACGATCCGGGAAAACTTTCAACATATAAGTGGGCGTATTCTCCTTCGGTTTGTTGAGTTTTCAGCAGGGTATCCAAGGGGGCGTCTGCGGTTTGTTGAATTTTAACAGTCCTTTCCTCACCCGCGACGGGTGATAGATCAGCCCAAGTAAACTGTTTCATAGTTTTACATAATTCATTTGAATCAATATAAGTCTTTGGTTTCCATATTAAGCACACTTTCATCAGCCGTGCTCCGCTCCTTTGTCTCAGCAACTTGCCTTTCACTATGCTCACTACCTTTTTCATCTGCAAGTAGTTGCACTCCAAGCAATTCAGATTTTGTTTCCCCTTCAACTTTCTTCAGCATACCTGTCTCAGCAATACTTGGCAAACCGTCAGATAACACAACATTTAAATCCTTCAGTTTTTTGTGTTCATTTGGAATCATAGAGGGAAGGGATGGCGGTAAAGGTGAATCAACCTTGGATGCCAAGGTGATGCCACTCGCATTAAATTGCATCGTCTCCCCACCAGCTTTCAGGAATGGGACCCCTAAGATAAGTTTTGAAGCATTCCCCATCGGTCCCCAAACCTAAAAATCAGTGATCATTGTAGCCCCGTTCAATATCACTTCCACCTCCTTTATCTCACCATCGGTCTTCACTACCGACCCGTCAGCCAGAACGAGTGCTTTCCGGACATTTGACTCGATATTCAAATTAAATTTTCCAACATCTTGCAAAGCAAGAATGTTGCAAGAAGATCCAGAATCACATAAGGCCACAGTCTCAACCTCATTTATTTCATATTTCATAGACACTTCATTTTTAGTACACTCATCCGTCTCCCCAACACACTTCCCTTGCTCACGGGGATTTTTTTCCGTGTCGCTCGAGAGGGCGCCGCGAGTGCGCTCAAAAAACACATGGGCCAGGTGACCTAGCTGCGTCTCCAAGTTTCTCATGGAGGCGGTATGAGTGGTCATGTTGGATTGGGCCATCTCCACAAACTTTTCCATGATCTCTTCTCGCGTACTCTTTCACTTGCCCTGCACGTTCTGATTATAACCCGCTTGCGGCGGTCGCTGGTGGCTATTAGAAGCTTGAGCATCAAACTGATGTTGGACTCCCTGCCACCTTTGACCGAACCCATATTGGTTCCAGGAGAAATTCAGATGATTTCTCGTATTAGGGTTATAAGCATTGTTATAAGGAGAAGCACGGTTCTGATTACTTATAAAATTTACATTCTCATCAGCAGATATACCAGAGAGATCAGCAAAAGCTTCTCCAGCTGGTCACTCATATGTATGATGGTCGGGGTTTCAACAACCCTGACATGAAATTGCCATCACCTGAGATGGAGGAGGGGTCGATCTAGTCAGCAACATCTTTCCATCCATAGTAGGATGGCTCACCTCAAACAAATTTCTTGCACCCCTCGGTTCGTTTCTTCCAGCAGTCCAATATGTGCTATGAGAAGCGGTGTCACAAAGGAGCCGCAAAGACTCGTCGGGAGTTAGGTTCATGATAGTGTCTCCAGCCGCCGCGTCAATCATGGCCCTGTAATTAGGTTCAACATCAAAATAAAAGATTTCAACCAGATTCCACTGGTCACAGTCGTTCTGGGTGCATCGATGCAGCATATCCGTAAATCTCTCCCAGACATCGGATAATGTTTCCTGGTCCAGCTGCCTGAAGGTGGATATCTCCCTTAGGGCATTCACTATTTTGTCCACTAGGTGGAATTTGGCTAAGAACTTCGAGGAAAGAGCTTCCCACGTAGAAGCTATCCTGGGAGCAATAGTGTGGAGCCAGGTTTTCGCCTTGTCCCTTAGCAAAAAAGGGAACAACCTTAACTTCACCACGCCATCAGTAATACCAGCGTAACGGAAGGTACCACAAATCTCCGAGAATTCCGCCAGATGGAGTTGTGGATACTCACTTGGCAAGCCCGAAAACTGTGTGTTATTGCGGATCATGTTGAGGATGGCGGGATTTATCTCAAAGTGGTTGTTCACTATGGATGTGCCGAAACCAGGGTAAACACCTCCCGCGGTAGGGGTCATGAAATCGCGCATTGTCCTAATGCGGGTCGAATTACCTCCTAGTCCTCACCGACCCGTTCACCGACACCATTTCCTTCTTGACCTAATTCTTCCATCCTTTAACTTCCTTCAGCAGCAGCAATACACCGACGAGCTTGCCTCCCTCGTGCGGTTTCAAGATCAACTACAAGATCTTCACCTAAATCCCCGGGGTTCGGATCTATCATACAACACATAAAAACCGATCAAAATACCAAAAACATTTGCAACAACTTTACCAATAGGAGAAATACACACAACGGTTGCACTCCCTGTCAACGATGCCAAAAACTTGATGCAATCTCGGCAAATGCACCAATCTTCGTCAAGTAATAAACAGGGGGAGTTATCCTCCGAGTATCGAATCTCTCGAATAGTGCAAATTGGGAGTGTGATCATTCTCATCGGAGAGCGATTGAAAACGCAACAAAGGTTGGGGGTGTTTTAGAACAACTAAAAGTAACTATGCGGGTCGCCTTCACCGCTTCGCAAGGGTGAAATACTCCGATGAGTATTAGGGCGTGTGGTCATAACCATTGAGGGTCGAAAACACCTCTTCGCCAAGCCAGCCCCTAACACACGTTAGAGCGGCATTTCACCAAGCAACAAATCAAAGTGAGCAAAGGAAGGAAAGCTAAGCTATGAACCATAACAACATTTACCATAATAATGCAACATGAACATTTTTAATAGTCCTAGCAAGTTTAGCTAACATCCCAAGCTTAGAAACAAAGTACAAATAAGAGTAAGAAGGAGATTTACAACCCAATGCGTGAAGGCTAGCCACGATTCTCAGCCGGAGTCAAAGGTTGTCGGTCTTCGTCCGGGCTCGGTCGATGGTTGACGTCCGAGGATGCTTGAAGTGCTGTCACTAGCTTCAAAGGCCTTTTCCCCATCTTCTTCACATTCCGTAAAGGCTAGAAGTCACCGGAAAACTCTTCAATGGTGGCGGAAAACAACGGAGGATCTTCGCTTGCCGTGAGGTTTTGAGGAAGAATGGTGGCCGGATGAGCTCTTCAAGGAGGAGAGAGGAAAAAGCAGTTAGGGAAGGGATTTCACGCTCAGAGGAGATGAAATAGCGGACTGATCCCATATCCAGTCAACTCTTGAACTTAAATATAAAAATGTCAGAAAAAAGGTCGCACACGGTTCGGCACACGACCGTGCGTTAACCATGCGATATTAACTCCCAGGCCAAGATTGTGGAAGAAGATGCGTTGACCCGTGCATTTTACTCTCGCACGGGCGCTTCCGCCTGTGTGTGAAGGAAAATGCACGGGTAACCACAGAGCGCTGAAATTCACAGCAAGCAGGTGGAACCGTGCATTTTACTCGCGCACAGGAACTTCTGCCAGTGCGTGAACAAATCACACGATTAACCACAGAGCGCTACAAAACCAGAATGCAACAGGAAAACTGTGTGTCTCCTTCACGCACGGTTCCGAAGAAACTGTGCGTGAAGAAATAGCATGGATTGGTCAGTCCATCCCGAGAAAACCTATGGAAATCACACAATTC
This sequence comes from Platanthera guangdongensis, assembly GCA_039583875.1. Taxonomy (NCBI): domain Eukaryota; kingdom Viridiplantae; phylum Streptophyta; class Magnoliopsida; order Asparagales; family Orchidaceae; genus Platanthera; species Platanthera guangdongensis. Next base: position 33,779,899 of record CM077156.1, read on the forward strand.
GGTGGAAATCATGCTCTAAGGAATCACACGACCGTGCATTTTACACAAGTCAGAATTCCAGCATTGAGGGAAAACTAACCTCCTGCACAGCAAAACCAAAGCTGGAGCAAAAGCTCCAAGCAACAAATATATAGCAAAGAATAACCAAAGCCACATGAGGAGTACTCCGGTACATACCCCAGACATCCCGATGCAATTCGCAAACCAAAATGGGTTGAAACAATGCACAATTGCAAAGTGAGGCCGTAATCAAATATATGACATTTCCTACTGAAATAGTAGTGCACAAGCATGATAATAAGCCTAGATGAGTCCGAAAAACCCTATATAAATCGGACTCATCAAAGAACTCACCTGATTTGTCAATATGAGAATTTCAAAAAGGGATAAACTGGATTTGTTGCTGATATGTATACATGGCTCAGTCTCATAATCTATGAACTGAAAACCTTGGAGAAAGATATTACACTGACAAAAGTTAATGAAAAATTCTCATGTGTTTCCCTAACACATGGGATTCAAAAATTTGGCCAATTAGAGAAGCCAGAGGTGTATATGAGATTTCAATAGAAACCTTGTTGGACAAGCTCAAATCTTATGAGCAGCTCATCAAAATAAGGGAAGCTGAACAAATGACCCTATCTTCAGTAAATAAGGACAAGAGTATTGCCTTTCAAGCAACTGAAGAGGAAGAACAACTTCCAGAGAATGAAGAACTAATGAGTCTTTTGGCCAAAATATTTTACAAAATGGCCAGGAAAGACTTCAAGAGAAGATTTTCCAGAAAAAAGGATAAGCCAATGTATGACAAAACACCTACTAAAGAGATTGTTGCTATGGTTGCAGGAAACCAGGACACACTCTTCCAAAATGTCCTGAAAATCAGAAGAAAGATAAGAAGAATGAGAAAGACTTCAAGAAACATTCAAGCAAACCCTCTTCCAGTAAACACAGACGGAAGGGGAAAGGCTTTGTGGCTGAGACATGGAGTGATACAGGCTGTGAATCTTCGTCCAGTTCAAGTGAAGATGAAGAAGAATCAAAGGCTAAAGAAGTCTGTTTGATGGCAATCAATGCATCAAACAGTAATTCTAATTCAGAATATGAGTCTGAAGAAGAACAAGTAATATCCACTTTTGATTTTACATCAGAATAATTCAAAATGGATTTTAAATTACTTTGTAAAGATCTGAGAAAATCTGAGAATAAAATAAAACTTTTCAGAGATAAGTTAACTGAATTAAACAACTTACCTTCAGAAAATATTAAACTTAAAGGAGAATTGAAAATTTCTAAGGAACAAATAGTTTTCTTAGAAAACAAATTATCTGAAGCTAAGAAATTTGAAGAAACTCTTAATGGGAGAAGTATCAAACTGATGAATATTACAAGCACAGTCAATGCCAGATTAAATGACAGACTGGTCTTGGGAGCTCCATGCATATTAACCCAGAAATCGACGATCGTTCCCAAGGCAGCCAGTTTGCTAGTCGCGGCCTGCTCCGGGTTCCTCTTGGAGGTCGCGACGTCTTAGGATGGGCGGACAGATTTGTATGTCCGCTCAGGCCGCACGGCTTGGGCGTTCTCAGTGGTCTGACAGCCCAAGCCGCGCGCTATTCCTTTGGTCGACTGGGGCCGCGGACTGCTTCTGCAGTCAGCCCCTACAAGTCGCGCCCCATGTTAGCTAAACCGCAAGCTTGTCTCAACAGGTGCCCCTTTGCCGGACTCGGATGTCTATCTGTCCAGACCGCCACAATGACAAGCAGCCTGCCTCTAGGCCGCAGACCTTCACCAACGTCGACAAACCTCCAGCTCGTCGCATAGCCAGATTGGCGACCTGATCCCAGGCCGCCAGCCAGCTACACCAGTTTCCACCTCGCCAACACGCGCGGCCTGCCTCGTCAGTACAACAGGTCGTGAATCCCTTGTCACCCAGCAGATGCAACAAGTACCATTCAACAAAGTGGCGGACTCCAGCAGCATGGGCAACCTGCTTCTTCAGTCTGCCCGAGGAGCGCAGACTCTCCAGCTCTCCGGCTACCAGCAAAAATCAACGGGCATGTCCCGTTCACCACGAGCTGGGCGAACTCGAAGTGCAGTCAAACCTTCCAGTCCGCCTACACTGGTGAACCCCAGCTCCAGATTTAGTAGCCAGCCGCTTGGCTCATCTCAGCAAAGGCGGACTCAGTTTATCAATGGCGGACTCCGCAGATTCCTCTCTCAGTCCGCCACAGCCTCCAGCACCCGCTTCTCCCCAGCAGCAGGCAGTCCCAGACCACACGGCCTAGTGCGGACTCTGTGGACTCATCAGATATCCCTAAGCTCGCACCCTTAGTGCGTGCTCGCTCACCTCAGCAGGGGCAGACTCATTGCGCAGTCCGCCACTCAGCCTCCAGCACCCGCCTCCACAGCAGAAGGCGGAAAACCTCCACAACCTGCAGTCTTGGCGAGGGCTCGATCAGTAGATCGCGGACCTCTCTCAGTCCGCTTGAAGTAGGGGGCGGACTCCTCCAAGTCTGCCATCAGCAGAACCAATTCCAGAAATAAGTCCCAGACCGCGCGGCCTGGCGCGGACTCGGCGGACTCAAGTCTTTACTCGCGCAAATTACCATCTCACCGGGGGTAACGTCACCAAAAGCCGTTACATCCTCGTGTCTATAAATAGACCCCCATGCCTCTCGTTTTGGGGGTGGTCGGATCACTCTCACGCTCGAAGACAGCCCAGGACAAGCTCAAGCCGTCAACCCCTGCAGACTCCTCTTCTCAGTCCACACCATCTCTCTACCCTTAGTCGAGCGGCCTGCCGACCTGGATCTTCAGTCTGCGCAGCCTCTCTTCTGGCAGTCTTTCCTTAGCCACCAGCTTCCCCAATGTGCCCTTTATTTGCTTTCTTGTGAAGGTGTAATACAAGCTGTAATTCTCAGTATTAACCAAAGGAAAGCCCGTCGCAAGAGTAGCATTCAAGCCGCGGCGGGCGAAATCTGTTGTTGCCACTTCTAGCAGCCCCTCTCTTTAGCTCAGCTCAACTCCCTCGACATCAACCTGCAAACTCAATTGTCAAAGTAATCGTCTGCTCAACAGCTCCTGATCAACCTCCTCCGCTGATCATCAGCCTTCCAGGCTGCTCACAGCAAACCTCTCTTCTATCCCCGTAACCCTTGAACAAGCGTCTGCTCCACTCTCGAGCACTCAGAAGCTTCCTCCTCTCCTCTATCCCCGCAACCTTCTTCGATCACCTTGCCCGCGAGATCGAACAAACCTCGTTAGCTACTGGTGCCCGAGACAACCTGCTTCCCTCCATTTCCGCGCATCAATAGTTAACACGCGACCTTCAGATCTCGAACAGAAAGTGAAATCAGCGGTTACTCATGACAGACCATCAACCAGCCGAGAACATTGCTCCAAGTCCTAGTGAAGATCATCTCTGGGAGGCCTTCGAGCAATCATGCCGTGAAAATGCTCAGCAATTCCAAGCAATCAACCAAATTCTTGCTGCAATCACACAGCAATTAGACACTCATCCTACAACAGCTCCAGTTACTCCAGTCAATCCAACACCAATATTGGAGAATCAACAAGCTTATCCTCCATCTTACCCACTGGTCTATCCTCCTTATACATCAACCTTTACACAAGGGCCTGCAACCCCTTTGAGACCTCAAGATGAAGAATTTGCAGCTCGTCAAAACTTCTTTCGGTAAGCAGCCCGGGGATGTCTTGCAAGATTTGTCAACTTTCAGGGAAGTCATCCTTACCCATCAGCTCCTGCCTTTACTCATCCTGAAGCAGCTTTTCCTTTCTATCCACCAGCTTCTTTTGCATCTACAGCTTATGCTCCCTTCTATCCTTATATTGTAGGGGAACAAGAAGAGCCGTCACAGTTTTCAGAGAATGTTCGGCATGAACCAACTCTAGCTAACTTTAGAGAGCCTCGACTACCAATCTACACTGGAGAGACTGATCCAGTGAAGCATCTTCAAGCTTTTGAGTCAGTCGTTGCTCTCAAAACTCTCTCAGATGTAACCAAGTGCAAGCTCCTTGTAACAACCTTCGATGGGCAAGTAAGGGATTGGTTCTATGGCCTGCGCCCTCAGTCCAACAGTTCCTTTGCTGATCTGCGAAGGGAGTTCTTGCTCAGATTCTCTACTTCAACAAAGAGAAAGGGCGGACCAGAAGCCCTCCTTGAGATCAAGCAACGAGAGAATGAAACATGGTCTCAATTTGTTGAACGATTCCAGAGAGAAATCTTGGACATCGAGATTGTTGGTCAAGAAATGTACCGAGTGGCTCTTATCCACGGTCTCTGTGAAGGGACTCTCAAGTTTGAAGCCAACGTCCGTTCACCAAGAACATACCAAGAGTTGATTAGCCTCACCAACTCATACATACGAGGTCAAAAGAGCAACCCCGGCTTCGTCTCCAGGTTTATATCGGAGAAGGATCCTCCTTCTCCCAAACAGCTTCCGAGGTCTCCTCGGAAAGATTTCCCAACTCACTCGAGGAGGGAAAGAATATTTCAACGCCATCGTACCCATTCCCGAGCCGTGATCGTGCACGAGATCAACCGCTACTACCACCAGCTCCATCTTTGCAAACATCTACGGTCCATCAACAACAAGATGATGACTTGCATAAGACTGAACTAGATGAAACCATGCTAGAAGTAAGCCAAATCATGAAGGTTAGGTCTAACTACAAAAGGCCTTATCGACCTGCTGATAAAAGGTCTAAAGACTCAGAACCATATTGTGAATTCCATAAATAGCCAGGCCACCTTACTAAGAACTGCCGAGCAGTACTCCACCAACTAGTGCAAAGTATGCTCGGACAGGGTAAGATGCGTGACCTGCTTCCCAAAGATGATTGCCCTGATCCAGCAACCTCAAAGGGCAAAGAAGTTGCAGATGTTCCTTGCTGCTCAAGAGGAGTGAGCCTAGTAGAAGAACACCCTCTCCTTGTTGTTAGCAATACTGTTGAATGCTTTGATGTTGATGACGTGTGCGCGCTTGGAAGACTATTCTAAGCCGACAAAGGACTTCACTGTTCTCCAAAGTTTTTTCACAACCATGACCGGTTATCTCTACTCTTACTCTTTGAACATTTTCTTCTCGAAACACTTCTAAGTGTTCCTTCTTGCATTTCAAAAAAATTTACTTCAGGGATCCTGTACTGACACACTTCCCTTTTTGGAATGCCTCTAACTCCATTTTCTCTTTGCCAAAAAGATCGCTGGACCAATAAGATATCGCCAATTATTGTTGTTTCATCCATAGATTGTTCTCTAGCACGACCGCTACGACCGCATATAGTGGGAAGTGTTCACGTATGTGCAGTGGGAGCCGTTCAATCTACGATGTTGGGCTTCAGACTTCGGATCCTAGCCGGCATGTAACACTGATTGTGCGCTAGGGAGGCCCCATGTGTTAGCTCTGTTGTGCTTCAGTAAGGATACATTACAGTTACGGTGATCTTTGCTTGACAAGCAATGGCGATCAAGCGTAGCCTTGTCTCTTTGATCATCTCACAACTGTGATGGCCAAACACTCTATGGTACTCTCAATCCATGCGTTCGTGGGATCCACAACTCCGCTGATCTTTCCACAGACAAGCAATGTTATAGGCCACTTGGCACAACTAGTCTCATTGATCAGTGATGTTGTACCCAAGGAAAGAGAGCAGTGCATCTGCCATTCTCCTTCTTAGGATTTTGTGCATGTCTCCCTTTTGTGCACTGTCAAGGGAATATAACTAGTCCGCTCTAAGTAGGACTATACTGGTGATGACCTTTCTTGGTCATCTTTGGGTATAGACCTCTTTTTTGTCAACTCCCTCTTTCACAGGTGAACGGGTTAAATCCTACCTACCAAAAGGATTTGCGACAATCGTTTCTGCTTATTCTCATCTTATATGCATTGCTTGATCGAAGCTCTATTAGATGATAATCTACAAAGCTCTTCATTACTCTTCTTAAAATGCTAACGACATCAATCATTGATCGAAGAATCTGGATCTCCTTGATTAACAAGCCATGCAAGCGGAGTCTAGTTAAGATAATCTCTTCTTATTGATCTGGATTTCATAATGAAGATATCAGGCCTATCTTACTACAACTACCATTGCGGTCTAATCTTTATTCAGATTGGCAGAATGCATCAAGCTTTTTCTCTGCCAATGTGTACATATCCATCCTATCATATCAACAATCAACACTCGACTTATTGATCAGGACTTCATGCTAAAGATATCACCTTTAATAAAGCAAGAAGATCACTACTCTGGTTTGATCTTCATTCGATTATCAGCAGAGTTCTTCAGGCATTTCCTCTACTATTTGGTCATATCCTTCTTATCTCATCAATAGTTAGCATTTGCAAGTTCTGTCTAGGTACTTGCAGCTTAGTTCATTATATTATGTTTGCTGCTCACTTTTCTCTTTGTAGAGATCATCAAATACTTGCAAGTTTCTTCACAGGTACTTGCAACTTTCATCTATCATGTCTTCTTCTAACTCACATTTTTCAGAGATCAGCAGATGCTTGCAAGTTTCTTCACAGGTACTTGCAACCCTCATATATCATATCTGCTTCTAACACTTTTCTTGCAGAGACCAGCAGATACCTGCAATTTGTCTTCAGGTATTTGCAGCTTTTTCTTTACTCCCATATTTGCTTCTAACTTCTCCTTTGCAGAAACCAGGAAACACTTGCAAGTCCCCCTTCAGGTAGTTGCAACTTATTTTCCTCTTCACGAATGTTGCTTACTCTTCATTTTGCAGAGGATAATAGGTGCTTGCAAGCCTCCATCAGGTACTTGCAAGTTATTATGCTTCTATGTTTTCCTCTCACCTTCATTTTGAAGAACTCAGTAGAAGACACATCTTCTTCATTTTGCAAAGGCAACATTAGGTACGCGCAAGGCGTGCCTTCCATACATGCCTACACTAACATTTCTCTTGCAGGAAAAAGATAGGCATTGGCAAACAACTCCTAAGGAGAGACATCAGGTTCTATCTCCCCTTGCCCCCTTCCATTCCTTTGGGGTGGATCACGATTTTCGTGGGTCTCCAACTTTTTCGAAGTTCCCTTCTGAACTTAAAAAAGTGCGGGGATTATGTTAACCCCGAAATCGGCGATCCTTCCAAAGGCAGCCAGTTCGTTAGTCACGGCCTGCTCCGGGTTCCTCTTGGAGGTCGCGACGTCTTAGGATGGGCAGACAAATTTTTTTGTCCGCTCAGGCCGCACGGCTTGGGAGGTTTCAGCGGTCTGACAGCCTAGGCCGCGCGTTGTTCCTTTGGTCGATAGGGGCCGCGGACTGCATCTGCAGTCCGCCCCTGCAGGCTGCGCCCCTTGTCAGCTAAACCGCAAGCTTATCTCAATAGGTGCCCCTTTATCGGGCTCAGATGTCTATCCGTCCAGACCATCACAACGACAAGCGGCCTGCCTCTAGGCCACAGACCTTCACTAGCGTCGAAAAACCCCCAGCTCGCTGCATAGCCAGATTAGCGACCTAACCCCAGGAAGCCAGCCAACTACCCTAGTTTCCACCTCGCCAACACGCGCGACCTGCCTCGTCAGTCCGGCAGGTCGCGAATCCCTTGTCACCCAGTAGATGCGGCAAGTACTATTCAACAAAGTGGCGGACTCTAGCATCATGGGCAACCTGCTTCTTCAGTCCGTCCGAGGAGCACGGACGCTCCAGCTCTCCGGCTACCCGTAAAGATCAGTGGGCATGTCCCGTTCACCACAAGCTGGACGGACTCGAAGTGCAGTCAAACCTTCCATTCCACGTATATTGGTGAACCCCATCTCCAGATTCAACAGCCAGCCGCTTCACTAGCCTCAGTTGAGGCGGACTCAGTTTATCAACGGCGGACACCACAGATTCTTATCTCAGTCCGCCACAGCCTCCAGCACCAGCTTCTCCCCAGCAGCAGGCATTCCTAGACCCCGTGGCCTAGTGCGGACTCTGTGGACTCGTAAGATATCCATAATCTCGCACACTTAGTGCGTGCTCTCTCACCTCAGCAGGGGCGAACTCATTGCGCAGTCCGCCACTCAGCCTCCAGCACCCTCCTCCGCAGCAGAAGGCGGACAACCTCCACAGCCCGCAGTCTTGGCACGGGCTTGATCAGTAGATCGCGGACAACTCTCAGTCCGCCTGAAGCAGGGGCGGACTCCTCCAAGTCAGCCATCAGCAGGACCAATTCCAGAAACAAGTCTCAGCCCGCGCGACCTAGCGCGGACTCGGCGGACTCAAGTCTTTACTCACGCAAGTTACCGTCTCACCAGGGGTAACATCACTGAAAGTCGTTACCTCCTCGAGTCTATAAATTGACCCACATGCCTCTCATATGGGGGGAGGTCAGATCACTCTCACGCTCGAAGACAACCCAGGACAAGCTCAAGCCATCAACCCCTGCAGACTCCTCTTCTCAGTCCGCACCATCTCTCTACCCTTAATCGAGCGGCCTGCCGATAGGGCCCTTCAGTCCGCGTGGCCTCTCTTCTGTCTCTCTTTCCTTAGCCACCAGATTCCCCAGTGTAACATTTATTTGCTTTCTTGTAAAGGTATAATACAAGCTGTAATTCTCAGTATTAATTAAAGGAAAGCCCATCGCAAGAGTGGAATTCAAGATGCGACGGGCAAAATCTATTGTTGCCGCTGCTAGAGGCCCCTCTCTTTAGCTCAGATCAACTCCCTCGGCATCAACTTGCAAGCACAACCGTCAAAGTAATCGTCTTCTCGACAGCTCCTGATCAACCTCCTTCGCTGATCATCAGCCTTCTCGGCTGCTCTCAACAAACCTCTCCTCTATCCCTGCAACCCTTGAACAAGCATCTGCTCCACTCTCGAGCACTTAAAAGCTTCCTCTTATCCTCTATCCCCGCAACCTTCTTCAATCACCTTGCCCGCGGGATCGAACACACCCTGTTAGCTGCTGGTGCCCGCGACAACTGCTTCCCTTCGTTTCTGCGCATCAACAATGCAGTCAACCTCAACTTCTTAAGAAATATATTTTAACTACTCCTATCAAATTTATATCAGCTAAAGGAAAAGAAATATTAGCAATTACAGATAAAGACACTATAGTTATGTCATATAATGAACCAGAGAATAAATCAAAATCCTTTAAGAAAAAACATGTTCAACAGAATTTATCGAATCAAGCTCGACGAAATCACTGTTATTCATCAAACAGAGATAGACAAATGCTGAATGCAGGAAATGATTATAAGTATTCACTGAATAACGCTCGATGAAATCACTATCATTTGTCAAACGGAGCTCGACGAAATCTAAATTATTCGTCGAACTCAAAATTTTCAAACAGAAAAGTTAATTCTTTTCAAATGAATAATCATACTCAAAAGTTTATAAATCCTTTTACTGGGTGGATCATTCCTCCCAGGAGATTCATCCACTTGGCTATAAAAATCAACCCGAATACTCTTATATTTCTACTGATTATATTAGAAAAATAGGACCCAAGGTAATCTAGGTTAAGAACACCTAACTTGTTCTCAATGCAGGAAAACAACTATCCTATCACAGAGAAACAGTGGTATTTGGATAGTGGGTGCTCTAAACACATGACAAATAGAAAAGCTAATCTAAAAGACTTGAAAGCAAAGCTTGGACCAAAAGTCATATTTGGAGACTCCAACTGTTGCCAGACAGAGGGCTATGACAATGTCAAGGTTGGAGTGGTTACCTTCAGAAAGGCAGCTTATGTGAAAGGTCTTAAGCATATCCTAATCAGCATCAGTCAACTATGTGATGGAGGTTATCAGGTATCATTAATAAGTCTTCATGCTCTATTATATCTAGTGAAAACAAAATTGTTTTATCTGGGTTAGATAAGGTAGCATATATTTAGTTAATTTTAATTCTGCTAAATCTGAAATATGTTTATTTAATCAGATAAGTAAAACAAAAGAACTTTGGCATCGAACGGAGATCGACTCCAAGTAGGACTAAATATATAGAAATAAGGCATCACTTTATCAGGGACAATGCAGATAAAAATAAAATTAACATTGTATTTATACCTATTGATTTACAAAGAACAGACATTTTCACCAAACTATTAGATGAGAAGAAACATAATTCCTTTTTAAATCAGTTAGGAATGATTAATGGAAAAACACTAAATTGATTTTGAATGGAGATCGATGAATTTCAACTTTTCATCGAACGGAGATCGACAAATTGAGAACTATTCGTCGAATGGAGATCAACCCTTTCGTAAATCGACGAATTGTGAACTGCTCATCGAACGGAGATCGACGAATTGTGAAATCTTTCGTGAACCTTTCATCAAATGGAGCTCGGCGAATTGTATAATCTTCGACGAATTGTTTTTTGTCCGTTCAACTTCTGAAAACTTATTTTAGGTTTTCATCAAACTCCGTCCTGCGCATTCTCCAGTTCCCTTCTATTGCACTTGATCTTTTTGTTTTGCAGAAAAAAGGCAGTGTCACAGGCGACTCTCACAGCGATGAAGTTCGATGCAGGATTCGATATAAACATGGACTCATTTCAACATTAGGATCAAATCTTTCTGGACATTTTACAACTACTTGAGGCACAACATCTTCATAATTTTATAACCACCAGAATCAAGCTCCCGATCACAGAGATTAAGGAATGGGTTTATACTGCAAAGGTTCATGATCTTACAACAGTTACTGGATCCATCCCAGGACATCAAGTTTCACTTACCCCTGCAATTTTATCTGAATTTTTTGGATTAGTGAATGGAGAAGAAGAGTTAGAACTATCTAGTATAGAATTTGTTGTTATGCTAGATAGATTGGGACACTCATAAGAAAACCCTAATCACTTGTTGGAAAAAAATATTTCGTGGAATACAAATTCCTAGCCGATGTGGTCGGAAAAATCCTTTTGGGCAAACACTCAGCCCATGACTATGTCACCAGGCACTAATTTCTATTGATGTGTGCTCTGGTTGATCAGAAGAACATTAATTGGGGCTCAGTATTGTTTGATTCTATTAAGAAAAAGATTAATAAACAGAATGTAGATTATGGGATAATTTTGGGAATTTTTCTCCAGACCAAATGTCCAGAGGTTTTGGTATCACAAACTGTGCATATTAATGCGTCTAAAAGGATCACCTCTGCTCTATTTGGTAAATGGGAGAGGGTCATTCCTAAGCCATCCATGGTTGAATCTTCTAGGGCAGCTTCTGAAAGCACTTGGGCTGTTCCAGCTACTCTCCCTACTCCACAAGAAGATTCTCACCATGTTTCTTTCACTCCACAATCTCCACATCATTACTCTTCTCCTTCCACACCACCTACTATACAAACTACTTTACCTGAAGAAGTTCCATCCTCAATCTTTCATGCAGAATCCCCAATTCATCAGTCACTTCATTCATCTCCACTTCATTCATCTCCACCTCCAATATCTCCACCTCATATATCTCCACCTCAATTACCCATCCAGGACATAATTCCTGATGACATTCCCCATGTCATCAATCCTTCAACTGTACCACAAACTTTCTCTATCTGTACAAACTGTGCAAACAGATCAGCTCCCTCGTCATCTACTCAGAATCCATCCTCTACATCTACTTAGAATGCATCTGAGTTTATGTATCTAGATTTCTCATCCATTGCTACTCAACTTATTGATTTCATCACTCCAACACTCAAGAAGCTTTTAGATGAAGCTCTGGCTCATGTTGTGGCTTTTATTTCTGAACTCTCTTCTAAAGTTACCTCTTCCAATTTTTCCCTTCTTTTGGGGGCCTAGATTTAGTTTTCCCTGAATCTAGGCAGGGGGAGATGCTTGATGAAGAAGCTCCAAATGTAGAAGCTCCAGGTCCTGCAGCTGATTCTGTTGAAGTGCCTGATACATAAATGCCAGAAGTCATCTCAATGTTTGCTGCTCTAGTGATAGTTGAGTATAAGTTTCCAGACCTTACAGAGGTTATGACTGTTGGTGATTTCATTATTTATCCCACAGTTGATATATATTCTTTATTATCAGGTTTTGATTTATTGCACAATCATACTGCTAGTTTACCAAATCCAGATTTTGAAGAGGATCTTACTAGAGCAATAGTGTTACTCTGCTCCTATTGCTGCTTCTGCTTTATAACAGCTCTTAAAAATGTTTCTACCAGTTTTGAGAATGTCTCACAGTCTATGATAATTGATGATCCACAGACTATTATGATTGAGGATATAATGAATATTCCTGAGCAGGCTCATTCCCCTCCTAAATGGGATGAATCTCCAATGGCTACATCTGATGATATGCCTAGTAAGGATAAGGAAGAGGTAGATATGTTAGTTAAACTAATTGATGAATTATATGAATACACAGAAGTTCAGTCTGATGATGATGCAGATTCTGATGAATTAGAAGATTTTGTTAATAAGAAAAGGAAAAGAACAAAAAAGGTTCAAGCCAAGGTTGCTCCTCAACCTTCTTCAACTGTAGATATTCCTTACTACATTTTGCATGGCATAACTCTAACTCCAGACCATCCAAGTTGGATGAGATTCTAAAAATGAGCAGAAAAGAAGAAAGAAAATGAAAAGATTTCTTTCACACCCAAAATCTTGGAGTGGTCCTCCTCCTCCTCCTCCAGCAGCAGGATCTTCAGGTGCTTCATCTTCTTCTCGGAAGCCTACCTCTCATTCTTCTAGAAAAACACAGTACAGGCAAGAAAGACCCACAAGACAAGACAGACCTGCATGGTCTGAGACTTATGGAAGATAGAGTAGTCAGCAATATTCTACCAAGGAAAGGCCAGCCTCTCCTATAATCAAACCAGAATTAGATCTTGTTTACAGAATGGCCAGGTTCAAGGAACAAGTTGCTCTCTCTCAGATAAGGAAATCAAGAACTGAAGGTAAGGATACATATCAGTTTTCTACTATATATTCTTTCAGGCAACAAGAATTTGACAGATATCAGAAGAAAAGCATGTTTAATGTTAATGAATATATGGCTTGCATCCAGAGACTGTTGTTCCAACAGTCTCCTCCCAGAAGATTATCGGTGCTCATGATATGAAACTAAGCAAAAGAGAGTCTGATGATCCTACAAGACAACTGATCTTCACCAAGTCCTCTTCTAATCCTTCAGCTGGTGCATCACAAAAGGATTCCTAATTTTTATTCTATTTTTAAAATATTATTGTTATAACTTAACTTTTTATATATCAGCTGAAATGTATGTTTCTTCCAGATATTTGTTTATGCTTTTTGTTTTTCATGTTTGATAGTATCCTCACCCAAATAGGGGGAGATTGTTGGAACTCATTATTACTAATTTGGGCTAGGATTACTATTAGGATTTTATTTTAACCCAACTTATATATCCTAAGGGTCATATTTTATTTCCAAAAGTATTTCAGAAGGAATTCCAGAGAAGCTCAGTTTGACGAACTCTGAGCTTAGTTCGACGAACTCCAAACTAAGTTTGACTAACTCAGATCTCAAACAATGAGCTTAGTTCGACGAACTCTGAGCTCAATTCGACGAACGCTGAGCTCAGCTCGACGAAAGTATGAACTCAGTTTGTAAAAGATCAGTTCGACGAAAGCCAGGCTCAGTTCAACGAAATGCTTGCTGAGTTCGACGAATCAGACGGTTTCTCTATCAACAAAAGGTAGAATGTTTTCAAAATATTTGGTAACTGAAACTCTGATATTTAATGCTAAATATTCTAATGAATATAGCCGTTTAAGGCAGCATTAAATATGGCTTTATCACAGAGTATTAAATCTAATTAATTCCAAGGCAGTTATAAATTCTCAAGGGATTCAGACGTTTCAGGATCATTTTATTTCAAATATTGACAACATATATATATATATATAGAGAGAGAGAGAGAAAATTGCTGCTTAAGAATTTTTTTTTGGCACACAAAGACTTTGAGAGAGAAACAGATATTCTGCTTCAGACACTTCTCAAGAGACATCCAAATTCTTATATTTCTGGAATATCTACTAAAGAGCAAAAGTATACAAGAAGGCATACACCCTGAAGAAAATCTCCTTTCCTGATCACAATATTTATTCAAATCAGGGGAGCTTTTCACAACATCATCCACTAAGTCTTCTCAGAGATACTTGAAAGAGAAGACAACACCTAAACTCCTTTTAGTTTATTCTTAAACTATGTATAGGGTCATAACTCTCTTTAAAAGCTAACTTTTCGTTCATAAGTCACCTGATCAAAGACTTATGTTTGGTATTTGGGCACCTGATCAAAAGCCCAAAGGTTGCTAGATCTCTCTTAGAAAATAGATCTTCTGGTAACAGGGCACCTGATCAAAAACTTGTTGACTGTGGCTGATTTCATTTTATTTGTGGGCTACGATTTTTGTTTATATATATATATATATATATATATATATATATATATATATATATATATATATATATATATATCACTATTTTTAAAAAAAACGATCTAAAGATAAATTAAAGTTTTTAATATACACTATTCACCCCCCCCTCTAGTGTAAAGTCAGATTTATCCCTTCACTTTCAGTCGCCTAGCCACCACATCACGCAGACTAATGCCACCGAACTAAATAAGCTGCCCAGAGGAGGAGAGCTTATTGAACTGAGAAATAAGTTGCAGAAGAAAAGACCGCCTGGTTGCAAGCCGCGACCTGTTGCTATGCACCAGTTGCAAACCGCAGAATCCGCACTATCCCTGACCGAAGTCAGAACCAACTCCGGCTTCTCAGCGATATCCACACAACCTGCACAGCACAAACCAGTCTTCCTCTTCAAACCACGTGGATAGAAAAATCTAACCGTAACAACTTACCACGAGTTCACTTACTGTTCACTCGGTTTATTCTGATGTGACAGGGGGGGGGGGTACTATTTATAGGCGCGGAAAGGAGTGTGATCTTCATCCTCGATGATAGGATAACCACCCTATCTTATGTGAGCACCAAGTGTATCCACTAAGATTCGGATACACAATAAATCGTTGTGACTAGACAAGAACGAATCCGCCAAGGTTGCACTACCAAGGCCGGATACTGATTGATGGATTTCGCATCGCGTCTGAAAACATGATGCGGTTAAAACTCCAAAAATTGGAGAGTATTCCCGCGGCGCCCCGGGCGGTTTATTTAGAAAGGCGGAATTGGATTATATTTAGAAAACGGGCCGCGCGGATTTTATTTATTAGGATATAAAAGATATTTAAAATCGAGTTTTAACGAAAGGAGGCAAATGCACCTATCGCGTGTAGTACAGGATATTCCGGTGTGGAATATTAAGGTCGTATTGTTCTTGGGGTCGGGTTGATTATTTTTACTCTTCCCTGGAGGGGACTATTATTTTACCGATAATAACTTGTCATGTTATATTATATATAATAAAAACAGAAAATGGCAATAAAAATATAAAAGCATAAAAAAGGGTGGAGCCGATGAAAAGCTTAGCACGACGACATCGAATAGAATTTGAACTAACATAAACTTTTAATAAAAAGAGATCCTAAGTTTCAAATTAATTAAGGAGGAGACTTGGCCGTGGAGGTTCCACTAAAATGAGCTCACCTATCTCTAAGACTATCGCTGACCTAATCGCTAAGACTATTCGACCGAACGTTAGTCCGACGAAGGATTCCTCTTAACGTCCGCATTACGCTAAGAACCCCACTATTGGGTGGGGAACCCAATCTTGTAGAGTTGGCCCGCCTCCTCTCTCGAGGGTTAGTGCGGAACTCCCTTTACCAAGGGGTGACCGGGCCATACGCACGGCCTCTCGTCTAGCTAGAGTATGGACTACGGAAATAGGGCCCACACATCGATATGTGGTCCTACGCGTCGTAAACCCCGGGCAAACCTTAAGTAATTTTAATTAATTAGAAAAACATGACCTTTTATTATTTAAAGCTATTTTATCTGTCCCAATGCTCTTCGATACTGAGGGCTAAAAATGGTTAACCACTCATCGGAATGGGGACGACAAGCGGTGAAAGCAATAAAGAAAGCAATAAAAAAAAGCGATAAAGAAAGCAGTAAAATAAAGCAGTAAAGAAAGCATGAAAATAAAGCAGCAAATTGCGAGTCCCGGCTCAAACGAGTGGGCGGGAAAGGAAAGCTGTAAAATTGCGAGTCCCGACTCAAATGAGTGTGCGAGAGAAATAAGTTGAAAAATGACAAGTCTCACTCAAATGTGTGGGTGGGAGATTGCAAGTTCTACTCAAATGAGTAGGCGGGAAAATAAAACGAGTCCTACTCAAATGAGTATGAGTAAATAAATGCGACTCACGCACGCACTCTCTCGACATGAAAATAAAACTCACGCACACCACAGAAAGTAAATACACTCAAACACTCTATTGGAAAGGAAATAAAACACTGTGTCATTTAACTCTTAACGAGTAGGCGGAAATAAATGCGCATACATAAAAAAATTGCAAAAAAACTAAGTTACCGAAAAATTAAAATGAATGCATTTCTCCCGCTAGAATGCGGTGGAAATGCATAAAAAACTAAAATAAAAACTAAACGAGCAATTGGGTTTGCAAATAAACGCCAAAACGCAATTGCTCGAAAAATTAAAATGAATACATTTCTATCGCTAGAATGCGGTAGAAATGCATAAAAAGAAGACGAAAAATTTAAAAGAGCAAAAGTTTAGAACAAAAATTGAAGTGCACGAAAAATTAAAACGACTATATTTTCATTCCTATAACTCCGTAAAAGTTGTTAAAAAGTGAAAATAAACTGAAAATAACGAAAAGTTTTACATCCCGAACAGGAAAAGCTAAGTAAGAAAAAATGAAAACACTTTAAAATCGTTTTTACGGTTTTATAGGAATGAAAGAAAAGTTATAAAAATATAAATCTAACAAAACTAAGTAATGAAAACATAAAAACATAAGATAAAAACAAAAGAAAAACATAAGATTGCATAAGGGAGGAGTTTAGATGGAATCCAAAACCATATAAATGGAGAAAACAACACATTTTATTAAGTAGAAAAACAAATTACATGGAAAGATAAAAACAAAAACTAAGGAGAGGGGGAGAAGACCCCTTACATAGCTTTGGAAAGACACCTAAACAGCAGTCCCTATACAAAATGGATCCCAAAAAGGGGAACAGGATTACAAATAGAACACAAGTATTCATAGGCAAAATTTTCGTGGAACACGCCCTCTGACACAGGCGTGTCAGGGGGCGTGTCGGCACTATGCATGATTCGATCCGGTAATTCGACGACAAAGTTGACTTCGGGCTAAATACGTGTCGGTCACGTGGAGGTCACGCCCCAGGTCACGGGCGTGACGCTGGGCGTGTCGGGGAGGTGGATCTGGGAGCGGGCTGCGTCAAAAAGTCACGGCGCAGGTCTTGTCGGGCTAGGTGGAGAAGTCACGCCCTAGGTCACGGGTGTGACTCTATGCGTGTCGAGTTGGTCAACGATCGTCGAGCTGAAAACGTCGAGCGGGAGTGACACTGGCTGGGGTCACGGGCCGTGTCAAATGACACGGGCATGTCGTCGGGCATGTCCATCAATTTCTTCACTTTTGCGGCCGATTTCACGGGTTTTGAACTGTCACGCCCAAGATACGGGCGTGACCAGTAAGTACACGGGCATGTACTTACTGTTTTGGGCAGTTTCTGCAAATTTTCAGAAAATCAAAAATAAAGTTAGGTTAGTAATATTTACAAAAAAGAAGTAAGTTTTTAAAGAAAAATAAGTAAAAATAAGCAAAAAGGAACTAAAACCACTAATTTATTGCACATAAAAATAGGTATATTTGCAACCTATGAGATACGAATCCTCTACCATGTCTCTAAAGCCCAGCCAGACTTGATCACTAAACAGGCGGGATCTGCGAATACCACTCCAGTTCGCCCTCTTGCAGACACAGCACAGACCGCAAACTCCGAGCTCGCAGCCAAGGCGCACAAGGCAGACATTTGCCGAACTCGGCGTATAAGGACAACAATCCATGCAGACCGCGCGACTTCCCGGACAACTATCGTGGACATGATGCAGATCCAGACCAAGTCCGCAACACCGAGCGACCCGGCAATACTGCGGGTAAACATTCTATCCGCCCGACTACTACAGGAACAAACCGCCAGCCACATACAAGCCAACCTATCAAGTCGCCGCCCTCTGTCCTCACAGGTCGTGCGGATAGACTTCCCTAACCACTCACATCGCCCACTTTCAGTTCAAAAATTTCAACACTCCCCCTTGAAGTGAGAAGTGGAGACCAGCCCTAGCAATCCTTGTAACCGAGTAAATGGACCCTTCGACAGTGGCTTCGTTAAGATGTCTGTGATGTTGTCCTTGCTCCGCACATGTCCAACTACAAGAGACCCCTATAACACCATCTCCCAAATGGAATGGTGCTCAATCTCAACGTTCTTGGTCCGCGCGTAATAAATTGAATTATTCACCAATTTCAGGGCACTCTCATTGTCATTGCATAGCAGAGTAAGACCATGCACTTCTTTATGGATGTCCTCTGCTAGCCTCCTAAGCTAGATGGCTTCTCGAGACACCAAGGCTGAAGTCTTGTACTCTGCTTCCATAGTAGAGACAGACACTAAATTCTTCTTATTACTACACCAAGAAATTCCTGTTGATCAACATATGAAGATGTATCTGAATGTTGACTTCCGATCATCTGAATCTCACCCATAATCAGCATCTATATAGCCTTGCAGGTTGAAGCCAGTGTCTTTCCCATAATGGAGACTCATATCAAAAGTGTACTTCCCGTACTTCAGAATGCTCCTTGCCGCCATCAGATGAGGCTTTCGAGGTTCCGCCATATACCGACTTACTTGGCCTACAACATATGCAATATCTGGCCTCGTAATCGTCAAATAGATAAGGCTCCCCACCAGAGCATAAAACAATAGAGGATCTGGAAGTATCCTCCCCTCATCTCATCGAATCTTGATGTCAACATTAAGAGGAGTAGAGCTACTCTTCCCTTCCCGCATGTAGAATCGCTGAACGATCTAATCTACATAACTCTTCTGGGAAATGAGTATGTCACTCTCTTTTCTCTCCACCTCGAGTCCAAGGAAATGGTGGAGCTCACCCAAGTCCTTCATCTCGAACTGAATGGCTAACTCTGCCCTGAGCCTAGCCACCTCCTCCTCCGAGTTTCCTGTGATGATCATATCATCCACGTACAGCAGCACCGAGACATAAAGATCCCCCATCTTCTTGATGAATAGGCTAGAATCTGAATCCGAGGGAAAATAACTGCAAAATTGGAGGTATTTTGTGATCTTCCCAACCATGCCCTCAGAGCCTACTTTAAACCATAAAGAGCATTTCAGAGTTTGTAGACGTATCCTGGATTATATTCAGATATGTATCCACGCGGTTGAACCATGAGGATGCCTTTATCAATTTCCCCGTAAATAAAAGCATTTTTTACGTCCAGCTGCCACATCTTCCAATCCTGGCAAGCTACCAAGGACATCACCACCCGAACTAAAGTCATCTTTGTCATAGTACTAAACATCTCTTCATAGTCTTCTCCATACTGCTGAGAAAATCCTCGAGCTACAAGGCGATCCTTGTACCGCTCGATGCTCCCATCTGCATTCTTCTTCAGCCTATAGACCCACTTGCATATCATAGGAGAATTCCCTCAACCTTAGGCATAAGGTCCCATGTCTCATTCTTCCTGAGGCAGCCATCTCCTCATCCATGGCATCTTCCCACTCCTGGTCTCCTGTAGCATCTTCGAAGCTAGAAGGCTCTCGCTTGTCCAGAGGGCTTGCGAAGAAATAAGAGACCAAGCTCATTCCGTTTCCTCCACTATATCGAGCTGGTGGTTTGGTGGTCCTCTTCGATCTTCAAAGAGTCTAACCCTTGCTAACCACCTCAGCTGCTTCTTCTGAACCAGCTCCATTTCTGGGCAAACTTGGAGCATCGCTCCCCTTGATTCCTGAACCAGAAGCCTCCACCGCAGAGCTTGAAACACCCGGAGCTCCTGGTGACACAGGCAGCTCCACCAGAAGATCTTTAGCAGCATCCTCTTGCTCATCATTCGACCATCTCTCATGCAGCTCCATAGAGGAGCCACCTCCATATGACGTTAGCTTGTCGAAGACAATGTCTCTCAAAACCACGAACTTCTTCGTCACTAGATCCATACACTTCCACCCCTTCTTTCGCTCATTATAGCCCACAAATACAAGCTTCCTTGCCTTTATATCTAGTATTGTCCTGAGAGCATCTGGGATGTGTACGTAGCAGGTAGATCCAAACACCCAAAGGTATTCCACATTAGGATTCTCCTTGAACATCATCTTAAAAGGAGACCTCATGTTGATAGGACTCAGAGGCATCTGATAGATGACATACGTTACACAGGCCAACCCTACCGCCCAGAAGGACCTTATGATGCCTTTAGCATGAAGCCAACACTTGCAGGTTTCCGTCAGATGATGGATCTTTCACTCTGCTACTCCATTTTTTGTGGAGTATGAGCACAACTGAGCTCCCTTTGAATGTCATGCTTCCTACAGAAGTTTGAGAACTCAATTGAAACAAACTCACCTCCATTGTCTGTTCTCAAATTCTTGATTTGCAGTCCAAGCCGGCCCTCCACCAGCTCTTTAAAATCCACAAACAAATGGAACGCATCTGACTTCTCCTTCATAAAGTACACCCAAGTGTACCTCTTGTAGTCATCAATTAGAACCAGCATGTATCTGTTGCCTCCAAGGCTGGCTGTGATGGTCGGCCCCATCAGATCACCATGGATACACTCCAATGGTGCTTTACACCTAGTCAATGAATTGCCAAACGGAAGGCGATGAGCCTTTCCATATTGAAATCCCGCGTAGACATGACCATCGCCGAAGGATTACAATCTAGGCAATCCTTTCATAATGCTCTTAACTACCGTGGCTTTCAGCTTGTCCGTCCCAACATGTCCCAGCCTCTCATGCCAGATAGTGGCACTATCATTGGCCCTCGTTTGATCAACATAAGAACTTGTTGATAATACAAACAAGTCCCTTAGTCCTCTCCCTATATGAGCAACGTCAGTCTTAACTGCTGATACTTTGAGGAGAAACTTCACTTGTGTTGGATCAAACAGAACGTGATAGCTTGCATCTACCGCATTGGTCACTGAGAAGAGGTTCTTTTTCATGCCCGGTATGTGATAGACACTCCACAACGTGAGTGGACCCCTATCACTACCCAAAGAAACTACACCCTCCTTCTCTATTGCATGAACAGTATCATCAGCAGTTATGATAGCTTCATTACCTGAGAATGTCTGTAGAGAGGAGAACTTTTACTCATCCCCGGTGAGGTGGTGACCACGCCCAGATTCCACGTTCTAGTCATCTTGGTAGTCAATGGTGGACAAGGCATTGACACATGTGCCCGGCATAAATGCTCCTCCCCATCCGGCTTCCTCAGCATAGTAACCATCTCCCTCCTTGTCTGCAATATGCCCAGGCTGTAGCTTGACCTTGTAGTCCTTCTTAAAGTGTCTTGGCTGGTTGCATCTGCAGCACTTAAGCCACTCCTTCTTCCAATCTCGCTTAGGAGCAGTGCTCCCCTCTTGCTGATAAGAAGTTGAAGGGTCATTACTAGCAATAGTCTTCTTCTTCTCCCATCTCTTCTTCTTCCCTGAGAGAGTGCCTAACTACCTCCTTCAGAGATAGTGAACCCAACCATCTATCTAGCCAAGCTCTCATGCGAGGCCAGCAGGTTCTCTAGCTTCAGCAAAGGTGGCTGAGTGGCCCAGCCTTGAACATAAGTGACAAAGGCCACATACTCCTTCCACAAGCTGCAAATTATGTGCCTCTTCAGCATCGCCTCTAAAATAGGCTCATCAGGGTCCAATGCTGAAATGTCAGCACACAAGTTCTTCATTTTCAAGAAGAACGTAGAGATGGGTAGATCACCTTGAGTGGCCCTTACCAACTCATTTTCCAGGAACTATAGCCATGCTACATTCTTCCTGTTGAACAGCCCATAAAGGGAAGTCCAAATCTCCGCAGCAGACAGACATCCAATGATGTGGTCAAAGAGTTCCAGCGAGATAGACCACTTGAGAGCAAACTCAGCTTTCGCGTTTTTCTTCCTCCAAGCTCTCACCGCATCAGCACCAGTACCGGGAGTTGCATTAACCTCCTGCTTTTTTTCTCCGCTGATGACTTCCCAAAGGTCCTCGCCCAAAAGATAACTCTGCATACACGACTTATACTTCTTGTAGGTACTCGACTTAAGGAGCTCAATGCCAAGACCTCTTGCGAATCCTCCTTCCATTGTAAACATCATGGTTTACTTAGTCTCTCAGAAGTAGAAATGCAAACTAATGGTTGATCACTGTTAAGCCTCTGATCCCTCTGATACCATGTAAAAAAATTTTGATAGAGGAAAACGGGACACCGGGCGCAGGAACACTCGACCAAACTGAGCCCAAGCAAACCAAAAACAACCAGAAGAGCAAGAATCTTGTACTTATAAAAAAGCATTATAGAGCGAGGCATACATGGAGAGAATGATTGCCAATGTATCCGATGGAAGCAGGAAAAATTACAAGCAAGAATCAAACCACGCGGACTCAAGGAGTAACCGTCGGCTCTGCAGCTAATCGCTATGGAGTCCGCTGAAGCCTCCTGGTCGCAAGACCGCAACAAGTCGCGCAGACTGTCTGTTATTCCAATGCTGAAGAAAGAACTTTGTCCGCTGAACTGCAAGCCGCCTGATAGTGAGGTTGCCTAGCTACCAGATCATGCAGACTATTGCCACCGAACTGAACAAGTCGCATAGAGACGAAAATATTTTTGAACTAGGAAACAAGTTGCAAAAGAAAAGACCGCCTGGTCGCAAGCCGCGAACTTCTGCTATCCGTTGGTTGCAAACTGCAGAATCCGCACTGATCTTGATCGAAGTCAGAACCAAGTTCATAGCTCCTTAGCGCTATCTGCACAACCTGCACAACACAAACTGGTCAACCTCTTCAAATCATGCGGATAGAAAAACCTAACAGCAGAAACTTCCCGTGAGTTCACTTACTGTTCACTCGGTTTATTCTGATGTGATAGGGGGGCCTTTTTATAGGCACTGAGAGGAGTGTGATCTGTTGGGTTTTGCTCTACGTCACAACACTTGTGCACACAGCATAAATAAGGAACAAGAAAACCAAAACGAGTTCGGATCTAGCGATGAACATTAATCAAGAATAAAATACAATAAAATAAAATTACTTTTGCACGATTGAGTCAATACTCAACCTAGATGCTCCAGAAAATCAACCGACCATTTTGCGGCTATAGTTCATAGTGCAGAACATTGTCCACACCTCTACAGCAAGTCCACACGAATGGGAGAACCTGTAGAATCTTGTCGCAAAAGATCTATGTCGGTAGAGGAAGGTCAGCGTCTCCATGGACTGCTAGGCCAATTACATGAGAGGCGGTGGCAACACTCGCCAAAATAAGGCTGAGCGGCGGCGACGGGATTGGTGGCAGGCAGAACGACTTCCGTCTGCTTTTAGGGTTCAGGTCTTTTATATAGTGCAGCTCGTGTGCTTGGACAGAATGAACAGTTATGTCTCTCTTGAGAAACCTAAAATCTTCTATTTATACCTAAGGAATAAACAAAATAGCTCCCACCGCTATTCGCAGACCCAGGACTTAGAATCCGGTGTTTTCAACCAGACAACCCTTGTCTCGACGAATCGTCGAGTATTAATGACATATACGACGAATCGTCGAGTATACACACTATACTCGACGAATCGTCGAGTATTCATAAGATATTGGACAAATTGCGTTGAGTGAACACAACACTCTCAGCGCCAAACCCGTCGAATCAACACTTGGCTCGACGAAGGCGTTGAGTTGACTCAACACACTCAACGCCTAAGTTCCAGATTCGTCGAGTCAACCTTTAACTCAACGAAGGCGTTGAGTGAACACAACACACTCAATGCCTAAGACTTGGACTCGTCCAATCAACTCCTTGACTCAACAAATCGTCAAGTATACTAACACACTCAACGCTTAAGTGATATATTCGACGAATCAACTCTTTGACTTGACGAATCGTTGAGTAAACTCAACAAACTCAACGTGATCATTCGACGAGTCAACACTTGACTCGACGAAAGCGTTGAGCGTTCTCATCTCACTCGATGCTTTCCAAGGCCTGGTTGTGCAAAGTCTTTTCCACTCATCATATGAGCAAATCAAACTAAGCCAATCCCCAAATTTCTCCAAACATTCTTATTTGCGACTCTAATAGACTCATACTGCGTTGGCTGTGAGGATACATACTTGATCACTTCCAGATCACAATGGTAATACCAACAGTCTCCCACTTGATCTTGAAAGTATCAAACAAAAGCTTCACAAACTATGAGCGGCATCTAGCATTACGTCATTGCTCCCCAAGAAATAAGAGTTTAGAACTCAAAAGACATTGTGACCAATGTATCAGTGTTGTTATGTCCTTTCATCCCTTACATCTGGATAGAACTAGAGGTATAGACCGTGTCACACTCATAATCGCTCAATATCAGTTTCCTGATCTAGAATGGACTTCCAGAAATTAGTGATCTCAAAATCATATATTGACTCAACCAAGGATGGCCATGCATTTCTAAGTCCCATTCCATCAAGGGGCACTTGGATGCAACTCTTGTCATATAGGAGGATAAATACCATCTCTGCTCACATGCAAACACCCAAATGATTTATAACATTCCCAATAACCACCTTTATCATCCAACTTTCTCAAGACTGGACTTTTGATAGAATCACAGCACGATCTTCCTCACCCGATAAATGTTGTGACTTCAGGTCAAAGGAACACAAACACCATTACAACTTGAGTCATACTTGTGACATGTTCATATAACAATCCACAAAGTATTCTTATGGTGGGTCTGTCCAGTACAACTTGTTCACTAACAAGTACCTGTGTGATGACTTTATATCACAATATCATGACTTGTGAGATCCGGTCATCAGTCAATGCACATGCTAGTCTCAATGTGTCATCATCACCCTTCGCTTCTAAGATGACACTCGACTAGGGACCATTTAAGAATGAAGCTTCTAAAACATAGGCTCTCACATTCAAGTCACCACTTGACTCCTATGGAAACAAACATTCTAAGGGCATTTATTATGTTAAATTACTCTATCATAATAGAAATAAATTTTCAAATAAAAGAACTTGCCAAAATATATAAATAAAATGAATACAGTACTATATTCATCAAATGAATTATTACAACCAACAAACATACAATCCACAAGACTCTCACTAGGGTTGGTCATTAAGGTATCGTATACCTATAGATCTAACTTGATCATCATGCTTTCTCTGCACTAGAGGCTTTGTTAGTGGATCCGCAATATTTTCTTCAGTCAGCACTCTATTAATGCTCACATCTCCTTGATTGACAATCTCTCGAATAAGATAGAAACGCCGAAGTATGTGCTTTGAGCGCTAATGAGATCTAGGTTCCGAAGCAAGTGCAATTGCATCGTTATTGTCACAGTAGAGATCTACGGGATGAGTAATGCTAGGAACTATATCTAACTTGCCGATGAAATTTCTAATCCATACAGCCTTCTTTGCCGCATTTGCTGCAGCGATATACTCGGCCTTAGTTGTAGAACCGGCAATTGCCTCTGGTTTGGAAGTCTTCCAACTAACAGTACCTCCATTAAGGCAAAATATGAACTCTGACTGAGACTTTGAGTCATCCCTATCAGTTGAAAGCTAGCATCCGTGAAACCTCTTACTATGAGCTCTTCCTCTCCACCAAATACCAAGAATGTATCCTTAGCCTTCGCAAGTACTTCAGGATATTCTTAACGGCAATCCAGTGACTTTCATCGGGATAAAACTGATACTTGTTATTCATGCTCAAGGAAAACTTTCGGGTAAATTGAACCTATTAGTTGTCACACCAATCCGTTCAATAATTTCAAAAGGTCCCACATACCTTGGGTCCAACTTATAGTTCTTACCGAACCTTTTAACTCCAGACATCGGGGAAACCTTAAGAAACACCATATCCCCTACAACAAACTCCAAATCGGTCCTACGCCGATTGACATTCTTCTCATATCGCTCTTGAGCTACCTGAAGCTTCTCTCAAATAAGCTTTATAGAAACTTCCATATCCTCTAACACTTCAGGACCCAACAATGGTCTTTCACCTACCTCGGTGCAAAACAAAGGAGTTCTACAACGCCTCCCCTACAATGCCTCAAACAGGGCCATATGCGAACTTTCCTGATAACTA
This sequence comes from Platanthera guangdongensis, assembly GCA_039583875.1. Lineage (NCBI taxonomy): Eukaryota > Viridiplantae > Streptophyta > Magnoliopsida > Asparagales > Orchidaceae > Platanthera > Platanthera guangdongensis. Next base: position 33,806,193 of record CM077156.1, read on the forward strand.
TTATTATAAGCGAATTGCATTAGCCTCAAACGCTCATCACACGCACCTTCGTGGTCCAATATATAAAATCTGATCATATCTTCAACGATCTGATTAACTCTTTTTGTTTAACCATTAGTCTGCGGATGACAAGCGGTGGAATACCGCATATCAGTTCCCAAACCTTCCAGTAAATTCTTCCAAAAGAGAGACGTAAACCTGGAGTCTCGATCTGATACAATACTGACAGGCACTCCATGTAACCTAATGACTTCATCCAAGTATAACTCAGCTATTTTCTTCATGGAGTAATCGATCTTAAATGGCACGAAGTGAGCACACTTCATCAATCTGTCCACTATAATCCACACTAAATCGTGTCCATGTGGAGATCTCGGCAAACCAGTAATAAAATCGATTGAAATTCTCTCCCACTTCCAACTTGGAATCTCTAAGGGCGTCAACTTGCCTCCAGGCCTACCATGGTCGGCCTTCACTCGCTTGCAAGTAAAACACTCTGATACATACTTAGCTATATCGCCCTTCATTCCATACTACCAGGCAATCTGCTTCAAGTCTTGATACATCTTAGTAGAACCAAGGTGGTAGGCAACACTAGAACCATGCGCCTAATTGCACAACTTAACTCGAATATCTCTGATATTGGGGATGCAATATCTACCGCGGTACTTCAAAGTACCAGCATCATTAATCGAAAAGTCCGGCAGTTCCAATTTCACAGTTCTATTATAAAGGTGCATCTAATCAGGATCATCCTTTTGATGTAGCCTCATCAGTGAAATCCATGAAGGCTCTTCATGCGTTGGATGACAAGTGTACCGGTCGCTGTCAAGTAATAAAATATGGGAGTTATCCCCAAGTATCGATCTCTCAAGGAACGCGGCAAGGTGGTGTTAACTTTTGAAGGGGACTTGAGATTGAAGTCCTAAGGTCGAGGTTACGATGGGAGAATGGTTATGACTTGCGTAAAAGAATATAAAACAATCTAACTTAACCATTGTGGGTCGCCGACACCGCTTCTCAAGGTGAGTGGAATACACGGGCCGTTATGCACCACTTCGCAACATGGACGGCCGAGAAGGCTTGCGGAATTGAGGGTCGTAATCACCTCATCACTACGCTCACATCTAGCACTTGCTAGTATAGCAAACACAATAATTCACACCACAAGTAACTTAAGCCAACAAACCACCGCATCGCTCACAAGCATGAACAATAGTAAATAGCATTAAGCCCAAGGTTCATCAAAGTTCTTCATCAAATAATATTGAAAATCCAATACAAAAACCTAGAAATGTGGAAGAGAAAGGTAGAGATACAAACAACGAACGAGTCTTTGCCGTAGACGTGGGAGGAAGCACCGTGTTGTCAATCCGTGTCCAGTGAGCCACTCATCGGTTGCGTCCGGGGTCGGGGAAGGTTGTCACCGCTTCCTAAGCGCCCGTCTTCTCATTGGTCTACATTGTCCACATCAAACCTTCACTTCTTCATTACTTTACGAAGATCGTGGAGTGGAAACTCACTTCTTTACGCCATGGATGTAAGGGAACTTCATAAGGAGCAAAGCAATAGCTTTGAGGATGAAGAACGGGGCAAAACCCCTTCCGGCGAAAAAAAATGGCTGCCAAATCCCGTCCCCGAAACCCTGAAAAATAGTGGTTTAAATAGAAATCGCGCAGAATTTTCTTAACACAAGGGCAAAACGCACGAGTGCAGACCATGCGTGAAGAAAAATGCACGGGAAATAACAGAACTAAGTATTTTGTGAAATGATTGCGCACGACCGGCCCAACACGTGCGTTAAGCAAACGCACAACCGTGCGATCAGGAATAAGTAATAAAAGCGTGCGAAAATGGTCACGCATGGTTGGAATCAACCGTGCGAGGCCAAAACGCATGGGTAAACATAGAGCACCCAGAACAAGGCCAAAACAGGCAGGACGTGCGATTCCTTCTCGCACGGTTTGGAACAAACCGTACGAGAACCAAACGCACGGGCGAATTAGAAATCCCAGGAAACCACTGAGTAAAATGCACGATTACACTGAAACAGTGCACGAAGAAAACGCACGACCGTGCGTTTTACACAGGAAACAATCTGTAGGCTGGGCTTTCTGACCACCTGCACAGCAAACCTCACAATGGGGGCACAAACCACCAACATATAGAATAGAAAGAAGAAAAAAAACTAAAAGAGAGACTTGGGGAGCGCCATGTGCTTACCCGCAACAGAATAGTGCGCAATTGCACACAACAATGAGCCAAAATGTGCACTTCATGTGATAATGGTGTATAAGTGAAATTTAAGCAGTAACATACTAAAAGGAAGCGCAAATGCAAGATAACAAGCCCAGATGAGTCTGAAAAACCCTATATAAATCGGACTCACCAGCTCTAACACCTCCAAACTACTCGATGAGCTATAACTCCCCACTGTTATATCCATCAGAAGGAATTCTTCCAGCAGTGAATCCACAAAAAGATTAAAAACCTTTGCTGACTTCCTACTCAAGGCGTCGACTACCACATTAGCTTTGCCCGGATGATATTGAATCTCAACATTATAATCAGCCACATACTCTAACCACCTCCGGTGGCGCAAATTCAATTCCTTTTGAGTGAAAACATACTTCAAACTCTTATGATCAGTGTAAATTTTGCACAAAGCACCATATAGAAGATGCCTCCATAACTTTAAGCTGTAAATCACAGTTGCAAATTCCAGGTCATGCGTAGGGTAATTCCTTTCATGAGTCTTTAACTGTCTCGACCCATATGCTATCCCTTTACCTTCTTGCATCAACACACAATCAAGTCCCTCATGCGATGCGTCCATGTACACAACATACTCTATCCCTTCAGTAGGCAGGGCCAAAATCGGAGCAGTGCACAATCTCCTCTTTAATTCCAGAACAGCTTCCTCGCACTTATCGCTCCACATAAAAGCTGTGTTTGAAAGATAGGGGATAGATTTGATTTACTCTAGAGGGGGGGGGGGGGGGGGGTGAATAGAGTAATTAAAATTTCTGGCTATTTTTAAATATATCAGAGTAATAAAATAGGTGATACTATAATAGTAATAGAAAAAGGGATTTAGTCTAAGCTATTACACTACAACAAAACAATCTATCACAGCAAAGCAAGAACAACATAGAAAATGATCAACCAGACTACATGAGAATTTTATAGTGGTTGCCCAACCTGGGTACATCCACTCTTCTATCACCCTGGTAGGAATCCACTAGCAGGTTTTTGATCAGGTGTCTGCAACCAAAAGATCTATTTCTAGGGAGATCTCACAACCCTTTGAGCATTTAATCAGGTGCCCAAAAACCAAGAATAAACTTCTGAAGGGAGATAATAAACCCTTTATACATGAGGTGAGAGAGGTGATGGTGTCTTCTCTTTTCTCTATACAACAGTGAAGACTAGTGGATTGCTGTTGTCAAAGCTCCTTCTGAAATGTCGTGGAGCCTTGCTCAGTGTGTAGGTCTTCAGCCTTGTATTGAAATGATGTCCAGGAACTTTCTGACTGATTGAAAGTTGTTGTCCTTGAATGTTCCTTAAGTAGAAGTTGAAGAAGACTATTGATATTTATTTGTTGTTCTTCTTCAGTCTTTAGTAAGCACAAGGAGAAAATAGGTTGTTTTCTGCACAGAGAATTTTCTTGTTGGTTCTTCTTGTTCTCTGTATTACTTCCTTGTAGGACTTCCTTGACGTCTGAAAAGAGAAAATCTCTTTTATATTCCGCTGTCGAATTCTCCTTTGAAATTTTGAATTTCAAGCATTGATTGCTGATCGCCTGGAGAATGAAAAACGACTGGAGAATATTGTCTTTAATGAGTTTCCCCAACTGTCCCAATAAATTAAGCAAGTAATTAACCCTGATGAAGACCATAATTATTGCTGCCAATAACGGCTATATTCAAGAGAATATGAACATTAATAACTCAGGAAATCACTGCTAAATAATATATGGAATAAGGACAGAAATTAGGGAAAAAACTAAGTCTGGCACTGGATAGAAATCATCGAGCTCTGAACAGATTTCGTCGATCGGAGATCCAAGTTCGTCGAGCTAAGAAATCTTGTTCGTCGACCTGAGCTCAGCGAACTGTATTCTGGAAGTAACTTGCAGAATCTACGGTCCAAGTTCGTCGAGCAGAGAATCTGTCTTTGTCGAGCTGAGTTCAGCAAAAATAAACTAGAAAGAATCTGTTGAAGCTGAACTCCAGATTTCGTCGTCCTGAGCTCGAATATTGTCGAGCTCAAGTCAGATAATTAACTCTGAGTTCGTCGATCTGCTATCGACGATCGTCGAGCTGAGTTCAAAGAATTTCTAACTTATAATTTTGAACTTGAATTCTTCGAAGTCTTTAGTCTCCTGAAGTCTTCTGCTGGCTGGTCCATGAAGGTTGAACCTAATGACTAGCCTAAACTCTAAGACTCAAAACTTGACCCTGGCTACAAAAATATGGGTCAAACTTATCCTAATTAGTGAACCTTTCCCAAATCCAAACTAGGGATCCAACAATATCCTCCTATTTTTGTGAGGTCACTAATAAAACAAAGAAAATAATCACAAAAAATATCTGGCAGAAAATTTAAAAGTATCAAGCAGATATGTACATAACAGGAGCTTTGTGACAGAATAAATAAATAGAGTTCAGAAATATAAAAACTAAACACAGTATTCATTTGTTCTTCTTTGGCTTTTCTTTTTTCGATTTTTCAGAACTTTCAGAGGACTGTCTGAATTTGATTTCTCTGTTTGGATTGGCAGCTTCTCATTTTGACAGAGTCATGTCTGCTGCTCCAATGATATTGAGAGAAGTTGCTCTTGGTACTACAGCCTCTGGATGCAAATTCATATAAGTAACTACATTGAAAAACTTGTTAGCCTTGTCATACCTTTTAAATTCTTCTTTTCTGTAGGATGACATTGTGGAGTACTGATAAGGATCTCTGCCTTCAGCTTTAGCTTTGTTAATCATGGAGAGTCCAACTAATTCTTGAAATCTGGCCATCCTAGCAGTTGTTTCTTGTTCAGGATCCACAAAATGGGATTGGAGGAGATTCTGGCCTTTTTGGACTATTGTCTTTTTCATTTTTATCAACTTCAGATACTCTCTGTTGCTTGTCAGGGTTCTGATGTTGTTATTGTTGACTTCTGCTGCTTGAAGAATGTCTCTGCTGACTGCTCTCTTAGAATTGAGATCTTGAAGATCTGCCTTGTTGTCTTTGATAAATTTGAGTGTATGAAGTAGATCTTTGAAGAATATTCCATGAAGCACCTGCTGCTGGAGGAGGAGGAGGAGGAGGACCTCTCCAATTCCTTTGAGAAGGAGGAGGAGGAGAGTACCTTCTGCTCTTCTTCCTGGCTTTTTGGTCATTCTTAGATAGCCAGATTCAATTAGGCATCCCTGGATAAGGAGTGATTGTCTATAAGATGTAGTAGGGAGTGTTTGCATTGGGATTTTTCTTTGGAACAGCCTTAGCAGGAGATTTTCTTTTCTTAGCAGCTTTCTTTTTAGCTTTAGAACCATCAGAATCATCAGAGTCTTCATCATCATTATCATCATCAGATGATCCTGGAGAATTGTCATATAAAGCATCAATTGCCTTCAGAATATCTTTGGATATCTGCTTCTCAGCCTAAGGCGGTACTGGAAGTTTTGTTTCTGCAATACTTTCAAGTACAGTCAAACTTTCTTCTGCTATATCAGCAAGAATAATATCATCTAGATTAGGTAAAGGACTATCATCCATCTTATAAGTAGGAGGAGAGATAGCCTTTGGAGGATAAATAGCCTTAGAGACTGATATTGTTGGAGGCTCTGCTACTGCAAAACTTGCCTTAAGTTGCTTAGCAACTGCAGGGCTTATATGGGAAGGATAAGCTATAATATCTTTAGATTGCTATGAGCAAACTTCTGGAAGATAATTTTGATAAGCTGTATCAAAATAATGTAACAAATGAAATAAATCAACTGTGGGATTGATAATACAATCACCAACAGATATAATCTCTGCAGTTTCAACTGCTGTATCTGTACACAACATATCAAAATCAAAATCAGCATCTGTCTCAACTGTTGTAGTCATATGTGCATCTGAATCTGCATCTGTCTGCAAAACTGTTGTATCTGCTGCTACTGGAGGAGAGAAAACTGGAGCTTCTTCATTGGATATCTCCCCCTGCCTGATTTTAGAGGGTCCTAAAGCCAGGCCCCCAGAAGAAGGGACACTGGAGGCAGCAGAGATGATGGCAGATAGGGATGTAATAGTGTCAGCAAGAGGTTTAATGGCCTCTGCTATAAGATTTGAGATGAGGGGAGTGAGGAGTTCCAGAAGAGATGGAATGGAAGGGGAATCCATTTCCATGAACTCAGACGGTGTCTAAGTTGATACATGAAGGATGGATGATGATGTAAAAGTGGTGATGTCTGGCATTGGCTCATCATGAGGAGATGGAGAATTTATGGGAGATGAGAGTATATTAAAAGATGGAATAGATGAGAGGTTATGGAGGGGAATGTCAGCAATATGATGTGGTAATGGAGATGGAGGTGGTGTTGTATATTCTGGAGATGGAACTGGTGTTGTAGATGGTGAATTTGTGTGGGTTGATGCTCAGGATATGGAATTAGTGGAGTTGGTTAATGTGCAGTGGATTGAATTGGTGTGGTAGTATGAGTTGGAGAAAAGGATGGTTGTTGAGATGGAGGTGTAGGTATCTAGGAGGATGGAATGCTGGTGGAGGGGACAACTTCTGGGGGTGGGGGATCAGCTATTGCAGCTCTTGTACCCTCAGAACCTCTGGAAGAGGTTGAAGCCTTAGATGGCTTTGAGATTTTCCTCTCCCACCTTCCAAACAAGGCACAAGTAAGCCTTTTGGAAGCATTGATGAATATGGTCTGCGAGACCAGGGATTCAGCAGCTTTTTCCTGTAGGAAAATGCCCAGAACTCTTCCAAAACAAATTTCTTTCTTATTATTCTTCTTCTTTATCAAATCAAACAGTAGTTTTCCTCAGTTAACTGATTTCTTCTCAACCAGAGCACACATCACTAAAAATTGGTGCCTGGTGATGTTGTCATGGGCTGTGTGTTTGCCCAATAGAACTTTCCCGACAACATCAGCAAGGAATTTGTATTCAGACGACAAATTCTTCTTTAGTAATTTATTAGGGTTTTCTCCAGCATGACCCATTTTAATCAGCATGTTATCATATTCAATACTATCCATTTCTATATCTTCATCACCATTCATCAAACCGAAAATTTCAGTTAACACCGTGGGGGTTAGAGAAATCGGTTACCAGATATAGTCCCGGTCATTATGTTTGCATCTGGAGTTGAGGAGGGAAATACCCATTTTCTTATCTCTGTTATAGCTATCTTTATTCTTGTTTTCATGGAGTTCTTCAGTTGTTGGTCCTCAAACAGTTTCAGTATATCTAGAAAAACTTGATCGGAATGTTGGAATGAGTCAAAGTCGATGTCGAAACCCAGGCCAAACTTCATCGCTGCCAGAGAGCTCGCTAGAATATCCATTGTTCGCCTGCAAAAGAAAACAGAAAGATCAAGTGCAAGGGGAACAGAAATCGCGGGATGAAGCTTGAAGAAAACCTAGATATATGGTTTTCAGAATATGAAGCGGCAGACTCCGTCCGACGAAAAATAAAAATTGTTTGATTTGGGTTCGACGAAATATTTTATTGACAAAAGAGTTCGTCGATCTCAGTATGAAGAAGGGAAAACATTTCGTCGATCTCAGGTCGACGAAAAATTTTCTGAAGCAATATCGTTGATCTCCATTCGAAGAGTAGAACTTCACACATAGAGAGTTTGTCGATCTCAGGTCGACGAATTTCTCAAGAACTTTCCTCAGTTCGTCGATCTTCGTTCGACGAACTGTGGCAAATTCTTCGACCACAGACAAAAAATTAAATTAATGCATCTCCAATGATCATACCTAGCTGATTCATAAAGAACAGATGTTTCTTCTCATCCAAGGGTTTGGTGAAGATATCTGCCTTTTGCAAATCAGTAGAGACAAAGGTGAGATTAATTTTCTTTTTGTCTACACACTTTCTAATGAAATGATGTCTTACATCTATATACTTAGTCCTATTATGATGCACTGGATTCTGTGCAATAGAAATTGCACTTGTATTATCACACAGTAGAGTTGAATTATTTAAGTTGACACCATAATATAGGAGTTGGTTCTGAATCCACAGCATCTGTGAACAACGACTGCCAGCTGCTATATACTCAGCTTCTGTAGTTGAGGTGGACACAAATGTTTGTTTCTTGCAAAACTAAGACACTAGCCTATTACCAAGGAACTGATATGTCCCTGATGTGCTCTTTCTGTCCACTCTACATCAAGCAAAGTCAGCATCAGAGTATCAAGTTAACTCAAATTATGACTCAGTTAGATACCAGAGTCCTAAATTAGGGCAACTCCTTATATATCTTAAAATCATTTTTAGAAAAATAAGGTGAGATTCTTTAGGGTTCACCTGGAACCTAGCACAAAGGTATGTAGCAAACATAATATCTGGTTTGTTGCTGTAAGATATAACATGGACCCAAAAATGGCCCTATATAATTTCTGATTTACAGGTTTCCCATGTTCATCAGAATCAATTACAACATTTATAGCCATAGGTGTTTTCTTTGCTGAAGCATCAGCCATCCCAAACCTTTTAATTAGCTCCTTAGCATATTTAGATTGAGATAAGAAGATTCCATCAGGTGACTGCTTCACTTAGAGACCAAGGAAGTAGGAGAGCTCACCCATGCTACTCATTTCAAACTTGGAATGCATAAGGTTGGAGAACCTTTTGCATAGTTTGGAATCTATAGAACCAAATATGGTGTCATCTACATATATTTGTACTAACAATATTTTATCATGATGATGCTTTATAAATAAAGCCCTATCTACTATGCCTCTAGAAAAGTTATGCTCTAAGAGAGAGCTAGCTAAGGTTTCATACCAAGCTCTTGGAGCTTGCTTTAGACCATAGAGAGTCTTATGCATTTTTAAAACATAAGAGGGATGAGCAGGAGAAATAAAACCTGGTGGTTGTTCTACATAGACCTCTTCTTTGAGTTCACCATTTAGGAATGCAATTTTGACATCTATTCGGTATACAGTGAACTTTTTGTAGGCTGCATAAGCTAGAAAAATTCTGATTGCTTCAATCCTTGCAACAGGTGCAAATGTCTGGTTATAGTCTATGCCTTCCTCTTGTCTGTATCCTTAAGCAACTAGTCTAGCCTTATTCCTTATGATAAGACCTTGAGCATTTAGCTTGTTTCTAAATACCCATTTAGTTCCAATGACTGGATAGTCTTTGGGTCTTGGAACTAAATCCCAAACTCTACATCTCTCAAATTGGTTGAGCTCCTCCTACATTGCAATAATCCAATATGATCTTGCTCAGCATCTTTAATGGATTGGGGATCAGTTTGAGATATGAAGCAGTCATGCATCATGTCCTGGTGGAGTCGATGCCTTGTCTATACAACAACAGAAATGTCTCCAATCACTTGAGATACAGGGTGATCTCTAAGTGTGACAAATTCAGCAGGAGGAGTTGGTTGAGAAACAACTTGGGGAATTAATTCCTCTTGTGGAATTATAGCTGTTGTTGGCTCTTTACTGACTTCATTGTCTTCATCTTCACTATCTTCAACAATATGTGGAGAAGGATGGCTGACAGCCTTATTGGTGAGGGTCAATTTATACAATTTCTCACACAAATTTGGTTCCTGCAAAGTTTCACAGGTAGAAGGAATCTTCTCCTTGTAAAACATGTTAGTCTCATCAAATGAAATATGAATAGATTCTTCTAATTTCATAGTTGATTTATTATAAACCCTATAAGCCTTGCTTATTTGGGACTATCCAAGAAAAATTCCTATTTCAGCTTTGGTTTCAAACTTTCTGATGTGTTTCTTGTTATTGTTGTGAATATAACAAATGCAACAAAACTTTTAAAGTAATCTACTTTAGGTTTCTTTCCTTTAAGTAGCTCATAAGGAGTCTTATTCTTGAGTTTGTGTATTAGACTTCTATTCAGTACATAGTTTATTGTGCTCACAGCCTCTGCCCAAAAGGATAGGGGCAAGTGAGCATCTGCAAGTAATGTGCATGCAGATTCAATTAGGGTTCTATTTTTCCTTTCAGCAACCCCATTTTGTTGAGGAGTTCTAGGAGCTGAGAAGTAGTGTCTGATACCTTCCTTCTCACAGAACTCTTGCATAAGAAGAGACTCAAACTCAGCACCATGATCACTTCTGATCAATGCAACTGGAGTAGAGTACTCAATCTTTATGTTCTTGAGAAAATCTGTAAGAACCTTGAAGTTATCTGACTTAGATCTCAGAAAGAATACCCAAGTGAATCTTGAGAAGTCATCTACAATCACTAAAGTATAAGATTTCCCTCCTAGGCTTTGTATAGTAATAGGTCCAAAAAGGTCCATATGTAGCAAGTACAATATTCTAGGTGAGTCACTTTTATTTATAGATTTAAAACTATTTTTAGTTTGCTTGCCTAACTAAGAAGCCCTGCAAACGCTTTCCTTCTTGTAGGGGCAAGAAGGTAATCCTCTAACAAGGTTGTCCCTAGAAAGTTTAGCAATATTTTTCAAGTTTACATGTCCTAATCTCTTATACTAAAGTTCATTATTATTACTAGTTTGTTTAAATAGGCATATTTCAGTTTTAGCAGACTTAAAATTAACTACATAAATATTTCCTACTCTAGTTCCTGTTAACACTACTAGTTTATCTACTGAAATAATAATACAGGAAGTTTTATTAAATGATACCTGAATCCTTTCATCACATAACTTACTTATGGAGATAAGGTTGTGCTTCAGTCCACTTACATAAGCAACATTCCTGAAGGTGACTGCTCCAATCTTGACCTTTCCATATCCTTCAGTCTGGCCACAATTGGAATCACCAAATATTACTTTAGGTCTTAGCTTAGACTTGTAGTTGATAAGGTTATCCTTGTTTCCAGTCATATATTTTGAACAACCACTATCCACATACCACTGTTGCTCTGTGGTGGGATATTCTTTCACATACAATAAAACAGATTAGCTATTCTTGACCCAGGTTACATTGGGTCCTTCTTTATATACATAATTAAAACTGGAAATGTAAGAATATTCAGGTTGACATTTATAACCTAAGGGATGATATCTTCTTGGTGGAATTATCCATTGATTAAATTGGTTAATGGAAGATCTTGGTTGATTACAAATTTTAGGAAAATTAATGTTTCTGTTAAAGTGAACTGGGTTCGACGAATTCAAGTAAGTTCGTTGATCTGAGTTCGATGAATGGGGATGAGTTCGTCGAACTCCACTCAGAGAATGAAAGAATTCATTCTCTTGGCCCCAATATCATCGATCTCAGGTCGACGAACCATACTGGTTTCATCGATCGTAGTTCAATGAATAATTATAATGGAAATTTGCGTTCGGAGTTCGTCGACTTGAGTTCGACGAAATGTACACATTTCGTCGATCTAAGTTCGACGAAATCTGTTGAACATAGTTATGATTAGGATTTTTCTTATTCTTTTTCTTTTTCTTGGTTTTATGAGTGATTTCAGTTGGTTGTTTATCTTCATTTAGCTTTTCTTTACCCTTTTCTGAAACAAATTTTATAAGAGTTGTTAAGATGTTCTTTTGAATCAGTAGGGGTTAACTTAATGAAGCACCTAAGCCCAGCTTGCCAATTAGCCTAGCATTCACTATGCTTGTGATGTCCATCAGCTTGATACTTCTCCCATTTAAGGATTCTTCAAGTTGCCTTGCCTCAGCCAATTCAGTTTTAAATGATATGATTTATTCTTTGGATAGGGTTAATTCATCTTTTAACTTAATGTTTTCAGAAATAAAGTTTTCTTGCTCAGACAATTTTTCTCTAAGTGTCTTAATCACTTTTTCAGAATTAATTAAATCAATACATAATGATTTGAATTCAATTTTAAAGTTATCTGAATTATAATCAAAAGAGGATAGTACCTAATCTGCCTCAAACTCAAATGTTTGTTCATTGTTTGATTGCTCAGCTTCTGATGGGCTGCAGGAGGCATTGATAGCCATAAGACAAACTTCCCTTGCCTTTGCCTCCTCTTCATCTTCACTAGAGCTGAAAGATGAGGATTCTTCATCAGTGTCACTCCAGGTCTCAGTAATGAATCCTTTCTTATTCCTTTTATGCTTGATGGAGGAGGGCTTGCTGTAGTGCTGTTTTCTGGAGTCCTTTTCTCTTCTTCTCTCCTTCTTTTGGTTTTCTGGACACTCTGATATGAAGTGTCCTGGTATCCTGCAACCAAAACACACAACCTCTTTAGTTGGAGTCTTGTCATACCTTTGTTTGTCATCTTGCCTAGATGACTTTCTTCTGAACTCCTTCTTTGCCATTTTGTAAAATCTCTTGGCTAAGAGACTCAGGAGTTCTTCACTTACTATTGGAGCTTCTGATTCTTTTGAAACTTTGAAAGCTATGTTTTGCTCCTTTCTAGCTGCTGGAGGAGTCTTCTGCTCTGCAGCTTCTCTTGACTTTAAGAGTTGCTCATATGACTTGAGCTATCCTAGAAGAGATTTAGTGGAAATCTCATTTAAACTTCTAGCCTCCTTGATTGGCCATATTCTGGAATCCCATGAGCTTGGGAAGCACATGAGGATTTTATAATTCACTTCTGTGAGAGTGATGTCTTTGTCCATAGTCTTCAGCTCATTGATGATTGAGCTTAGTTTGTTATACATGTCACTGACAGACTCAGATTCTTCTTTCTTGAAATTTTCATGCTGGGAGATAAGATTTGATCACTTGTCATTTCTCTCATCTACTGATCCAGCAACCATCTGGTTGAGAGAGTCCCAGATAGCCTTGGCAGATGTGCACTCAGCCACCTTCTGGAATATGTCATCTGACATAGTTTAAACCAGAATATTCATGTCCTTAGTATCTGCTAGTTTGGCTTTCATCTGAGCATCTGTCCACTTAGGTGGTGGAACAACATGTGTACTGGTAGATGTAGTAGCAGTTGTAGGTTGAGGGGGACCTATCAAAATAGAGTTGTATATTCTTCATCAATAGAATTCATGTAAAGCCTAATTCTTGCCTTCCAGATAACAATCTTATTCAAGTTGCAAACTGTAGGTCTGGTGTTTGCATAATCATTGTTCTGTGACATGCTATAAACTAAATAGAAAAACTAAGGAAATAAAAATCAGATCTATCAAGGATCTTTTGGTTCAAGTATTAGCTTGATAAACCAAAGGAACACTGCTCTAATACCAATTGAAATATAGGGGATAGATCCGATTTACTATAGAGGGGGGTGAATAGAGTAATTAAAATTTCTAGTTGTTTTTGAATATATCAGAGTAATCAAATAGGTGATACTATAGTAGTAATAGAAAAAGGGATTCAGTCTAAGCTATTCTACCACAGCACAACAATCTATCAGAGTAAAGCAAGAACAACATAGAAAATGATCAACCAGACGACACAAGAATTTTATAGTGGTTCCCTAACCTGGGTACATCCACTCTTCTACCACCCTGATAGGAATCCACTAGTAGGTTTTTGATCAGGTAACTGCCACCACAAGATCTATTTCCAGGGAGATCTCACAACCCTTTGAGCTTTTGATCAGGTGCCCAAAAACCAAGAATAAACTTTTGAAGGGAGTTAATAAACCCTTTATACAGGAGGTGAGAGAGGTTATGGTGTCTTCTATTTTCGCTATACAACAGAGAAGAATGGTGGATTGTTGTTATCAAAGCTTCTTCTGAAATGTCTTGGAGCCTTGCTTATGTTGTAGGTCTTCAGCCTTGTCTTGAAATGATGTCCAGGAACTTTCTGACTGATTGAAATTTGTTGCCCTTGAATGTTCCTGAAGTTGAAGTTGAAGAAGACTCTTGATATTTGTTTGATGTTATTCTTCAGTCTTTAGTAAGCACAAGGAGAAAACAGGTTGTTTTCTACACAGAGAATTTTCTTGTTGGTTCTTCTTGTTCTCTGTATTACTTCCTTGTATGACTTCCTTGACGTCTGAAAAGAGAAAATCTCTTTTATATTCTGCTGTCGAATTCTCCTTTGAAATTTTGAATTCCAAGCATTGATTGTTGATCTCCTGGAGAATGAAAAATGGCTGGAGAATATTGTCTTTAATGAGTTTCCCCAACTGTCCCAATAAATTAAGCAAGTAATTAACCCTGATGAAGACCATAATTAATACTGCCAATAACGGTTATATTCAAGAGAATATGATCATTAATTACTCAGGAAATCACTGCTAAATAATATATGGAATAAGGACAGAAATGAGGGAAAAAAACTCTAAGTTTGGCACTAGACAGAAATCATCGATCTCTGAACAGATTTTTTCGACCGGAGATCCAAGTTCGTCGAGCTGAGAAATCCTGTTCGTCGACCAGAGCTCAGCGAACTGTATTCTGGAAGTAACTTGCCAAATCTGCGGTCCAAGTTCGTCGAGCAGAGAATCTATCTTCGTCGATCTGAGTTCAACAAAAATAAACTGGAAAGAATCTGTTGAAGCTGAACTCCAGATTTCGTCTTCCCGAGCTCGAATATCATCGAGATCAACTCAGAGAATTAACTCTGAGTTCGTCGATCTGCGATCGACAATCGTCGAGCTGAGTTCGAAGAATTTCGAACTAATAATTTTGAACTTGAATTCTTCTAAGTCTTGAGTCTCCTGAAGTCTTCTGCTGGCTGGTGCATGAAGGTTGAACCTAATGACTAGCCTAAACTCTAAGACTCAAACACTTGACCCTGGTTATACAATATGGGTCAAACTTATCCTAATTAATGAACCTAGCCCAAATCCAAACTAGGGATCCAACAGTGTTCTTCTGCGTAAGCTTAGTCAGTGGCATAGACAACGTAGAGAAACCCTCAACAAACCTTCTATAATATCCTGCCAACCCTGGGAAGCTCCTTATCTCTTTGAGAGTGGCAGGACTATTCCAATCCATGACAGCAGCTTTCTTTTCAGGGTTCACAGAAATTCCATCCTTATTAACAACATGACCCAGAAATGAAACCTGAGGAAGCCAAAACTCGCACTTACTTAGCTTGGCATATAACTTATGCTCCCACAAGGTAGAAAAAACTAAGAGCAAGTGTTGGGTATGCTCTTCAGCACTGCGAGAGTACACCAGAACATCATCTATGAAAATCACCATGAAGTGGTCCAAGTAATCCTTAAATACCATGTTCATCATATCTATAAAGGCAGAGGGCGCATTTGTTAATCCGAAAGACATCACCAAAAACTCAAAATGCCCATATCGTGAACGGAAAGCAGTCCGTGGAATATCTGCCTCACGAATCCTCAATAGGTGGTAGCCTGAACGAAGATCAATCTTTGAAAACACCGAGCTACCACACAACTGATTGAAAAGGTCATCAATCCTAGGCAGGGGATACCTATTCTTGATAGTCACCTTATTCAGTTCTCTATAATCGATGCAAAGCCTCATCGATCCATCCTTTTCTTTACAAACAGCACAGGAGCACCCCACAGAGAAGAACTCGGCCTAATAAAACCATTCTAAAGTAACTCATCCAATTGGGTACGCAACTCCTCCATCTCCCCCAGGGCCATACAGTATGACGCCTTAGAAATAGGATGAGTACTCGGCTCTAGATCTATGATGAACTCCACGTCTCTCTCGGGTGGAAGACTAGGAAGATTTTTAGGAAAAACATCTGTAAACTCAGGCACTAAACTCGGCCACAACATCAATCTCCTCCACTCGTGGCAATCTACTATCGGTCGTCAACACCGAAATAATCAAAACAAAACATCCGAAATTTACTAGCTTCCGATCACGTACCACAGAGATAATCAGAGAAACTTGGCGTGGAAAGACATAAACATTCCTGGGTTGACCGTTGTTTATCTTGAAGTCCAAGTGCTTAACCTTGCATTGGATGACCGCATCATACTTGGACAACCAATCCATGCCCAGAATCACATCAAAATCTTCCAAGTCAATCATCTTCAAATACTCAACCGCAAGAAAATCACCTAACTGGATCAGACAACACTGAATACTTTGGACCGATACAACAGAATCACCAAAAGGAAACTTGACACTAAACCCATCGCCAATAAGATCAAGGGTCAAATCGTGACGCTCTATGAAAGCCCTAGCAACAAATGAGCGGGTAGCGCCGGAATCCAACAAAACACGCGCCCAGCAGTTCTTTATCTTAAACTTTCCTGTAAAATCGTGTACGTAGCTAGACGAACAAATGTCAAAACTCTAGCTAAAAGATATGAACTATATTAGATTCTAACCTGAGATTACTCGAGTTGAAGACTGAGTTTCTTCCTCGGTCACCGCAATTTGTTTACCCTTCTCTTTTTCCAATAGCTTCAGCTGCAACAAGGCTTGAAGTGGGACTGGCTGCAGCATGGGATGAGCCTGCGGGCACCTTGACTTAACATGCCCCTTCTGTCCACATCGAAAACAGATCTAATTCTTATCCAAACAATGAGCAGCATTGAAAGAATTAGTTTTAAGATTGTCTAAACACCTAGAGGGGGGAGGGTGAATAGGTTCAATTCCAATTCTTCTCAGTCAGTT
Source organism: Platanthera guangdongensis (assembly GCA_039583875.1). NCBI lineage: Eukaryota > Viridiplantae > Streptophyta > Magnoliopsida > Asparagales > Orchidaceae > Platanthera > Platanthera guangdongensis. Next base: position 33,822,864 of record CM077156.1, read on the forward strand.
AATAAATTGATCACAGTATAGTTATAAATTCTACAGCTATCATATTACACAATCATCCAATCACAGCATGTACATAGATTTATAGTGGTTCCGCAAATGATGGGTACATCCACTTTCCCCTTTCGCCTATCTAGAAGTACGCTAGATTCAGCCAAACTTCATTCCACCTTCTCAGATCCTCAGATCTTACAATTCAGAACCCAAACTGGTTCCTACAGCTCCCACTTCAACAAGTGCTACAACTTAGTCTCTTCCTAAGAACCCTACCTCAGAGCGAATCCACACTCCTACAACTCAGGCAATCAAGCCCTACCTCAGCCTTTATAATCACAGGCTTACAACTCAGAGATTGAAATCTCTTACACTCAGATCTAAAATAGATCTTATAGAAAATTGATTAAGAGAATGTTTCTTCCTTCACCCAGATAGAGAGAGGTGAGGGAATCTTGATTAGATCTTGATGGATCCGCTTTCTCCTGTTCTTTGCTGTAATGAATCTGATTCAACCTGACTTAGCTTTTTCAAAGCTTCTTGAAAGAAAGAACCTAGGTTGAATCTTCTTGAGAAGTTGGTGTAGATTCAGCTTCTTCCTTCTTGTGGAATTAAATCCGCAAAACACTGATAGATCTGATGAGATGCTATCCCCTTCTCTGATTTAGAATCAGAATCTTCTTGCTGTAAAGAATTCCGTGAATTCTTCGTGGAGAATTCCTCTTTATTTTCTCTCAGTCTTCTGTTGTTATTTTTCTCGGATAGCTCAGCTCTATTTATAGATCACATCCGAGGCAACTGGCTGATACGGCAGTTGACTGACATCTGACAATTATGACATGTCTATCAGCCTTGACGAATGTGGCAGCTGTCAAGTTTACAGTCTTGAGATTTGGCACTTAGAGTTATTTAACTCAGCTGAATGTGTCGAGACATAAAGATAGTATGTGTCGACACATATGAAGTATGTGCCGACACAATTACCCGAGTGTCGACACACTTCCTTTGATGTTGTCGACAAACTTCAGAAACTGTCGACATAGCTCTTCATTCAGTCTCAACACTACCTTTGTAGAATGTGTCGACATACTTTAGAATCTGTCGACATAGTTCTTCATTCAGTCTCAACACTGCCTTTGTAGAATGTGTTGACATACTTCAAAATCTGTCGACACAACAGATGTAGACTCAAACTTTATAAGTCGACACAAGTCCTGTGTGTCGACACAGCTATTCATCAAGTTCTCAACACAGCTATTTTAGAATGTGTCGACACAAGTCCGGCGTGTAGACATAGCTTCTCCAAATGTTGACCCAAGTCCTGGATGTCGACATAGTTGCTTCTTTATAATTATCAGTACAACAAGGTCTAAGTGTGTCGACACAAGCTATGAGTGTCGACACAGTTGATGTCGGCTTAACCTCTGGGTGTCGACACAAGTCCTGTGTGTCTATACAGACTTGCTTCTTGTCTCGACACAGCTCCTTCAGAGGTGTCGACACTAAATAAGTGTCTCGACACTTTTGTACTTAGAATATTTTCTGCATTCTTCAACTTGTATATGAAAACATAATACACCATCAAATACAACATGGTATATATCATTGAGTCAGGTGAGGCTTCTCCAAATCAAGTACACAATTTCCAATGTACCCAACAATCTCCCCCTATTTGGAGAAGTCATAACCCATTGAAAGTAAGGGTTAGACCTGAAATACTCTAGAGGGGGGTGAATAAAGTATCTTGAAACTTTAAGGCTTTTTGCTGTAAATAAAAATCAGTCCTAAGATAAGCTAATCTATCATAGGCGCATCAAAATTTTTATTATTCCAAAACGGCTTCTAACCCTTACTTTCAATTGGTATCAAAGCAAGGTTCCTTTGGTTATACAAGCTAACCCTTGAAGCAAAAGATCCTGTGTTAGATTTGATCTTTTATTTCTTTCAGGTTTAGCCCTTACTTTCAATTGGTATCAGAGCAAGGTTCTTTTGCTTGCATAGTCTTTGTTTTGTGCCATGCTGTGTATATAATCCTTCCTCAGCCCCTCCATCCTCTCGCCTGAAGAAGGTGAAGGCCCCCTGCCCTCCCCTCTCGGCCGATGCAACCTCCTCTGCACACTCGACAACTGATAGTCTTCCTCCCGCATCTCCCGGGGAGAGACGGGTAATTTCTGATTCTTCCTCACTTCTCTTCTTCTTTTGTCTCGCTTGTTGATCACGCTTTTACAGGGAAACTTCGCTGATTCCCCTATGCCTGCAAATCCTCCCAACTTTACCAACGAATCTTATCAGCGCCTGCTCATTTTGGTTGGCCATAGTATCTAAGTTTTCAAGATGATTCTCTCCTTGGTTTACTGTCTCCTCTTCTGATAGTCCGTTTGAAATATATGTGGTATTAATTCCCACGTCCCTTAAGTTAGTGTTATGGAGAATTCGTTCTGGGTCAGGATGAAATGGTGCTAGCCCAGAATTTCTGCCCCTGGTCATAGACTAACAGACTACAAAAAAAAATATTATGCAATATAATTATACAAATACTAATTTACAACTATATAAATGAAAATTGGTAGATCAATAAAGATTAGGATTTCAAAATATTGAAAACGATCCCCGGCAACGACGCCAAAAACTTGATGATACTTTTCTTGCTAACAAGTAATAACTCACTGCGATTTCATTCTACATTCTAATACAATTATGTAGATGGTCTTAAACTAGATTGAATTAGCATTCAGGCAAGCGCACCTATCAATCGTAATATATGAGAAATCTACATCTCGTGTCGTATTCCACAGGGTCGTTTCAACTATTCGTACTCACCCTCCCTTTATCATCATACCTCTAAACAAAAGTGATATTTAAACTACATTAACCTAACTATGACCAATTGGATGATTCAGTATTGGAGAAATAAAAACGATAAAAACATGAAGTTTCTAAATAATTACATGAACAATTTCATTTATCAGTTCAATTCTAAGCGATCATGACATGAAAAGATTGTTACATTCGTGTAATGTAAAAGTTAATTTTTCATCAAAATTCTCTCTCGAGCAATTCCAAATCTAAACCTAAGATAGTAAATTTTCTCTCGAACAATTCACAACACTCAAGTTCGCATTAAGTAAAATACCTTTATTACTACATAAATTCATGGATTTTATTTCTAAATTAACATGAATCCTTTTATTCGTGTTCTAATTTTCCAAACAAAATATCTCTCGACCATTAAGTTTGAATTACAAAGGGAATTATCATCACAATATGAACATACCAAAAGCATTGCAAAGAACCAATTTCTCAATCTAGCCAATTGCAAATTGTGTAAAACAAATAAGTAATTCAAAGGGATGATTAAACTCTTTGTTTGATTGCATAAACACAAATAAAATACTACAAATGTAACATAAACAAGGTGATACATGATTACTAGAATGTTCAAAGAGAAATTCATGCAAATTAAAACATAAATTGAAGATGAATCATCAAGATAAGGGAAGGATTAAAAGGGATTAATGATTAAATGAAAATACATAGGAATACCCTTCAATCCTCCTTGTCTTGGATGCTCCCCTTCGGCCTCCAGCAGTTCTCCAATCCAGAAAAAATCCAAAAGTCCTAAACAAATTTTTCTACAGGAAATTTCTAGTTCCCTTGCAAACAGGTCGGACACGGGGTCGCACACGGCCGTGTGGCAGGCCGTGTGGACGGTTCCTAGGCGGTTCCTGGACGGTTCCCCACGAGCAGGCGTGTCTGGTAGTGGGCCGTGTTAGATGACACGGGGATGGACACGGCCGTGTGTGCGGCCGTGTTCTTCAGACACGGGTTGGTTGTCAGCCTTGTGCAAAGCTGACACGGGTATGCACACGGGCGTGTGCCATACCCGTGTGAGGTTCCATCTTCTACACCCAAATTCTTCAGCTCCAGGTTCATAGGACACGGGTAGGCACACGGCCGTGTGTCTGGCCATGTGCACCAAAGTTTCATCCTGTCATCAGCCATGTAGACTCCGTGAACTCCTCTGTTTGCTCTGAGACTTTTAGGTCCATTGGTTGGCATTACCTGCAATAAAAAAATGATAGACTCAATAAATGGTTTATTATAAGAACTGCCAAAGACTTCTAAATACGCTCTTCTATCTATGATACGACAGTTTCTTTGCTATTATCATGAAATCAACACAAAAAGGGGCAGGAAATGGTAGACATGATTACAATTATGATAGTAAAAAGCCTATCATAATCGTACTCATCAAATACCCCCAGACTTAGATGTTTGCTTGTCCCTAAGCAAACTAATTCAAACACCTGGGTTACCATTAAATAATTTTGCCTCCGCACACTGGTTGCTAGGAATTTAAGAGAACTTTGATGATGTAATCGCATAGGAAATAATTTAGCAGACTTTTCTAAATATAGAATTATCTTAAAATTCCTCTAATATATCATTTTAACTATCTCTCACATGCTTTTAGAAATAAAAGTATAGTCATCTTTAACAAATATGAGGAGAAAATAACAATCTCTATAAGATACATATTAGTGTTTCAAAACTTATAAGTACTCTTACTGATAATCATGAGCTTACCCTTTTTACACCCTCATCACAGCACAATTTAGAATTAGTAAGGTTGGATCCTTAGGACTTGAATTTTGGTGTAGCCTTTTTGGCTTAGGATAGAAGATTAAAGGTGAGGTAATCAAGGATAATTTCGATGAATTTTTCACACCTAAATCTTGATTGAGCCTTATGTTGGAGGATACCTTAACATATTTCAATTTTTTGTAAATACCCCCAGGCTTTGCAATTTGTATATTTCCCATATTTTGAAGGGTACTCTATTTATATATATATATATATATATATTTTAACCAAGGGACCATAGTAGGGATCATTCCAAGTGGGTGCACGTATACACGCACTCAGGCCACATATCACTATGTCTTTTTTTTGGGTTCAAAGTAGGGATCATTCCAAGTGGGTGCACGTATACACGCACTCAGGCCACATATCACAATGAACAAATCATTCCAAGAAGGCATCAATGATAGGTGTGCTAATAGGTAGGGATTTGGCCTTGGTGAATTTTAATAGTAGAGCATCAAAAGGATGGGGATTAGGTTCAAATTGGGTGTGCAAGGGTATCATGTTAAAGGTGTTGGGATAACAAGGCTCAAGCTATCCAATAGGAGGCCTAAGTCATTTCCGCCCTTACTAATTAACTTATGTAATATTTTGAGGAATGCTAGAGGGTGAGTCCTAGCCATCAATAGGGAGTAATTTTTAATTTTAAAACCCTAATACCAAATTATAAAAATGTTACACTCATCGACTCACTTTATTATAGATAAATATATTTTCTAAAATAGAGTGTTGGATAGTTACTAATATAGAGGAGTAATCTTAAAATTAAATTATATAGAGAAAATTAAGCTAAAAAATTTCTATGCTTAATTACAAAATCAACAAAGTTGAATACTCTATGAGTCTACATCAATTCATTTTAATCAGTGTGCGAAGGTAAATTAAATATTTATAATCCCAAATGAATGAATAATGAGAGCTTAAAAGATCAACAAAATTTGTAGGGGGACAAACTTGAGTATTATGATAGGCAGATTAGAATCAATTGTAACCACATGAATAACCATTCTACCCCCAGACTTAAATTTTGCAATGTCCTCAGTGCAATGTAAAAAGCGAACATAGATTGATTTCATGATGATATAAGAGAAAAAAAAACTGCTATCATAATAAGTAGAAGAGCACAGTAAAGAAACAGGAGCTGTAAAGGAATGCACTGATATATAATAGCTGATAGAACTGAATACACTGATATAAAAAAATACAAGATACGATATATGAAGATAGAACTACATCGATACATATCAGAAGTAAGCCTGGTGGTCTGTCGAATCGTCCGGGAAGGAAGGCGGTACTGGAGCTGGCGGCTTGCGAGGGGCGTGTAACGCCCCGGTTTTTGAGTACGTACGCATGATGGGCGTTACGTTGGCTTTGACTATAGTTTGAGCATGGTTTTTCCCGCGGGCTTGCGAGTGGCTGTTTTGTTTGCCGAGTTGCACGATTCCCCAGCAAACCGGAGTCCATATGAGGGACTCGGTGAGGCCTCTTATGGAATGCTTGCACTTTTTCGCGCCCGGGTAAGGTAGCTCAAAATAAGTTGCTGGTTCAGGAAGCAAAAAAGGGTAAAAAGTGCTTGAGGCAAAAATGGTCTAGGACGTCTCAGAAACATTTTTCACAAAAGGGAAAAATGGTCGTTTTTGTGCGAGACGCCCCCTGACACGGGCGTGACCCAGGCCGTGACCTGGGCGTGACCTCCTTGACTCGATGATTTTTTCTTACATCGAGTTGAGCTCGACGAATGGAGTACACGCCCCGTGACACGGGCGTGTCACGGGTCGTGTACCGCTTCGTCGAGTTTCGAGTATCGAGCGTCGAGTATCGAGCGTCGAGTATCGAGTGTCGAGTGTCGAGAGAGGGGACACGGCCTGTGACACGGGCGTGTCACAGGGCGTGTCAAGATGAGTCGAGTGTCGACACTTTCTGTCGACGAGGTGTCGAGACACGGGTTACACGCCCTAGGTCACGGGCGTGACCGACCCATCACGGGCGTGTACCCGACCGTGTACCGTGTGGATAAACGTGGAATTGCCGCCTTTCGGCGCCGCTTATGGTACACGCCCTGTGTCACGGGCGTGACACAGGGCGTGACCGGCCCGAAAATCGACTTTTTCCAGTTTTTTGTGCCGTTCATTTCCTTGATCCTGCATCGAACGGTTCAGCTCTGTTCTGGATGACATAAGTCCGAAACAGAGATTTGGGTTGCTCATTTTCATCTTCTCTTCATCTTCATCTTCTTCTTCTTCATTCCTAAAGAGAAAGCAAGAGAGTAAGGGAGCAAGCAAGGCAAGGAAAGGGAGGAGCAGCCGTCGCGGCATCGTCTCGGTTCAGGCAAGCGGTGTTCTTCACCCTTGCCAATCCTCTTTCTTGATTTTACTTGTGCAAACAAAATAACTAGTTTCTCTTTCACGTTTCATGAGCTTGTTCTTCTTGTTTTGGGTCCCTCCTCACTAGCTTGATTATGCTCTTAAATTTCCTTATGCTGAACGCCTTTGATTCATGTGTTTCCTTATGCTTTTAAATTTCTTTTGCTCATGTAATTGATGTAGCTATTTGATTCTTGTTCCTCTAGCCCTGTTAATTTGATTCATGTTCATGTAGCCTTTATCTTGCCTAAGCATGTGGTTGTTCTTGTTCCTCATCATGTAATTCAAGTAGACCATGGCTTAATTACTTTACCTTTCTAGCAACTTGTTGTCATGCGTGAGGGCGATGAAAGGAAACGTGTTACCTTGGGTTATGGGGCGTTTTGCGAGGCGAATTCGTGAAGCATGGCAGGAGCGTTTGTGTGAGAATTTTGCAAGGGGTGGTGTGGTTTCAGCCTGTGGCCATCGGGTTTTGTTTTTGTGGTTAGAGAGACCACTTTGGCCCCGATTTGGGCTGGTTTTGTTTGGTGCGTTCCACTTTAGGGCCGCCACCGATAAGACCCTTGCGAAATTGAACTTAACCGCTGCTTATGCTTCACTTGTCTAATAGGTTCTTGTCCTATGAATGATGGAATGGGCATGTGTTTTGCCTTTTGCTCCTGCGGGTTGAGCAGGAGTTGATGAACTTGTACGCACCTGGTGCGTTTGGCATATGTTTTGGGTGCGTTTTCCACTTGTTTTATGCACTCTTTTTACTTGTATGAGGCATTGCTACGGGGTCGGTAAGCCCCTTCTTGATCCATTATAAACTTTATGCTCTCTTTTGTATAGTTTGGATGATTGCTGAGGTATTCTTTCTTGAATGCCTCAGGTGCAGGTTGTAGCCGGTTGAGCGGCTTGGTTGGTTAGTGGAGTTGCTGTGGAGCTTGTCGAGCTTCTTTGGCGAGGTAGTGCTTCTCTTTGTTGTACATACATACATGTGCATCAATGGGTTTGTGTCAGCTTGTTGGCGCCCATTTGGTGGGTTTTCTTTTGTGTAAACTATGAACCAGACTGCTAAGGTGACTCACTTGGATGGAGTGATATGTACTTGCTTTTGGGATAGTTTTCTAGTAGGTTGCATTAGATATTTTTAAACTAAACAAAAACCTATTATGTATATCATGCATGCATGTTTTAATCAACTAAGACGGATTTCTTATAGTAGTATCATGATAGGCTGCATATAGGAGCTCACTATCAATAAACAAAGTATTTCCGCCGCGTACAAATACAGTTTTACTACTTAAGGCCGAGGGATACGGCCATTTAATCCAAAAGTTTTCTTACATTTCACTGTTGAATTTCAACTTATAAAGTAAGCGTCAAGAGTTGCCTGAGCGTGTGCAGTTATCCCCTGCACGACGTGGCATCATAACCCGTAGTTCCTCTTGCTCACTGTCACAACCCGCATTTCCTCAACGAGCATATCGTATCAGAGCAAGAGGAACTACGGGTTATGATGCCACGTCGTGCAGGGGATAACTGCACACGCTCAGGCAACTCTTGACGCTTACTTTATAAGTTGAAATTCAACAGTGAAATGTAAGAAAACTTTTGGATTAAATGGCCGTATCCCTCGGCCTTAAGTAGTAAAACTGTATTTGTACGCGTCAGAAATACTTTGTTTATTGATAGTGAGCTCCTATATGCAGCCTATCATGATACTACTATAAGAAATCCGTCTTAGTTGATTAAAACATGTATGCATGATATACATAATAGGTTTTTGTTTAGTTTAAAAATATCTAATGCAACCTATCAGAAATCCGTCCCAAAAGCAAGTAGATATCACTCCATCCAAGTGAGTCACATTAGCAGTCTAGTTCATATTTTACACAAAAGAAAACCCACCAAATGGGCGCCAACAAGCTGAGGTTTTTATTGATGACGTTCTTGTCTACTCCCGCAGTGCTGAGGAGCCTGAACAGCATCTGCGATTAGTATTGGCCACTTTGCGAGATCAACGGTTATTCGCCAAGCTAAGCAAATGCGAATTTTGGTTGCCGCAAGTTGCTTTTCTGGGTCATGTCATTAATCACCATGGTATTTCAGTGGATCCCGAAAAGATTTCTGCGGTCATGGAATGGAGAAGACCGGAAACACCCAAGGAAATTCGAAGCTTCTTGGGCTTAGCCGGCTATTATCGCAGATTTGTCGAAGGATTTGCGACGTTGGCCGCACCTTTGACTCGATTAACCCAGAATAATGTGGCGTTTGAGTGGAATGACAAGTGTGAGGCATCATTCCTGGAACTCAAGAACAGGTTATGTACCGCTCCTGTGTTAATCTTGCAAATAGAAGGAAAGGATTATGACGTGTTCGTGGATGCGTCGCACGTTGGACTTGGATGTGTGTTAATGCAAGACAAAAAGGTGATTGCGTATGGGTCTCAGCAGTTGAAAATTCATGAAAAGAATTACCCAACGCATGATTTGGAGTTTGCAGCGGTGATATTTGCATTGAAGTTGTGGAGACACTTGCTATATGGTGCACAGTGTAAAATCTTTACAGATCATAAAAGCTTGAAGTATGTCTTCACGCAGAAAGAACTTAATTTGCGCCAACGGCGATGGCTTGAGTATGTAGCTGATTATGATGTGGACATTCAGTATCATCCGGGGAAAGCAAATGTTGTAGCCGATGCTTTGAGTCGAAAGACGCGGAAATTATTTCATCTTTCCGTCGACCGTCTTGTAGAGGAATTTCTATTGATGGATATTACGGTTGGCAAATATGATCCGCAAAGTCATTCGGCAATAGAAGAACCGTCATGGCTGGTGCTTGCAAGACAACATCAAAAAGATGATCCTGATCTGGTACATCTATTTCTTTGGACTGAAAAGGATGAATTACCAGATTTTGCGATTGATGGTGCAGGCACGTTAAAGTATCGTGGACGATTTTGTATTCCCGCGGTTGGGGATATTCGCGAGATGGTGTGTAAGGAAGCACACGGCGCAAGTATGGCCTACCATCCAGGCTCAACCAAAATGTACCGTGATTTGAAACAAATTGTCTGGTGGTATGGAATGAAAAGAGATATAGCGCAATTTATCTCAGAATGTCATACCTGCAAGCGGGTGAAAGCTGATCATGGGAAGCCTGGTGGCAAGTTGACACCATTGGAGATTCCAACCTGGAAGTGGGAAAGCATCTCAATGGATTTTATTACCGGTTTACCAAGATCTCCACGAGGACATGACTCCGTGTGGGTGATCGTGGATAGGTTGACCAAGTGTGCACATTTCATACCCTTTAAGGTCAACTACCCGATGAAGACCATAGCGGAGCTCTATTTGAACGAGATCATCCGACTGCATGGTGTGCCTATGAATATCATTTCAGACCGAGATTCCCGCTTTACCTCTCGTTTTTGGCGCAGTCTACAAGAGGGGTTGGGGACAGATTTGCGATATTCCACGGCTTATCATCCTCAGACGAATGGCCAAACCGAAAGAGTAAATCAAATTGTAGAAGATATGATTCGATGTTACATTCTTGAGTATGGCGGAGCATGGGATGAACGTTTGCGGCTTATGGAATTCGCGTATAATAATAGCTATCAAGAAAGCTTACAAATGGCTCCATTCGAAGCGTTATATGGGCGATGATGTCGGACCCCACTCTTTTGGACTGAGGTTGGTGAGCGGCCTTTGTTGGGTCCAGAGGCGCTCGAGGATATGGAAGTTGCAGTAAGACTTATTCGGGAGAAGCTCCGAATCGCCCAAGAGCGATATGAAAAGTATGCCAACCGACGAAGGTCGGAATTAGAATTTGCGGTGGGGGATTCTGTTTTCGTGAAAGTCTCCCCAATGGTTGGGATTAAACGGTTTGGGAAAGAGCGCAAATTAGACCCAAGATTTGTGGGTCCCTTCATGATTCTTGCGCGAGTTGGAGCATCCGCCTACAAACTGGAATTACCCGTGAACTTTCCTGGTGTTCACAATGTGTTTCATGTTAGCCAACTGCGCAAGTGTATGCGGAATGACAAGCAAGTGTTAGACGTTGTGCCGCAATTAGCGCCCAACCTTTCTTATGAGGAGATGCCCATCCGAATATTGGACTCCCAAGATCGCGTGTTGCGGAAAAAGAAGATTCCTATGGTAAAGGTGTTATGGAAAAATCAGGATGTGGAAAGCGCGACGTGGGAACTCGAATCAACAATGAGGGCGGCTCATCCTTATTTGTTCCCGTAGATAAGCTGGTATGTGACTTGGTGTTTGGTTGCATTCATATTTTGGTTTGCTTATGTGTTTGTTTTTGTGAAAAGTTTCGAGGCGAAACTTTTTGTTAGGGGGAGTGATTGTAACGCCCCGGTTTTTGAGTACGTACGCCTGATGGGCGTTACGTTGGCTTTGACTATAGTTTGAGCATGGTTTTTCCCGCGGGCTTGCGAGTGGCTGTTTTGTTTGCCGAGTTGCACGATTCCCCAGCAAACCGGAGTCCATATGAGGGACTCGGTGAGGCCTCTTAGGGAATGCTTGCACTTTTTCGCGCCCGGGTAAGGTAGTTCAAAATAAGTTGCTGGTTCAGGAAGCAAAAAAGGGTAAAAAGTGCTTGAGGCAAAAATGGTCTAGGTCGTCTCAGAAACATTTTTCACAAAAGGGAAAAATGGTCGTTTTTGTGCGAGACACGCCCTCTGACACGGGCGTGACCCAGGCCGTGACCTGGGCGTGACCTCCTTGACTCGACGATTTTTTCTTACATCGAGTTGAGCTCGACGAATGGAGTACACGCCCCGTGACACGGGCGTGTCACGGGCCGTGTCCCGCTTCGTCGAGTTTCGAGTATCGAGCGTCGAGTATCGAGTGTCGAGTATCGAGTGTCGAGTGTCGAGAGAGGGGACACGGCCTGTGACACGGGCGTGTCACAGGGCGTGTCAAGATGAGTCGAGTGTCGACACTTTCTGTCGACGAGGTGTCGAGACACGGGTTACACGCCCTAGGTCACGGGCGTGACCGACCCTTCACGGGCGTGTACCCGGTCGTGTACCGTGTGGATAAACGTGGAATTGCCGCCTTTTGGCACCGCTTATGGTACACGCCCTGTGTCATGGGCGTGACACAGGGCATGACCTGCCCGAAAATCGACTTTTTCCAGTTTTTTTGTGCCGTTCATTTTCTTGATCCTGCATCGAACGGTTCAGCTCTGTTCTGGATGACATAAGTCCGAAATAGAGATTTGGGTTGCTCATTTTCATCTTCTCTTCATCTTCATCTTCTTCTTCTTCATTCCTAAAGAGAAAGAAAGAGAGCAAGGGAGCAAGCAAGGCAAGGAAAGGGAGGAGCAGCCGTCGCGGCATCGTCTCGGTTCAGGCAAGCGGTGTTCTTCACCCTTGCCAATCCTCTTTCTTGATTTTACTTGTGCAAACAAAATAGCTAGTTTCTCTTTCACGTTTCATGAGCTTGTTCTTCTTGTTTTGGGTCCCTCCTCACTAGCTTGATTATGCTCTTAAATTTCCTTATGTTGAACGCCTTTGATTCATGTGTTTCCTTATGCTTTTAAATTTCTTTTGCTCATGTAATTGATGTAGCTATTGGATTCTTGTTCCTCTAGCCCTGTTAATTTGATTCATGTTCATGTAGCCTTTATCTTGCCTAAGCATGTGGTTGTTCTTGTTCCTCATCATGTAATTCAAGTAGACCATGGCTTAATTACTTTACCTTTCTAGCAACTTGTTGTCATGCGTGAGGGCGATGAAAGGAAACGTGTTACCTTGGGTTATGGGGCGTTTTGCGAGGCGAATTCGTGAAGCATGGCGGGAGCGTTTGTGTGAGAATTTTGCAAGGGGTGGTGTGGTTTCAGCCTGTGGCCACCGGGTTTTGTTTTTGTGGTTAGAGAGACCACTTTGTCCCCGATTTGGGCTGGTTTTGTTTGGTGCGTTCCACTTTAGGGCCGCCACCGATAAGACCCTTGCGAAATTGAACTTAACCGCTGCTTATGCTTCACTTGTCTAATAGGTTCTTGTCCTATGAATGATGGAATGGGCATGTGTTTTGCCTTTTGCTCCTGCGGGTTGAGCAGGAGTTGATGAACTTGTACGCACCTGGTGCGTTTGGCATATGTTTTGGGTGCGTTTTCCACTTATTTTATGCACTCTTTTTACTTGTATGAGGCATTACTACGGGGTCGGTAAGCCCCTTCTTGATCCATTATAAACTTTATGCTCTCTTTTGTATAGTTTGGATGATTGCTGAGGTATTCTTTCTTGAATGCCTCAGGTGCAGGTTGTAGCCGGTTGAGCGGCTAGGTTGGTTAGTGGAATTGCTATGGAGCTTGCCGAGCTTCTTTGGCGAGGTAGTGCTTCTCTTTGTTGTACAGACATACATGTGCATCAATGGGTTCGTGTCAGCTTGTTGGCGCCCATTTGGTGGGTTTTCTTTTGTGTAAACTATGAACTAGACTGCTAAGGTGACTCACTTGGTTGGAGTGATATGTACTTGCTTTTGGGATAGTTTTCTAGTAGGTTGCATTAGATATTTTTAAACTAAACAAAAACCTATTATGTATATCATGCATACATGTTTTAATCAACTAAGACGGATTTCTTATAGTAGTATCATGATAGGCTGCATATAGGAGCTCACTATCAATAAACAAAGTATTTTCGCCGCGTACAAATACAGTTTTACTACTTAAGGCCGAGGGATACGACCATTTAATCCAAAAGTTTTCTTACATTTCACTGTTGAATTTCAACTTATAAAGTAAGCGTCAAGAGTTGCCTGAGCGTGTGCAGTTATCCCCTGCACGACGTGGCATCATAACCTGTAGTTCCTCTTGCTCTGATACGATATGCTCGTTGAGGAAATGCGGGTTGTGACAGGGCGATCCCAAGGTGGTCTCTAATCTGTGTGAGGAGATCCTCGGTCCGCTGATGTGCCTCCTTAATGTCCTGTAAGCGCGGCGAGAGCTCGGTCTCGAAAAACTGTCAGAACTCGCGCGAGTACCGTGAACGAGGTGGAGGAGGTGCAGTAGACGACTCGCCGTGAGCATAGGTGGAATGGGGTGGGGGCACCAATGGCTCGTCGAGGTCAGGATCTATCTCATCATCACTGTCATCATGTATATGCGGTCCACGTCGAGCAATAGAATATATAACCCCTCCCCGGCCCTGACGGGCGGTGACGATGTGGAGGGCGCGAAGACTAGCCATCGTGATAGGCACGGTCTTTGCGACCACTGTCATCTGGGGGAGGGCTAAAAAGATGCCCATATTCTTCACGAGGCGAGTAATATAGGGTACTACGCAAATAGACCCTATACGAGGGGTGTCAGCCTGATGGAGAATGAACTGGGCTAGAAGATAACCGAGATGTAGAGGATATCGTGATGTCATGCTGTAGAGGTATAACAGATCCTGCCTACTGACAACTACGGAGCTTTCGCCCCGACCGCTCAACGTGTGGCTGAGTAGATGGTGGATGTAATGGAGTGCGGGGGAAATCAATTTAGATGCCTTAGATCTTTTGGCCTCGTAGGCGCCAGTATCAAAGGAAATCTGGCGCCAGATACCACCGGCCATATCGCGGTTGGGGAGATCGAAGTGGAGTTCGGGGTAGGCCTCACTAAAAAGGAACGACTCCTCATACACCCCTAAATATTGGGTGAATTGGAGCATGGTGAGTGTATAAAATGTGCCACCCACTCGAAATGAAACTATCCCCTCGGGCGCGTGCGGTGCGTCGATGAAATTAGGCCTAAAGCTGGAATAAAATGAAGATAGGAACTCTAAGGTGAGTTCCCTAAAGCCTAATTCCTCTATGGCAAAAAATTGATTCCACCCTATTACAGAAATTATCCCCCTGACATCTCCAGCTAAGTTTATCTCCTCAAGTACGCTCCAATCATTCATACATATGTCTTGAAATTTTTTTGATTGCAAGCGGTTGAAGCGGGCGGTGTGCGACGCATCTGTGAAAATTAGCGGAGCAGCGGCATCCCGCCTCTCCGTTGAGACTTGTAATTCCGGTCGGCGACGGCGACCTCCACTTCTTCCGGAAGACATGATGTAGAAGGGGGAAAATGCGAGTGAAGGGGGGGGGGGCGAGAATTTGAGAAAATATGGTGCCTTGGGGTTCAGGCCACGGGATGACTGAAGCTGGGAGAGGATTTGGAGTGAGCAAGGAAGAAATCCACACGGCCCTATTTATACATGTTGAACACGGGTTCGCACACAGGCGTGTGCGAACCCGTGTTAGCGAATCAAGCCTCGTGGAACACGGGGTGCGTCGGTCCGTGTAAAATAATGGAACACGGGTGCGCACACAGCCGTGTGTGCACCCGTGTTAGGGGATCCGAGGCCTCGTGGAACACGGGCCTGCCTCGGTCCGTGTGGTCAAACTGGCTGGGGACAGCGCGTCAGGTGGACACGGGCGACAACACGGCCGTGTGTTGCCCCGTGTCGCAGCTGGCACGGTACATAAACACAGGTAGGTGGGTAACACGGCCGTGTGGAATCCGACACGCCTGTGTTCGGTGTCTCGACACATCGGTCTCGACGATCGTCGAGACCGATGTACACGGCTATGAACACGGGTTGGTTCTAACCCGTGTTGTGCTTGGGATGAAATTGCCTTTTTGCGGAATTAATTCCACACGGCTGGGCCTGAGCCTGTGTCGCGTACACGGCTAGCCCCACGGCCGTGTGGTGAGCCGTGTGACACACCAGAAATTTTTTTCCCTTCATTTTCCCTTTTTTTTTCATTAAAATTTTGATGGAAATTTCTTTTCATTAAAATTTTTTTTTCTTTAATTTTTTTCATTGCAACTAAATAGATTTATACTAAAACAAGAATACTTAAAAACACCTACTATACTTAATATTAAATTAGTCAAGACGGAGGCAAGTTTCTAGACGAGCGAAGTCCATAGGGATTTCACTATAATAAGGCTTAAGTCGGTGACCATTAACCTTAAAATCTCCCTTCTCTGGGTGAGTTAACTCGACGGTTCCGTAGGGAAAGACTTCTTTAACTTTAAAGGGTCCGGACCACTTAGACCTTAACTTCCCTGGGAATAATCGTAATCTGGAGTTATAAAGGAGGACTTGGTCACCTTTTTGGAATACCTTGGGTTTGCGAAGGTGACGGTCATGAAATAGTTTGGTTTTCTCCTTATAAATCCGGGAGTTCTCATAGGCCATAGTTCTCCACTCATCTAATTCGTTAAGTTGAAGTTTACGCTTCTCTCCTATAGAACTAGCGTCAAAATTTAAGGAGCGTATTGCCCAATATGATTTGTGTTCTAATTCTATAGGTAGGTGGCAAGATTTACCGTAGACTAATCTAAAGGGGGTGGTCCCTATAGGTGTTTTGTAGGCGGTCCTATAAGCCCATAAACAGTCGTTAAGTTTCCTAGACCACTGCTTCCTATTCCCTTCTATAGATTTTTCTAAGATTCTCTTAAGCTCTCTATTGGAAACTTCAACTTGCCCACTAGTTTGAGGATGATATGGAGTGGCTATCCTATGTGTAACTCCATATTTTTCTAATACTTTGTCTAGTTGTAGATTACAAAAGTGTGAACCCCTATCGCTAATAAGTGCACGTGGTGTGCCAAATCGTGCGAATAAGGATTTCAAAAATTTAATTACAACCCTACTATCATTAGTAGGCAAAACTTGCGCTTCAACCCACCTTGATACATAATCTACAGCTACCAAAATATATTTATTCCCAAAAGAAACTGGGAATGGTCCCATAAAATCTATCCCCCACACATCGAATACTTCACATTCAAGGATAAAGTTTTGAGGCATTTCATGTAATTTAGAAATATTACCTGCTTTTTGGCAAGAATCACATGAAAGCACATACCTTTGGGCATCCCTGAATAGAAGGGGCCAATAAAAACCGGAATCAAGAACCTTTTTAGCGGAGCGATTCGCTCCATAGTGACCACCAGCAGGACTTGAATGACACTGCTCCAAAATCTTCCAACCTTCCTCCGCTGATACACACCTTCTTATAACAGAATCTGCACATATCCGAAAAAGAAAAGGGTCCTCCCAAAAGTAATATTTCAAGTCAGAGAAAAATTTCTTTTTCTGCTGATATGAAAAGTATTTTGGAAGGACCTTAGCCACAAGATAGTTTGCATAATCTGCAAACCATGGATAATCTAGATGTATATTGGTAGATATGGCAAATAATGATTCCTCAGGAAATGTATCAGAAATTTCAGACTCATCTAACATTGATCGTAGTGGGTTTTCTAAACGTGAAAGATGATCTGCTGCTAAGTTTTCCGCTCCTCGTTTATCCCTAATTTCTAGATCAAATTCTTGTAGAAGAAGAACCCATCGGATTAAACGAGGCTTTGCTTCCGCTTTGGCTAGCAAATATCTAAGTACAGAGTGATCCGTATAAACTACCACTTTGGACAATGTTAAATATGGTCTAAATTTATCAAAGGCGAATACCACAGCTAGGAGTTCTTTTTCAGTAGTTGTATAATTCTCCTGTGCATTATTAAGTGTTTTACTAGCATAATATATTGGGTGAAAATGTTTGTTTCGGCGTTGTCCTAAAACAGCCCCTACTGCAAAACTACTAGCGTCACACATGATCTCAAATGGTTGACTAAAGTCAGGTGCGATCATAATAGGAGAATTAATTAATTTTTCTTTTAAGAACTCAAAGGCGTGTAGACACTCTTGTTCAAAAATAAAAGGTGTGTCTTTTTCTAAAAGCCTTGTAAGTGGTTTAGCTATTTTAGAGAAGTCTTTAATAAAACGGCGGTAAAATCCCGCGTGTCCTAAGAAACTTCTCACTGCCTTTACGGAGGTTGGTGGTGACAATTTTTCTATGGTCTCTATTTTTGCTCTATCTACTTGAATTCCTTGGCTTGAAATTTTATGGCCAAGTACTAACCCTTCTTGTACCATGAAATGGCACTTCTCCCAACTAAGCGCTAGGTTCGTCTCCTCACACCTCCTAAGAACTTTCTCTAAATTATTCAAACACAACTCAAAAGAGTCGCCAAAAACCGAAAAATCATCCATGAACACTTCCATGATATCTTCAACATAGTCGTTAAAGATGGCTAGCATGCACCTTTGAAATGTGGCGGGCGCATTACATAACCCGAAAGGCATACGTCTATAGGCAAAGGTACCAAATGGGCAAGTAAATGTTGTTTTCTCTTGGTCTTCTGGTGCTATGGGAATTTGAAAGTATCCAGAAAGTCCATCTAGAAAACAATAATAAGAGTGTCCTGATAAGCGTTCTAATATCTGGTCAATGAAAGGAAGAGGGAAATGGTCTTTCCTAGTGGCATCGTTTAATTTCCTATAGTCTATACAGACACGCCAACCTGTTATTGTTCGCGTTGGAATTAATTCATTTCTATCATTTGCTACTACGGTCAGGCCACCCTTCTTAGGAACTACTTGGACAGGACTAACCCATGAACTATCCGAAATAGGATATATAATACCAGCATCTAATAACTTTACAATTTCAGCCTTAACTACCTCTTTCATATTAGGATTTAGCCTACGTTGCGGTTGAATAGACGACTTATAGTTTTCTTCCAAAAGAATTTTATGAGTGCAAAAACTAGGATTAATGCCCTTTATATCAGATATTTGCCACGCTATTGCACCTCTACATTTCTTCAATATAGTTATCAATTTTTCTTTTTCAAGTTTGGAAAGATTTGAAGATATGATAACTGGGTACGAAGAATTTGTTCATAAAAATGCATACTCAAGATGATCCGGTAATTTTTTTAATTCTACTATTGGTGGATCCTTAGTATTATTCTTAAGAATTTCATGATCTCCTTCAGTAATTAAACTATATTCCGTTGTTCTATTCATAGCAACACAATTTTCTAGAAAAAATAAATGTTCAATAATGTCATCATTTTTATCATCTTCTAGATAATTGTTAGTTATGCAAATTTCTAAAGGATCTTTATAATAAAAATTAGAATTTATAGAAGACATAAAATCATCAATACCATGAGAAAAATAGCAATAATCATCATTATCTAAGGATTGCTTCATAGTTTTGCCAATTTGAAAAGTGACTTCATCTTCTCCTACTCGCAATACTAATTTACCATCAAAAACATCAATAAGTGCTCTAGATGTAGTTAGAAATGGACGACCTAGTATGAGTGGTACTTCGATATTTTCATCCATATCTAAAATAACAAAATCAGCAGGAAATATAAATTTATCTACCTTAACTAATACATCTTCTACTATTCCTTTAGGATACTTAACTGATCGATCTGCTAATTGAATACTCATTCTTGTTGGGCTAAGTTCTCCTAGGCCTAGTTTCAGATACAGTTTATAAGGCATTAAATTTATACTTGCTCCTAGATCTGCTAAAGCCTTATTTACTTGTAAATCACCGATTAAGCATGAAATTGAAAATGAACCGGGATCCTTAAGTTTTTGTGGCAATTTATTTTGCAAAATAGCAGAACATTCTTCACTTAATGTTACTAATGATAATTCTTCTATTTTCTTTTTATTAGAAATCAAATCCTTAAGAAATTTTGCATATTTAGGCATTTGAATAATTTCAGAAAAAGGTAAATTAACATGTAATTGCTTAAACATAGATAAAAATTTACCATACTGTGCGTCCATGCGCTCCTTGCTATGCTTTGCTGGGTATGGTAATGCTGGTTGGTACTCCATCGGTTGTACATTCATCTCGCTTGGTCCTTCGCCGCTAGACTCCATTTTGGGTGCTTCCTTTGCAGGTCTTGGGTCTTGTAACTCCTTTCCGCTCCTCAATTGAACGGCTTTTGCATGCTCCCTTAGATTTATCTCTGTATTCCCTGGAAGTGTTCCTTGCTGCCTTTCAGAAACCATCCTTGCAAGCTGACCAATCTGATTTTCCAAGTTCCGAATTGAACCCTCTTGATTTCGGAAGGCTACATCGGTAGTTTGCATGAATTTGGTAAGCACATCTTCCAATGTAGGCTTCCTTGGTTCCAACTGTGGTTGTTGTCCAAACATGGGCTGCTTCCCTTGATTTCCTTGTCCTCCCCAAGAGAAATTGGGGTGGTTTCGCCATCCAGGATTATATGTAGAGCTATATGGGTTGTTGGCTTGATTGAAAGGTGCCCTAGTATTGTTACCCATATAGTCAACATGCTCTTGAACTTGCGGTTCACATCCAGGCATTCCAGTGCATGAAGGGTCCCATTGTTGAGGTGCCATGGAAGGTGATGCTAAGGCAAGGTTGTCCATCTTTTGGTGAAGTTTCTCCACTTGAATTGCTAAGGCGGTGACGGCATCTACTTCATAAATTCCTGCAGGCTTGCTAGGCTTTTGTCTTACTGTAGTCCATTGGTAATTGTTCATTGCCATGTCCTCTATCAACTGTTGAGCCGCTTCAGGTGTCTTGTTGTTCAAAGTTCCTCCACTAGCCGCATCAATCATTTGTTTGGTGGCTGGATTTAGACCATTATAGAAGGTCTGAATCTGAAGCCATGAAGGTAGAGCATGGTGGGGACATCTCCTTAACAACTCCTTGAATCGTTCCCATGTGTCGTACAACGATTCAGACTCCAATTGAATGTACGTAGAAATGTCATTCCTTAACTTCGCAGTCTTCGTAGGTGGAAAATACTTCATCAGAAACTTCTCAACCATCATGTCCCAAGTAGTGATCGACCCTCTAGGTAAGGAATTCAACCACTGTTTCGCCTTATGCCTTAAAGAAAATGGAAACAATCTCAATCGAATGGCGTCATTAGAAACACCATTGATCTTGAATGTGTCACATATCTCTAAGAATCCGGCCAAGTGGGTGTTAGGATCCTCATCTTGCAAGCTATCATACTGGACATACTGTTGAACCATCTGTATCACACTAGGCTTCAATTCAAAATTATTGGTAGCTATCGGTGGTCTAACGATGCTCGACCCGGTTCCTTGGAGATTAGGTCTAGCAAAGTGAGACATGGTTTGCTCATTTTGGTTGGCCATAGTATCTAAGTTTTCAAGATGATTCTCTCCTTGGTTTACTGTCTCCTCTTCTGATAGTCCGTTTGAAATATCTGTGGTATTAATTCCCACGTCCCTTAAGTTAGTGTTATGGAGAATTCGTTCTGGGTCAGGATGAAATGGTGCTAGCCCAGAATTTCTGCCCCTGGTCATAGACTAACAGACTACAAAAAAAAATATTATGCAATATAATTATACAAATACTAATTTACAACTATATAAATGAAAATTGGTAGATCAATAAAGATTAGGATTTCAAAATATTGAAAACGATCCCCGGCAACGGCGCCAAAAACTTGATGATACTTTTCTTGCTAACAAGTAATAACTCACTGCGATTTCATTCTACATTCTAATACAATTATGTAGATGGTCTTAACTAGATTGAATTAGCATTCAGGCAAGCGCACCTATCAATCGTAATATATGAGAAATCTACATCTCGTGTCGTATTCCACAGGGTCGTTTCAACTATTCGTACTCACCCTCCCTTTATCATCATACCTCTAAACAAAAGTGATATTTAAACTACATTAACCTAACTATGACCAATTGGATGATTCAGTATTGGAGAAATAAAAACGATAAAAACATGAAGTTTCTAAATAATTACATGAACAATTTCATTTATCAGTTCAATTCTAAGCGATCATGACATGAAAAGATTGTTACATTTGTGTAATGTAAAAGTTAATTTTTCATCAAAATTCTCTCTCGAGCAATTCCAAATCTAAACCTAAGATAGTAAATTTTCTCTCGAACAATTCACAACACTCAAGTTCGCATTAAGTAAAATACCTTTATTACTACATAAATTCATGGATTTTATTTCTAAATTAACATGAATCCTTTTATTCGTGTTCTAATTTTCCAAACAAAATATCTCTCGATCATTAAGTTTGAATTACAAAGGGAATTATCATCACAATATGAACATACCAAAAGCATTGCAAAGAACCAATTTCTCAATCTAGCCAATTGAAAATTGTGTAAAACAAATAAGTAATTCAAAGGGATGATTAAACTCTTTGTTTGATTGCATAAACACAAATAAAATACTACAAATGTAACATAAACAAGGTGATACATGATTACTAGAATGTTCAAAGAGAAATTCATGCAAATTAAAACATAAATTGAAGATGAATCATCAAGATAAGGGAAGGATTAAAATGGATTAATGATTAAATGAAAATACATAGGAATACCCTTCAATCCTCCTTGTCTTGGATGCTCCCCTTCGGCCTCCAGCAGTTCTCCAATCCAGAAAAAATCCAAAAGTCATAAACAAATTTTTCTACAGGAAATTTATAGTTCCCTTACAAACAGGTCGGACACGGGGTCGCACACGGCCGTGTAGCAGGCCGTGTGGACGGTTCCTAGGCAGTTCCTGGACGGTTCCCCACGAGCAGGCGTGTCTGGTAGTGGGCCGTATCAGATGACACGGGGATGGACACGGCCGTGTGTGCGGCCGTGTTCTTCAGACACGGATTGGTTGTCAGCCGTGTGCAAAGCTGACACGGGTATGCACACGGGCGTGTGCCATACCCGTGTGAGGTTCCATCTTCTGCGCCCAAATTCTTCAGCTCCAGGTGCATAGGACACGGGTAGGCACACGGCCGTGTGTCTGGCCGTGTGCACCAAAGTTTCGTCCTATCATCAGCCATGTAGACTCCGTGAACTCCTCTGTTTGCTCCGAGACTTTTAGGTCTATTGGTTGGCATTACCTGCAATAAAAAAATGATAGACTCAGTAAATGGTTTATTATAAGAACTGCCAAAGACTTCTAAATACGCTCTTCTATCTATGATACGACAGTTTCTTTGCTATTATCATGAAATCAACACAAAAAGGGGCAGGAAATGGTAGACATGATTACAATTATGATAGTAAAAAGCCTATCATAATCGTACTCATCACTCCTACCGCGGCGTTTCCATCCCTTAGGTTCTAGAGAGAGAGAGGAAAAGATGAAGTGTCAGGCTGCCTCTTCATTTTTCGCCTCTTGATTTTCCCGCTCAATCTCCTCTCTCTTCTCCATACGCTATAAATACCCTTCTCTAAGATTCAGATACTTTCATACTTTCATTACTGTTCTTCGCTATTTTCGTGGTCGGAGCTTCCGCCTACTCCTCTTCTTCCCAGCACCTCTAGCGTCCCGCTTTCCCTTCAATCTTTTCTTCTCTCCTATTTCTGCCTCCTCGCCAGCTATGGGAAAGAAGAGGGTGGAAGAAGGTGAGGGCCGCAGCCGCTGCGGAAGGTGATTCGCGGATCATGATTTCCCTCTCGGCAGACTACCAGAGGAGGAATACACTCGCTTCGCCAGCGAGTTTCTTACTGATAGCTATCTGTCTCGCCCACCTAAAGTTGGCGAGTGCATTAATACTTTCTCTCCCAACGAATTAGCCTTCCCCGTCTCGCACTTCGAGGCGGGGCTGAGACTCCCCCTCTGACCGGAGGTCAAATTGGTCTTCAAGAACTTCGGGGTTGTTCCCGCCCAGTTCAACCCCAACGCTATCTCCATGCTGGTCGCTTTCGCTGGTACTTGCGGCAAGAGCGCATTGAATTCAGCTTGACCATCTTTCGCAAGTTGTTCATCTACCACGCAAAACACGATGGCGTTTCCTACTTCACCGGACAAGTCCTGAAGGTGTGCGAGACGCCGAACAAGAATCATCACTGGCTGACCTGCTTTGTCTTTATTCGCGGGGACTTGGGAGGCATCCCTCTTGCCCCGGTGTCCCCTGCCGAGTGCTACTAAGAAAATCCCAAGGTTGGAGGTGCCGAGAAGGCTCTCTACGACTTCTTCGCAGGGAAAAACGTTGAGGTCAACTTCCTCAGGCGAGACCTCGACTCGCTTCCTGTTGTCTTCCCCGGCGAAGGTATACTCCTGCCCCCTTAGCAATGTACTCAACTTTCTGCTTTATACTGACTATTAACCTGCCTAGGGGAGAGGACCGTCCCTGTCCATCCTCCTTACCAGAGTAACATGGGTCTCACCCTGGCGAGTATGGCGGCGGAGGCCGCAAAGGAGACGCTGACCCCTACCCCAAAGAAAAGGCCCGGGGACGAGGACACTTCTCGGCACTGCCCAAAGAAGAGGGTGAAGAAGTCGGTGTCCTTTAAAAAGGAGAAGAAAAAGTCCACCCCCAAAGAAAGGAAGGAGCTATCGGGGTCCATGTCCCCCATTTCTGTAGGAACTCCCTCACCTCGCCAACTAGACGTCTCGCCTACCCGCGAGACGACCCCGTTAGAACCAACCACTACCACTGTCCAGCCCGCTGGGCTCCCCCCCAGCGAGGCTGGCTCCTCTAGCTGCCCGGCTCCTTCCTCGCACCCCAATTATAACATGGGGCCTGTGACGGATGACGTTGCCGGCGAGCCGGTACTCTTATTGGAGAAGGACGACAACCGCGTGTCGGTGTCCACCCTCCTTCCCTCCTGGAAGGAGCAAGACCAGCCCACCAGTCACGCCTTCTCCCATAGCTATGGGCTATATGGTGGCCTCGTCATTGAGCCCGCGGATAATGATGTGTCGCAGGACCTCATTCTAAAGAGCGCTCAGGCCCAGTTTCGCTCCTTGGAGCTCGCGCACCGGGTCTCGCGCCGCTTGGTATTCAATAATAAGAAATGGAAAGAAGCGGAGGCCGGTCTCGCAGCGGAACCTGAGAAGTCCAACAACCTTGAGAAGCGGCTGGTCGTCGCGAACAACCTCCTCGCGCAAAGTCAGGGCGGTGTTGTAACATCCCATTTCCAACTAGACCCCTAAGAGTGGTTTTGGCCATGACTAGGTCATGACAAAACCCTAGGAAGCCAGAAATGGGCCAAGAGATAGGAGGCCAAGGTGGGGATCACCATGGTCTGCAAATAGTAGAATTTTGAACAATGGTTTAGAATGACAGTGGGGCTTCACCATGGCCCCAAGACCCTACCACAACACTCCCAAACATTTTGGGAGACCCATTAGAGCCAAAAGGACCCATTAGGGCCAACCCAAGAGGCCCAGTTGACCAAGGTCAACCCTAGCCCTGAATGGGTCAACCTAGCCTACTTAGGGCCAATTGACCCACTCCTAGTCTAGAGGACCCCACCTATGCCCTCCTAACCCTAAAGTGAGGTCAATGGGTCACTAAGGACACATTGGGGTCAGCCCTAGAGGCCAGGTTGACCCAAGTCAACTCAAGCCCTAATCTGGTCAAAGTACCCTTACTAAGGGTATGTGACCTCCAAAGTGCAGGGTAACCCTACATAACCCTACCTAGACCCTAAGGGAAGTCAATGGGTCACCAAGGATCCATAGGGGTGAACCCTAATGGTCATGTTGACCCAAGTCAACTCTAGCCCTAAAATGGTCAAAGTGACCTTACCAAGGGTCAAGTGACCTTTAAGGTGCCAAGTCAACCCTACCCAACCCTACATGGACCTTAGGGGGAGGCCAATGAATCACCCAGGACCCAATGGGGTCAACCTAGATGGTCAAACTGACCAAGTCAACCCTCATTTAGGGTCAAGTCAACTTAGCCCAAAAAGGGCTAACCCAAGCCCAAGCCACTTCTCCCTTAGGCTAAACCCATTCCCATGACCATCATAATCAAGTGGGCTGCATTTAGTGTGTAAGGCTGACTAGTCAACCAGAGGTGACTAGGAGAGAGAAAGGAGCTCCTCTCCATGATAATGGAGGAGAGAGAAAATGAGGAAGGAGAAGGGGGAAGTGAGAGGCCGGCCAAGGGAGACTAACAGCCACCCATTAAGGCTGCAATCAACTCCTCTAGGAGAGAGGAGTTGATTCCAGCCGTTTCCCGGCCACCAAGGGGTGGGTTCAGCCCCCCTCCACACAACCCGAGCCACACCTTTAATGGTGTTAATGGCTATTGAAGAACCAGCCTCTCCTCTCCCCCATTTGCCATTTAAACACCTTCAGGGAGCCGAGGGGATCATTTTAGAGCGTTCACCTGGAGGAGACGGGCCATTCCACTGTGCAGTTGCGGAAGCCGAGCGCCGCCGCCGTCGTCAATGGCATCCCGCCGCTCCTCTCGCATCCAGGCCGCCAGGAAGGTCCTCCTCCTCCTCTTTTCTCATGGGTAGATCTTAGGTTTCATTAGGGCCAAGGTTCGGGCACAATTGAGCCCGATCCAATTCGCAAAATTCATGGCTTTTGGCCGAAAATTTTCTTGGTTGGATCGCCGGAATCCGCCCCTCCAGCGGCTGTGCCGCCGTCTGGCGATAGCCACCACCTCAGCGGAGGTGATGGTGGCGGTGGCCGGCCGGGGAAGGGACTGGGTGGCCGGCGGCAGACGCTTGAAGTCGGCACAGGAAGAGGCAATCCTGGCCGTTGGCTCATCGGGGACGATAACCCAGCGTCGTCGATCTGCGCCAAGATTCGCGCGGCATCAAATCAGATACCTTAGGATTTAAATAAATATCATTTCATTTCTGTCACATTAGATGTATTTAATGTATTTAATTTTTAAAAATACTTAGGGGCTCTGAATGGAAATCTGCCCAACATGAAAATTGTAGCTTAGGGTGTCTAGTTTGTAGCAAAAATTGCTTGGACCCTTTTGGGCCACTGGTTAGACCAGGGTACCCTTTTTGGTAGGACCTATACCTAGGCCTAAACAGAAATCATTTTTGGTGCCCACACTTCATTCCTTGTCCAAACAAGTTGAAATTTGGGCAGTGAGAAAGTCTTAGTCATATCTAGAACCTGTCCAAAATTTAGAATTTTTGAAGGATATTTTTCTATAGTTTTTAGAAAAATTTTAATAAATCATGATTAATTTAATTATGTGATCTAATTAATTTAAAACTCCCCCAAATTCTGGTGGGTGGTCTTAGATGTCATGATAGGTATAGGGTTAAAACTTTAGCTCATTTGGAAATGTTTAGGATAGGTAATTTACCCACCCTATATATGACCTTATAAGGGTATTTTGGTCAAAAGCCACTATTTGATGGTTGGATGGCCAAATTCCCTCATCAGAGGCTGGAATTTTGGCCACTGATATAATTTGACTTTTTACACTCACTTATGAAGTTTGGAGTGGTTTGGACTAGGGTAGCCCTAGAATTTTAGGGTAGGCCCTTTAGGGTGAATTTCTAGGGTTTGAAGAATTTGGGGTCAAGGACCTTGGATGGACTTGAAACTTGGGAATGATGTCCATAGGGTTACTATGGTCCTGTGGTTAAATTTTTAGGGCATTTGGAAGAATTTAAACCCCTTAAATCTATAACCCTAGTTTAGGGCACTAGCTTTGAAATCATAAGCTCTAATACCAAAACTTTCTGAAAAGGGCTGAGTTTTTGAATGGGTAGTTGTTTATGGTATATATATCTCTGAAAATTTTATAATAAATTTTGGATGAATATTTTTGGTACTTTATTCACAAAGTCATGTTTTACAATGTTCACTTAGGAATTTTTGGGGAACAATATACTTGATTAAATCTGATGAAACTTAGCAAAGGGGCTTGTAATCATGGTACCCATCTCTGTAAAGTTTTATGAAATTTTTGAAGAATGATATTTAGTAGTTGCTTCTTTAATTATTTAATTCTATGGAACTTTGGTAAATTTAATAATGACATTGAAATTGTCAAAAAAATCTTTAATTTCTTCATCATGATGTTTCTAGTTCCTTATGAAGCCCTAGTAATTTTTACATAATTATTGGAGACATATTTGTGACACTTCCTTCATTATATTTGATCTTAGGAATTATTTTTAATAAATCCTTTAGAGGTCAAGAACTATCTGGAAAATTATGAAAATTGGCAACCAATAATATTTCTCTGTTATTTAGTGAATAAAAATTTTAGGAGGCCATTACCTGAGAAAATCTTATGGTTCATGTTCAAATTGACTATGGCCTAGTTTTGAGGAAAATTCAATAAATAGTAGATTAATTGGGAAAAATATGATTTTCTGAATTTAGACTATATTTATCATAATACACCTCTGGTAAAATTTGTAGAGTTATTGGAGGAGAATTTAGAGTATCACCTATTGAGTACATCATATTAGCTTAGGGAGGTCTGCAATTAGTAAAAACAACAGAAATCAAATTAAAGTGCACAATGAGTTTAGGAAGTTGGAATAATGGGGCATTAGTCTGGTAGATGAATTAGGTTTGTCATCAGCAGTGTAGATGAGTAGTGGAGGTTGGTTAGAGTTGTGTGGGGTTCGGGGTCGACAAAGTATCACTCAACCTCGTTGAAAAGGAGTCATACACACTTGGGTTAGAATTCAATTATAACCCTAAGGGATTGAGAGATTTGTGTAGTAACCAATAATAATAAGTGCCTTGCGAAAGGGAGCTTTGGGCGTAATCCCATCGTAGTTCCTAGTGCCTTCGAGAGCCCTTCACGGGGAATACCTTGGGCAGTCCTGGGCTAACGCAACTCATAGGAATAATGAAACTTCAAGAGTAACTAGAATAATTAGGGTTTCACTCTCACACACCCCGAGGTTACGGGAAGTAGTTTTGGCTAGATGATCAAGCAGTAGGCTCGGTCGTTGTGGTAAGAGGGCAGGATGGCCCGGTGAGCTTCGGCTCGGTGTTGGTACGTAAATTTGCATGTGCATGAAAGGAATGAAATTAAGGTGGTGGGTCTTCGGTGTTGGAGGATCTTAGCACAGACACCAATACGTTGACTCGGCAAGTGTTGTGATAGCACTTCGCCAACAGAAGTCCGGTGCGCCAGCCGGCAAGAGTACGCAGGAGTCCGCTTAGTGCACCAGCGTTGAGGCGTACGATAGGTCTGACCAGTAGTGCTATACTGGTTTAGAGGTGGGCGGGGCCCAACCCACCGCTTCCGTCTGCCACTACGGAGGTATCCTGGGAGGTTACGGCTCCAGAAAGGGGGAACTAAAGGTCTGTGTGCACAGAGTCGGGTGTGTGTGTTGCACTTGCATGACCATCATACCCACTTGCATGTCATGGCATAATCGTTACCTTTAACCTTGACACCTAAAGTATAAGTGGAATGGGACGCTTATACCTTAGGACCTGCTAAACGACCCCTTAGTCTATAAGCTTGTGTGGGCAAGTTTATAAATTAAGGTTAATTTTGATATATTTAGTTACTGCTGTTTGACCACCGACACCCCAGCGTATAAATCGGTATGGGACTTTTTATACGATGGGAGCCTTGCAAAAGACCCCTTGGCTTATGTGTTTTTTCACATAAGTGAAGGTTACATTTCATATTACAGCTTATTGTCTTTATATGCTATAGAACTTGCTAGAATAGGACCGCTGCCATCTGCTTTTGATATTCTCCACCTTCAAGTCCTCCCCTTTCTTCCTCTCCGCTCGGTGCCTAGGAGCCGTGGGGGAAGGGGTGGGGGATGATAGGACTTAGTCTTTTAGACTAACGGTTTTCGAACCGCATCATTTAGGGGATCGCGGAGACCAGCATGGAGGAGCAGCCCCAGAGACCGGTGCGCTTGGAGGTGGGGCAGTCTAGCTCCGGAGTACACACAGCCGGGACCGTGAGTCTCGACCCTGAGCAGTTTTCTACTTTTGTTTCCACATGAGAGATCTTGTAGTGAGGATTTGATGTACCGGGCATAAGCCCGTTTTGCTACTCTGATGTTGTTTTCTGTGGACACTCCCTTCGTGGAGTTATATTTATTATGTCATGTGATTCTCTGTGGACATATAGTTTACATTTACTTCATTATTTTGCTACTTTTATGTGATCGAGATGGCCGGCATAATCGGCGCTTTGTGGTGATGACTCTTCAGGGCGTGAAGGAGTCACCGCAAAACGGCGGTTCTGGGCCTAAGACCCCGGTGTCCAAAAAGAAGAAAAGAAAAAAAAGGGGGTCTTACAAGTGGTATCAGAGGCAGACCTCGATCGAAAAGTAGCCGTCCACAACCCTGGGTCACCCCCGCGCGGGTTTAGTTTGGGGACAAACTAAGCAGCGGAAGCGTGGTGTGCCCATATGGGGGGAATCACATGTAAATTGTCCACTATCATTAGGCATTGAGTCGATTACCTACTGATGTAGTTCGTTTTGCAGCCCTCGGCTCAGCCCACCCCACAAGGTGGAGCTCAGCAGACTCCAGACATTGCACCACCTCCCATGGTCC
Organism: Platanthera guangdongensis; assembly: GCA_039583875.1. Taxonomy (NCBI): domain Eukaryota; kingdom Viridiplantae; phylum Streptophyta; class Magnoliopsida; order Asparagales; family Orchidaceae; genus Platanthera; species Platanthera guangdongensis. Next base: position 33,852,979 of record CM077156.1, read on the forward strand.
CCACACCTTTCCTCCAGTCAGACATGGGGCAGACCCTTACAGCTATCCTTGAGGCCTTCCGGGCTCAGCAAGCCCCAGCCCAGCAGCCAAACCCAGGGGCCAACTGGATGATCACCTTCCGAGGACTCTCTCCCCCATCTTACTTAGGGACAGAGTCGGCAGTACGGACAGAGGAGTGGCTGGATGTGATGTACGAGATGTTGACTGGGATACGATGCCCTTGGGAGGAGAGGGTGGCCCTAGTGGTATCTTGCTTGGAGTCACATGCCAAGCGGTGGTGGAAGACGCTGTTGGACACGACTTTTGCTGATAGAGAGATTGCAGAAATCACTTGGGAAGAGTTCAGGGCCACGCTGCTGGAGCACTTTGTTCCTCAGTCGGCCAGGGACGAGTTGGAGGAGCGGTTCTTGCAGCTGAGGCAGGGCACCAAGACAGTGGTGGAGTACCACCGAGAGTTCGATCATTTGGCCCGATATGCGGGCTCCTATCAGCTGGATGAAGCAGGTTACGTCAAGAGGTTTTATAAGGGCCTAAAAGAGGAGTTGAGGGAGGCCCTGCTTTTTGTCTCTGACGGGCCCATCTCCCGGATTTTGGAGATGGCGAAGAGGATTGAGGCCGACTGGCACACCACTCGGGGCCGGAAACGGCAAGCGGAGGACCAGGGCCGGAGGGCCCGAAATGATCAGCGGCGAGGCACCGTACCAGATGGAAGAAGGGCAGAGGAGCAGCCTCGTCAGGAGTTGAGGCAGGAGCCGAGAGAGCAGGTGGTCTTGGCCCCTCAACCTCTCCGGATCCAGGAGATGCAGAGACCCCGGGGTATGGCGTATCCCCCGCCGGAGTGCTTCCACTGTCACCAGGTGGGACACCTCCGGAGAGACTGCCCTATGAGGGAGGCACCACCTCCAGCACCACAGGGTGGCCCACCGGCCCAGCATTTCGGAGGCCGAGGACGCGGCCGAGGACGTGGTTACAGGGAGGCGACCGCAGGCAGAATGGGGAGCAGATTTACGCTTTGGACTTAGCACAGCCCCGGAACCCGGACAGGGTTATTGCAGGTATGAGAGTAATCTTAATTTTGGATTCATTCATTACTCATATTAAGTGTTAATAGAACTACTAAACGACCTAGGTTAGAAAACCTTACACCAGAGTTTCTTCCAAACTGATTTAGGAATGGTGATGGTGTGCGGCAAGCCTGCCCATACCCTGTTCGACACGGGGGCATCGCACAACTTTGTGTCGGAGGATTTCGTCAAGGACCTGGATCAGATTCGATGTTATACGGGACTACCCAGGAGGGTGCGCCTCCCCAATGAGATGGAGATCCAGTCCACAGAAAAGTGCCTCCTGGAGGTTACCATAGACGGGTTGACACTCGAGGCCCCGGCAATGATCCTGAGGATGCCGGACTTCGACCTCGTCTTGGGCATGACATGGCTTGTCTGGAACCATGCCCAGATTGATTGCCCGGCAAGGAGGGTCGTGCTCAGCCACGGCGATACTTATGCGACATTCGAAGGTACTACATCGGTCTCCCGTCGCCTGCTTTCATCTATTCAGGCCATTAAGGCTCATATGCAAGGGGACGAGGTATATCAAGTATTGTTCGAGATGACTGAGGAGAAGGACCTGATTGCTAACATTCCGGTGGTTCGTGGCTACGCCGACATTTTTCCAGATAAGCTGCCAGGACTACCTCCGCATAGGGAAAAGGACTTCCAGATTCAGTTGGTACCAGGGGCTAAGCCAGTATCCAAGGCCCCTTACCGGATGGCCCCGAAGGAGTTGGCGGAGTTTCGGACACAGTTGCAGGAGCTGGTGGAAGCAGGATTTGTTAGGCCGAGTTCCTCATCATGGGGAGCTCCTGTCCTATTCGTAAAGAAGAAGGACGGCACTTTACGCCTGTGCATCGACTATCGAGCACTAAACAGGCTGACCGTCCGAAATACCTATCCGCTCCCCAGGATAGACGAGTTGTTCGATCAGCTGGAGGGAGCCCATTACTTTTCGAAGCTGGACTTGAGATCAGGCTACTACCAGCTGCGGATCCAGGAGGAGGACATTCCGAAAACGGCCTTTAGTAGCCGATATGGATTGTATGAGTTCATCGTGATGCCCTTCGGGCTCACGAATGCTCCGTCAGCGTTTATGAGCCTCATGAACCGGGTCTTCGAGGCTTATTTGGATGTGTTCGTCATAGTGTTCATAGACGACATCCTTATCTATTCTAAGACGGAGGAGGAGCACACGCGACATCTAGCATTGACCCTGGAGAGACTGCGGGAGCATCGTCTTTATGCGAAGTTCAGTAAGTGTCAGTTCTGGCTGAAGGAGGTGGCTTTCTTAGGTCACATTATCAGCGGAGCCGGGCTGGCAGTGGACCCGACAAAGATTCGAGCTATTTCGGAGTGGCCGCAGCTGAAAACAGCCACTGACGTACGGAGTTTTCTAGGACTTGCCGGTTACTATCGGAAGTTCGTGGAGGGATTCTCTCGAATCGCCCTCCCGCTCACATCCTTGACAAAGAAGGAGGTACCGTTCGTGTGGACCCCGCAGTGCCAGACAACTTTCCAGGAGCTGAAGGATCGGCTGACCTCGGCTCCCATTCTTACTCTCCCCTCGGGGAGGGAGGGATTCCACGTCTACACCGACGCATCATATCAGGGGATGGGAGCAGTACTGATGTAGAACGGACACGTCATAGCTTATGCTTCCCGCCAGCTGAAGACCCATGAGAAGAACTACCCAGTGCACGACCTGGAGATGGGAGCAGTTGTATTCGCACTAAAAATATGGCGGCATTACCTATATGGAGTCCACTGTGATATATACTCCGATCATAAGAACCTTAAGTACGTGGACACGCAGAAGGAACTAAACATCAGGCAGAGGCGGTGGGTGGAGTTCCTTTCTGACTATCAGAATGAGATGCATTACCACCCGGGGAAGGCGAACGTGGTAGCGGACGCACTGAGTAGGAGAGCTGCCACAGCAGGAGCAGAGCCTCAGTTGATGTCTATGGAGCTGCTGCAGAGACTAGAGGACATGCACATTACCCTGGTATCGTCCGATGATCCTGAGCTCTATGAGGAGTACTTGGCCGCGATAGGCGTTACCGATGACATCAGAGACCGAGTCAGAGAAGGGCAGAGGCAGGATGCCAAGTTAGAGCCCATCTTCCAAGCTCTGGAGGCAGGCACTGCAGGAGACTACTCACTGAGGGACGACCTGGTGTGCTTTAGAGGACGGGTGTATATACCGGAGGGAGGCCAGATCCGGGAGGATATTATGATGGAGGCGCACTGCAGCCGGTATTCTGTACACCCGGGGATCACAAAGATGACGGCTGATTTGAAGAAGACGATGTACTGGCCGGGCATGAAGAAGGATGTCTCACACTTCGTGACCCATTGTGAGGCATGTCAGCTAGTGAAGGCGGAGTGTAGGAACCCCGCGGGATTATTGCAGCCACTCCCGGTGCCGGAGTGGAAGTTTGATGATATAGCCATGGACTTCATACATGGGCTTCCCCGGTCTCGGACAGGGAATGACTCGATCTGGGTAATCGTCGATCGGTTGACCAAGGTGGCTCGATTTATACCGATCAGGAAGGATGATTCAGTAGGAGTACTGGTGCGGAAGTTTGTGGAGCAGTTCATTCGTTATCATGGCGTGCCCAGGACGATAGTGTCGGATCGGGATGGCAGGTTCACCTCCAGGGAGTGGAGATCCGTGCAAGCTTACTTAGGCACGCGATTGACTTTCAGCACTGCATTCCACCCCCAGACAGACGGGCAGACAGAACGCACCAACCGGACGCTGGAGGATCTTTTGAGGCTATGCATCTTGGACCGCGGGGAACCGTGGGAGAAACTCTTGCCCCTTGTCGAGTTCTCCTATAACAACAGCCACCAGTCCAGCATCAGGATGGCGCCTTACGAAGCCTTGTACGGGAGGAGATGCCGGACCCCGCTTTCTTGGGTGCAGAACGAGGATCCGAAAGTGTTGGGGTCAGAGTTTGTTGAAGACACCGAGGCACAGGTGAGGCTGATCAGGGACAGGATGCTCGAGGCACAGAGTAGACAGGCTAAGTATTATGACGCCCGGCATCGGCAGGTGGAGTTCCAGGTGGGGGACCGGGTGTTTCTGAAGATCCGGCCCATGCATGGAGTTTCACGGGTGCGTGGTCGGAGGAAGAAGCTCAGCCCTAGGTACATGGGCCCTTACAGGATCCTGGAGCGGATCGGACCCCTAGCCTACCGGTTGGAGTTACCACCAGAGCTGGAAGCGCTGCACGACGTCTTCCACATTTCTTCTTTGAGGAGGGCTCTGCTACGCCCGGAGCAGCAGATTCTGACTACCGAAGGGCCGGTAGCTTCAGACCGGTCGGTTCATTTGGAGCCTGTGAGGATCGACGACCGAGGAGTGCGGGTCTTGCGACGCAAGAAGGTCCCACTAGTCAAGGTCCTGTGGAGGAACCACGGCCAGGAGGAGCATACCTGGGAGCCACAGGACCTGATGCGACAAAGATACCCCGAGCTATTCAGTCAGGTATACCTCTCAGACCCCTCAAGATGTTAATTTATTTTTCCTGCTTTAGGTATACTAAGGGCTGCTCTAGGTAGATAGGGGCTTATCTTTTGTTTATTGGGGGCTTAACCTTGTTTATTGGAATTTTGGTTCGCCGTTTGGGCGAAAGGGGTCTTAGATCTAAGTTCTCCCATAAAATCAAATTTAACAAACAAGGCGTCATAATGGGATGTTACAAGACTCTTTCCTTCGGTAATAAGACCCGTAGGTCCAACCTCGATTTCGGGGACGAAATCTTTGTTTTGTTTATTGGGATTTGTAACATCCCATTTCCAACTAGACCCCTAAGAGTGGTTTTGGCCATGACTAGGTCATGACAAAACCCTAGGAAGCCAGAAATGGGCCAAGAGATAGGAGGCCAAGGTGGGGATCACCATGGTCTGCAAATAGTAGAATTTTGAACAATGGTTTAGAATGACAGTGGGGCTTCACCATGGCCCCAAGACCCTACTACAACACTCCCAAACATTTTGGGAGACCCATTAGAGCCAAAAGGACCCATTAGGGCCAACCCAAGAGCCCCAGTTGACCAAGGTCAACCCTAGCCCTGAATGGGTCAACCTAGCCTACTTAGGGCCAATTGACCCACTCCTAGTCTAGAGGACCCCACCTATGCCCTCCTAACCCTAAAGTGAGGTCAATGGGTCACTAAGGACACATTGGGGTCAGCCCTAGAGGCCAGGTTGACCCAAGTCAACTCAAGCCCTAATCTGGTCAAAGTACCCTTACTAAGGGTATGTGACCTCCAAAGTGCAGGGTAACCCTACATAACCCTACCTAGACCCTAAGGGAAGTCAATTGGTCACCAAGGATCCATAGGGGTGAACCCTAATGGTCATGTTGACCCAAGTCAACTCTAGCCCTAAAATGGTCAAAGTGACCTTAGCAAGGGTCAAGTGACCTTTAAGGTGCCAAGTCAACCCTACCCAACCCTACATGGACCTTAGGGGAGGCCAATGAATCACCCAGGACCCAATGGGGTCAACCTAGATGGTCAAACTGACCAAGTCAACCCTCATTTAGGGTCAAGTCAACTTAGCCCAAAAAGGGCTAACCCAAGCCCAAGCCACTTCTCCCTTAGGCTAAACCCATTCCCATGACCATCATAATCAAGTGGGCTGCATTTAGTGTGTAAGGCTGACTAGTCAACCAGAGGTGACTAGGAGAGAGAAAGGAGCTCCTCTCCATGATAATGGAGGAGAGAGAAAATGAGGAAGGAGAAGGGGGAAGTGAGAGGCCGGCCAAGGGAGACTAACAGCCACCCATTAAGGCTGCAATCAACTCCTCTAGGAGAGAGGAGTTGATTCCAGCCGTTTCCCGGCCACCAAGGGGTGGGTTCAGCCCCCCTCCACACAACCCGAGCCACACCTTTAATGGTGTTAATGGCTATTGAAGAACCAGCCTCTCCTCTCCCCCATTTGCCATTTAAACACCTTCAGGGAGCCGAGGGGATCATTTTAGAGCGTTCACCTGGAGGAGACGGGCCATTCCACTGTGCAGTTGCAGAAGCCGAGCGCCGCCGCCGTCGTCAATGGCATCCCGCCGCTCCTCTCGCATCCAGGCCGCCAGGAAGGTCCTCCTCCTCCTCTTTTCTCATGGGTAGATCTTAGGTTTCATTAGGGCCAAGGTTCGGGCACAATTGAGCCCGATCCAATTCGCAAAATTCATGGCTTTCGGCCGAAAATTTTCTTGGTTGGATCGCCGGAATCCGCCCCTCCGGCGGCTGTGCCGCCGTCTAGCGATAGCCACCACCTCAACGGAGGTGATGGTGGCGGTGGCCGGCCGGGGAAGGGACTGGGTGGCCGGCGGCAGACGCTTGAAGTCGGCACAGGAAGAGGCAATCCTGGCCGTTGGCTCATCGGGGACGATAACCCAGCGCCGTCGATCTGCGCCAAGATTCGCGCGGCATCAAATCAGATACCTTAGGATTTAAATAAATATCATTTCATTTCTGTCACATTAGATGTATTTAATGTATTTAATTTTTAAAAATACTTAGGGGCTCTGAATGGAAATCTGCCCAACATGAAAATTGTAGCTTAGGGTGTCTAGTTTGTAGCAAAAATTGCTTGGACCCTTTTGGGCCACTGGTTAGACCAGGGTACCCTTTTTGGTAGGACCTATACCTAGGCCTAAACAGAAATCATTTTTGGTGCCCACACTTCATTCCTTGTCCAAACAAGTTGAAATTTGGGCAGTGAGAAAGTCTTAGTCATATCTAGAACCTGTCCAAAATTTAGAATTTTTGAAGGATATTTTTCTATAGTTTTTAGAAAAAATTTAATAAATCATGATTAATTTAATTATGTGACCTAATTAATTTAAAACTCCCCCAAATTCTGGTGGGTGGTCTTAGATGTCATGATAGGTATAGGGTTAAAACTTTAGCTCATTTGGAAATGTTTAGGATAGGTAATTTACCCACCCTATATATGACCTTATAAGGGTATTTTGGTCAAAAGCCATTATTTGATGGTTGGATGGCCAAATTCCCTCATCAGAGGCTGGAATTTTGGCCACTGATATAATTTGACTTTTTACACTCACTTATGAAGTTTGGAGTGGTTTGGACTAGGGTAGCCCTAGAATTTTAGGGTAGGCCCTTTAGGGTGAATTTCTAGGGTTTGAAGAATTTGGGGTCAAGGACCTTGGATGGACTTGAAACTTGGGAATGATGTCCATAGGGTTACTATGGTCCTGTGGTTAAATTTTTAGGGCATTTGGAAGAATTTAAACCCCTTAAATCTATAACCCTAGTTTAGGGCACTAGCTTTGAAATCATAAGCTCTAATACCAAAACTTTCTGAAAAGGGCTGAGTTTTTGAATGGGTAGTTGTTTAGGGTATATATATCTCTGGAAATTTTATAATAAATTTTGGATGAATATTTTTGGTACTTTATTCACAAAGTCATGTTTTACAATTTTCACTTAGGAATTTTTGGGGAAAAATATACTTGATTAAATCTGATGAAACTTAGCAAAGGGGCTTGTAATCATGGTACCCATCTCTGTAAAGTTTTATGAAATTTTTGAAGAATGATATTTAGTAGTTGCTTCTTTAATTATTTAATTCTATGGAACTTTGGTAAATTTAATAATGTCATTGAAATTGTCAAAAAAATCTTTAATTTCTTCATCATGATGTTTCTAGTTCCTTATGAAGCCCTAGTAAGTTTTACATAATTATTGGAGACATATTTGTGGCACTTCCTTCATTATATTTGATCTTAGGAATTATTTTTAATAAATCCTTTAGAGGTCAAGAACTATCTGGAAAATTATGAAAGTTGGCAACCAATAATATTTCTCTGTTATTTAGTGAATAAAAATTTTAGGAGGCCATTACCTGAGAAAATCTTATGGTTCATGTTCAAATTGACTATGGCCTAGTTTTGAGGAAAATTCAATAAATAGTAGATTAATTGGGAAAAATATGATTTTCTGAATTTAGACTATATTTATCATAATAGACCTCTGGTAAAATTTGTAGAGTTATTGGAGGAGAATTTAGAGTATCACCTATTGAGTACATCATATTAGCTTAGGGAGGTCTGCAATTAGTAAAAACAGCAGAAATCAAATTAAAGTGCACAATGAGTTTAGGAAGTTGGAATAATGGGGCATTAGTCTGGTAGATGAATTAGGTTTGTCATCAGCAGTGTAGATGAGTAGTGGAGGTTGGTTAGAGTTGTGTGGGGTTCGGGGTCGACAAAGTATCACTCAACCTCGTTGAAAAGAAGGAGTCATACACACTTGGGTTAGAATTCAATTATAACCCTAAGGGATTGAGAGATTTGTGTAGTAACCAATAATAATAAGTGCCTTGCGAAAGGGAGCTTTGGGCGTAATCCCATCGTAGTTCCTAGTGCCTTCGAGAGCCCTTCACGGGGAATACCTTGGGCAGTCCTGGGCTAACGCAACTCATAGGAATAATGAAACTTCAAGAGTAACTAGAATAATTAGGGTTTCACTCTCACACACCCCGAGGTTACGGGAAGTAGTTTTGGCTAGATGATCAAGCAGTAGGCTCGGTCGTTGTGGTAAGAGGGCAGGATGGCCCGGTGAGCTTCGGCTCGGTGTTGGTACGTAAATTTGCATGTGCATGAAAGGAATGAAATTAAGGTGGTGGGTCTTCGGTGTTGGAGGATCTTAGCACAGACACCAGTACGTTGACTCGGCAAGTGTTGTGATAGCACTTCGCCAACAGAAGTCCGGTGCGCAAGCCGGCAAGAGTACGCAGGAGTCCGCTTAGTGCACCAGCGTTGAGGCGTATGATAGGTCTGACCAGTAGTGCTATACTGGTTTAGAGGTGGGCGAGGCCCAACCCACCGCTTCCGTCTGCCACTACGGAGGTATCCTGGGAGGTTACGGCTCCAGAAAGGGGGAACTAAAGGTCTGTGTGCACAGAGTCGGGTGTGTGTGTTGCACTTGCATGACCATCATAACCACTTGCATGTCATGGCATAATCGTTACCTTTAACCTTGACACCTAAAGTATAAGTGGAATGAGACGCTTATACCTTAGGACCTGCTAAACGACCACTTAGTCTATAAGCTTGTGTGGGCAAGTTTATAAATTAAGGTTAATTTTGATATATTTAGTTACTGCTGTTTGACCACCGACACCCCAGCGTATAAATCGGTATGGGACTTTTTATACGATGGGAGCCTTGCAAAAGACCCCTTGGCTTATGTATTTTTTCACATAAGTGAAGGTTACATTTCATATTACAGCTTATTGTCTTTATATGCTATAGAACTTGCTAGAATAGGACCGCTGCCATCTGCTTTTGATATTCTCCACCTTCAAGTCCTCCCCTTTCTTCCTCTCCGCTCGGTGCCTAGGAGCCGTGGGGGAAGGGGTGGGGGATGATAGGACTTAGTCTTTTAGACTAACGGTTTTCGAACCACATCATTTAGGGGATCGCAGAGACCAGCATGGAGGAGCAGCCCCAGAGACCGGTGCGCTTGGAGGTGGGGCAGTCTAGCTCCGGAGTACACACAGCCGGGACCGTGAGTCTCGACCCTGAGCAGTTTTCTACTTTTGTTTCCACATGAGAGATCTTGTAGTGAGGATTTGATGTACCGGGCATAAGCCCGTTTTGCTACTCTGATGTTGTTTTCTGTGGACACTCCCTTCATGGAGTTATATTTATTATGTCATGTGATTCTCTGTGGAAAGATAGTTTACATTTACTTCATTATTTTGCTACTTTTATGTGATCGAGATGGCCGGCAGAATCGACGCTTTGTGGTGATGACTCTTCAGGGCGTGAAGGAGTCACCGCAAAACGGCGGTTCTGGGCCTAAGACCTCGGTGTCCAAAAAGAAGAAAAGAAAAAAAAGGGGGGTCTTACAGGTGTGGTAAGTTTCCTAACCGTTGCTTTGCCAGCCTCACTCGCTACTCATTATGGTCCTTTATTCACTCAGTCTTCCCGCATGATGCCGAGACTGCCGACCGGATGCGCTCGCGCATTGAGGCACTGGAGGGAAAGAACAAGAGACTGAAAGCTGAAAACACTCGTCTTCGGGACAACGCGCCACCCCCTTCAGACCAATTTCATGTTCCTTCTCGCTACTCCGTGGACAATGTCGATGCCCTCTGCTGAGATTCCAACATCAAGACAGCGGAGCTCATTCTCAAGATAATGAAGGAGCTGGGGGTGGTGCGGGGTGATGCCGAGACGGTTACCGTCTGTGACCTGGTCCCCCGATTATATGGCGAGACGGACGACAGTTCATCCTCCGACAGTGAGGATTAAGGAGACGCTAGTGCCAGGGACTTCTCCCCCCCTCATTTTGTCTTGCCATGTACTTGTAATTATTGATGATATAGATATTTCCTCTGTGATAGTGAGGTGTTTTCCATGATCACCCAAGGGAATTTTATTATAACTTTTTACATGTTACGTTCTTGCGCTTTTCCCTTCCGCTCTTTCTCTTAATAGTTAGTCCAAAACATTAGACCCTGGATCTCTCTTCACTTTTACCGTACGCGACATTGTCTAACTCTTAGTGCTTGTCTCACCGCAAGATCAACCCGTGTTGTAAATCTTGGAGATCATCCACCCCTCATGATAGACCCCACCTTTTTATGCCAGGCCTGTGCCTTGGACAAGGAAGACCCACTCGCTATGGGCGAGACCACCCATGCCGAGTGCCGGCCAGAGATCCTCCTCCCTGGCCTAACCCCCAATCGTTCCTTTTTCTAGGGATTTTCTACCAATCTCATGATAAATATGGACACTTCTCCCCGTGAACTGTTACTACTTGACTTGCCCTCGAGTGATCCTACAGCCCTGCCAGCTAGATGAGAGCCTGGTCAGCGGGTCTGCTCAGGGCCTCTCCTCCAAAACACCTCCAACCACCGAGTGAGCCTACAACCCTGCCAGCTAGATGAGAGCCTGGTCAGCGGGTCTGCTCGGGGTATCCTCTCCAAACGAAACCATCTCCAACCATCGAGTGAGCCTACAGCCTTGCCAGCTAGATGAGAGCCTGGTCAGCGGGTTTGCTCGGGGTCTCCTCTCCAAACCAAACCATCTCCAACCACCGAGCGAGCCTACAGACCTGCCAGCTAGATGAGAGCCTAGTCAGCGGGTCTGCTCGGGGTCTCCTCTCCAAAACACCTCCAACCACCGAGTGAGCATACAGCCATGCCATCTAGATGAGAGCCTGGTCAGCAGGTCTGCTTGGGGTCTCCTCTCCAAACCAAACCATCTCCAACCACCGAGTGAGCCTACAACCCTACTAGCTAGATGAGAGCCTGGTCAGCGGTTCTGCTCGGGGTCTCCTCTCCAAACCAAACCATCTCCAACCATCGAGTGAGCCTACAGTCCTGCCAGCTAGATGAGAGTCTGGTTAGCGGGTCTGCTCGGGGTCTCCTCTCCAAACCAAACCATCTCCAACCACCAAGTGAGCCTACATCCCTGCTAGCTAGATGAGAGCCTGGTCAGCGGTTCTGCTCGGGGTCTCCTCTCCAAAACACCTCTAACCACTGAGTGAGCCTACAACCCTGCCAGCTAGATGAGAGCCTAGTCAGCGGGTCTGCTCGGGGTCTCCTCTCCAAACCAAACCATCTCCAACCACCGAGTGAGCCTACAGCCCTACCAGCTAGATGAGAGCCTAGTCAGCGGATCTGCTCGGGGTCTCCGCTTCGAACCAAACCATCTCCAACCACCGAGTGAGCCTACAGCCCTGCCAGCTAGATGAGAGCCTGGTCAGCGGGTCTGCTCGGGGTCTCCTCTCCAAACCAAACCATCTCCAACCACCAAGTGAGCCTACATCCCTGCCAGCTAGATGAGAGCCTGGTCAGCGGATCTGCTCAGGGTATCCTCTTCAAACCAAACCATCTCCAACCACCGAGTGAGCCTACAGCCCTACCAGCTAGATGAGAGCCTGGTTAGCTGGTCTGCTTGGGGTCTCCTCTCCAAAACACCTCTAACCACCGAGTGAGCCTACAACCCTGCCAGCTAGATGAGAGCCTGGTCAGTGGGTCTGCTCGGGGCCTCCTCTCCAAACCAAACCATCGCCAACCACCGAGTGAGCCTACAACCCTGCCAGCTAGATGAGAGCCTGGTCAGCGGGTCTGCTCGGGGTCTCCTCTCCAAACCAAAACATCTCCAACCACCGAGTTAGCCTACAGCATTGCTAGCTTGATGAGAGCCTGGTCAGTGGGTCTTCTTGGGGTCTCCTCTCTAAAACACTTCCAACCACTGAGTGAGCCTACAGCCCTGCCAGCTAGATGAGAGCCTGGTCAGCGGGTCTGCTCGGGGTCTCCTCTCCAAACCAAACCATCTCCAACCACCGAGTGAGCCTACAGCCCTGCCAACTAGATGAGAGCCTGGTCAGCGAGTCTGCACGGGGTCTCCTCACTTCCATATCACCTTTGATGCCAAGAAAAAGGACACCTGCACTCTCATCACATCAGAAGAGCACATCAATATCGCAAGTATTGTATAATAATAAGAAATGTAATGAACAAAAAGTGTTACGGGTAAAATCTCTTTAAATCATCACCACTTCGGGCGCTATCGAGTGATACCCCGTCCACATCCTGGAGGTGGTACCCTCCCGACTTCAAGACCTCTTTTACTACAAAAGGACCCTCCCAATTGGGATTGAGCTTCCCCACGGAGGCCCCTCTACCTGCTGCATCCACCTTTTTGAGGACCAAATCCCCCTTCTCGAACTGCCCAATCCTTATAAGCTTGTCAAATTACCTCGCCATCCGGCACTTGACCTCCTCCTGCCGGACCATCGCCAAATCCCTGAGCTCTTCTACGAGATCTAGAGAGAGTCTGTGCTCTTCCTCGTTCTCCGCTCTCCATCCTTCATCCCATTCCTTTGCAACAACTACTCTTGGTGATGTGACTTCAAACTCGATGGGTATGACAGCCTCCGAGCCATGAGAGAGCTTAAACGGGGTCTCTCCTGTGGCGGTGTTTGGTGTGGTTCTCAAGGCCCAGAGGACTGAAGGTAGCTGTTCAACCCAGCTTCCTCTCAAATTCTCCACTTTCTTTTTCAAAAGATTGACAATGATCTTGTTGGCTGCTTCCACCTGCCTGTTACTTCGTGGATGATGAACATAGGCAAAATGGAGATCTATTCCCAAACAAATGCAGAAATCAACGAACTCCCTACTTGCAAATTGTGGTCAATTTTCCGTTACAATGGCCAGTGGTAACCCATGCCTGCAGATGATCTCTCCCCATACGAAATTCTTGATCACTTGCGACGTCACCTTAGCAAACGCCTTCACCTCCAGCCATTTAGAAAAGTAGTCAACCATGACTAGCAGAAATTTCCTTTGGCCACTTTCTTGGGGAAAAGTACCCACCAGATCTAGCCTCCATATAGTGAAGGGTCAGGGAGCTGTGATTGTCCGTAAACTCTGGGCTGGAAGGAGCTGGAGGGGGTCGAACTCCTGGCATTTTGACACCTTTTCGCGAACTCCTCTGCATCTTTCCTGAGGGTAGGCCAGAAGTGCCCCTGTCTCAGCACCCTCCCTTCTAAAGTCCGACTCCCCGAGTGACTCCCGCATTCTCCCAAGTGAATCTCTTGCAGAACCTTTGGAACCTCCTCCTCTGACACACATCGAGCCAGCAAACCCGACAGTGTATTACGGTACAAAACTCCATCTTCCAGCAGGTAGTACGCTGATTTGTATCTGGTATGCTTCTTGTCGTGATCTTTCGCGGGTAGCTGCCCCGAGGCCAAAAAGGTGATGAAGGGGTCCATCCAAGACCCCTGCTGGCATATCTCCATGAGCTCCCCTTCTTCTATAGACGGCCTAAAGAGCTCCATCATTGTTCCTCGAGCTCGAGGTCCATACTTGGCGAGCTGGTCAGCCTGAGTGCTCTCCTCCCTCGGGACGTGCCAAATTGAAAAGCTTCGAAACTGCCCGATAATGTTCTTGACCTTCCCTAGGTACAACTGGAGGGTGGTCTCCCTTGCCTCGAACTCCCCTTTGATCTGACCCGCCACCAACATGGAGTCCGTCGATACCTCAATGTCTTGTATGCCCAACTCCCGGGCTAAGCTGAGCCCTGTGACAATCGCTTCATATTCCGCCTGGTTGTTGGTGATCGTGAAGTGGATCTTCAAGGCCTGCTCAATCCTGGTCCCCTCTGGACTTACCAAGATCATTCCTCCTCCAAAGGAATTTCTTCCTGACACCCCATCTACCATCATCTTCCAAGCCACTCGAGGGGATGCTTCGGTCTCTTGGACCTCAACTACGTAGTCCACCAGGAAATCAGCCACCGCTTGTGCCTTAATGGCAAGCCGAGGAATGAAGGCGAGATCGAATTCACTTAGCTCTATTGACCACTTGGCCAGCCTCCCGGAATGTTCCACCCCTTCCAAGATGCGACGGAGGGGGTTGATCCGTTACCACCTGAATAGAATGAGCCTGAAAATACGGTTTGAGCTTTCAGGCCGAGACAATGAGAGCAAACGCTAACTTTTCAAGAATTGGGTACCCGAGCTCCACCTTCTTCAGGACCCTGCTCACGTAGTAGATTGGAAATTGCTTCTTCCCTTCCTCTCGCACAAGAACCGAGCTCACAGCCCCAGTCCCTACCCCGAAGTATAAGAACAAGACCTCTCCTTCCCTTGGCCCCTGGATTAAGGTGTCTGGGTGAGCTGTTGCTTTAGGGCCTGAAAAGCCTTCTCACATTCGGGGGTCCACTCGAATTTCTTGCCTCCTCTCAATGTCCGGAAGAAAGGCAAGCATCTCTCCCCGGCTCGAGAGAGAAACCTGCTTAGCCCAACCATCTTGCCGGTGAGACGTTGAACTTCCTTGGCATTTCTAGGAGACTCCAACTCTAGGATTGCCTTCACTTTATCGGGGTTGGACTCCACTCCAGATGGGGTGAGAAGATTTCCCAAGAACTTTCCCCTATTTGCTCCAAATACACATTTTAGGGGATTGAGTCTCATTTTTTATTTTCTCAAGGTCTCAAAGGTTTCCTCAAGGTCCAGGACATGAGCTTTGAGGTCCCTGCTTTTGATCATGAAGTCATCCACATACACCTCGAGGTTCCTCCCTTTCTGTTCTCGGAAGATCCGATCCATCATTCTTTGGTAGGTCGCCCCCGCATTTTTCAACACGAAGGGCATCATATTAAAACAGAAGCAACCATCCTCAGTGAAGAAGGTGACGTCCTTAACGTCCGGAGGATGCTTGCGTATTTGGTGATACCAGGAAAACGCATCCAAGAAACTCATAAAAGAGAAACCGACGGCTGAGTCAACCATCGCGTCGATTCGAGACAGCGGGTAACAATCCTTAGGGCATGCTTTTTTTAAAAGCGAGAAATCCACACACATTCTCCATCAACCCTCCCCCTTTTTAACCATTACAAAATTACTTACCCACCCTGGATACTTACAGGCGGACATAAACCCCGCCTTAAGTAACTTCTCTACCTCCTCTCTAATAGGGCCGACCATCTTAGAGGCGTTGTACCTCCTCTTATGCTGTACAAGACGAGTGTTGGGATCGAGGTTGAGGTAGTGACAAGCTACGTCCGCATCGACCCCGGGCATGTGTGCGGCGCTCCACGCGAAGACATCAATATTTTTTTGCATGCAGGCCTAGATCTTCTCTCGGTCTTCCGGGCTGAGCTCGCCGCTGGTCTTTATCTTCTCCTCTCTTCCATCCTTGGTGCGGATCTCCACCTCGAGTACTTCCACGGCCGCCTTCAGCCTTGATGGCTCTTCCTCTCCCTCCTGTTCTCCCAGCGCATCCTGTTCTCTAGCTTCGTCTTCCGCGATAGCTACCAACATTTCATCCCCAAGCTTTTTCATCTCCCACTCGCTAGCGTCCTCTCCTTCCCGTAGTGAGGCCCTTCTTTTTCCCAGGCGGGCCCCCCTCCCGGGCGACCCTCCCGCTTCCTCCATCTTCCTCTTCTCTTTCCTCCTTCTATCCTCCTTTGATTCCCCTTCCTCTTCCGCCTCCCTCTCTCCATTCTCCTTTCCAGCCATTCCTAGCTCCCCCACAATGCCACCAACCATGACTACTTCTCCCTCTCTTCCAACATCTTCTTCCTCCCTCTCTTCTACTATCCCCATCTCTCCATACTTCTCTCCCGCCATTTCTGGCTCCCCCGCAATGCCGCCAACCATCACTACTTCTCCCTCTCCTCCAGCATCTTCTTCCTCTATCTCTTCTACTTCTCCCCCAGCTCCTGTTGCCATCGTTCCATCCTTTTCTCCATCTCCTCAGCATCTCCCTGCCAGGAGATGGTGTTCACTGCCGTCACGTAGCACTCCCTTGTAGCCTTCGGATCCCCCCGCACTCTGATTTGGGTGCCTCTGGAGTTCAACTTCAAGCACTGGTGAAACGATGAGGGAACGCATCTGAAAGCGCTGATCAAGGGGAGCCCAAAAATTATATTGTAACTACTGGGGGCATCCACTATGACAAAGCGGCAATTTCGGGATAGCCCCCCCCCCCCCAGGGTTACCTGAAGTCCTACTCCCCCGTCGACTTCTTTCCTCTCTCATGAGAACCCAAACAATGGTACATCCGTCGCCAGCACCCTCCGGGCCTCCACTCTCATCTCATTGAATGCTTTCTTGAAAATAACGTTCACAGAGCTCCCATTGTCTACTAGGATCCGAGCACCGTAAAGTTCTCGATGACAGTTCGTATCACCAGCGCGTCACAGAAAGGGTCTTCATGGTCTGGCATGTCCTTCCTTGAAAAGGTTATTTTCTCATCTGGAGGAGGGGATTGCGACATTGAAGCTACACTTCAGTGATACATAGTGTGAAGGCTCACCTTTCGGGATGCCTCTATCCCCACCCCTCCATGGATTACTCCAATTCCCCCTCGATCTCCTACATCCGTTTGATCTACACATCGATTCTCCTCTCCTGTACCCGTCACTTCCTCTATCCGCACTGGTCTCTACTGCTCTCATGCTCCTCTAGTTCTCCTCATCTCCAAGAAATCTGGGCAGGTAGCCGTTGCGTGACTTTCCTCCTCGTGAAAGTCGCAATATGGCAACGCTACCTCCCCCCTTGCCTTCCTTCCTGAGGGTTTCTCCTTCTCCCAGCCCCTGCTCCTCTTCCTCTCTCCTGGACTCTACCTCTCCCTCGGCCGATTGTCATAGCCTACTACGGAGGAGGCAGGGGTGGTCTATGATCGTACCCCCATCCTTGTTGGTGAAACCTTCTCGGTCCTCCCTGTTGGTTCCTCCCCTCATGGGGAAATTCTCTCCCTTGTCCTGGGGTAGGGCCTCCCTAGTGCCTCCATCCCAGCTCTTGGTATGTCGGCGCCCTTGGCTCTTCTTTTCTCCTCGCTTCCTGCTGTCTTCCCCCCGACTTCCTCGACTCCACCTCCGTAAGCCTTGCCAACTTTTTTGCAAAAGCAGGATTCGCCGCCTCCATCGCTATTTCCTTCGCCGCCTTCTCCATCAACCCCTCAAAAGACAGCGGTGCCTTCCGGGTGAGGCTCATTTTGAAGAAGCCTTCCTACAGTCCCACGGTAAAGGCCATCTGGAGGACAAACCCAGGCACCTCCTGTATATCCAAGATCTCCTCTTGGAATCTATCCACGTACTGAGTTAGGGATTCATCTGCCCTCTGCTTAATCAAAAAGATTGACTCCGGGTTCTTCTTTCTCTTCTTAGAAGTTGAGAACCGTAGTTGGAAGCTCCTGCTCAGGTCCTCGAAGCAGTATATCGAGCCAGTTGGGAGCTGGTGAAACTAGTCCTGAGCCTTGTCCTTCAGCGTGATGGCAAAGAGACGGCACTTGAACACGTCCGTCATGTGCCTGATTGAAACCGCGTCCTCGAACCACTATAAGTGATGGACGGGATCATCCTTCCCCACATAATAGTTCATTTCTGGTTCCCGGAACCCTTCTGGGACGGGAGCCGACAGGATCAGCTCACAAAAAGGCGACCCTCTAGCCACCGGTCTCGCCGCCCCTACTCACGCGACGACCTCCCCTGGCGAGATGGTACTCCCCGGGCTTGGGAACAGCTCCCTTCCCTCCATGTCTCTCCCGCTCCCTTCCACAATCACCTCCTTCCCCGGCCTCCTTCCCGGGGCATCTTCTCCCACTCGCGCCGAGATGAGCTCTTCTTATGGTGCGAGAGCGGGCACCTGAGGTAGCGGGGTTGAACAATCTCCCTATCGTGAGATCCCCTATAGCAAGTCCATGATGACCTTAATTGATGCCATAAACTCTTCCCTTCCGACAAATCCTCCCGGGTTATCCGACCCCTCTCCTTCTCCTTCTACGTGACCTCCCGCCATGTGGTTGCTCAAGATTCTTCTCTGAGGGCTGCGGTCCACGCTCACCGCACCATAAAATGTTGGAACTAGCTTTCTGGTCCCTCCTAAAGTTCGAAACTAAGGATGCAGCCCACAAGTAATCTCATTGAAATACCCTCCCGACGTGAGTCGCAGACCTGGAAACAGACCGAGGGGTCTCAGCTCAGAGGTCCCACCTCTTTCCCAGAAGAACTGAAGATCTTCCCCTCCCTAGCCAATGCTGAGCTAGGTGCCTATAAGGAAGAAAGTGGAAAGGTTCAACAACCATCCCAGGCACCTTATCGGTCTATTTATAGGCCTCTGAATCTGATCTGCAAATATCACTTTTGAACTAACCTGAAAAGACCAAAACACCCTGGGCTGGGTCTGCCAACATCAAAACTCTGTTGTTCTGGAGGGCTATACGCAGACCTCTAGTGGTAGAAGTGTAAAATTACCTGGGGCAAAAAGGTAAAATCCCCCTTGGGGATAAAAAGGTAAAAACATCCCTTCTCCAATGTGGCGAGTAGGGAAAAAGACTGACGGGCGAGATGACCGCCCTGTCCGTCTCACCAGCCTCTCGCCCTGTAGGCCATCTCGCCTCCTAGAGTCATCTCGCCCCCTAGTGCTTCTTTCCTACCTCAGAGAATCCCCTATACCGCCTCCTTCAGGTGGGCCTCCTGGTCTCACTCGCCTATCAAATTCATCTCTCCAGCCTCCCCTTATCTCTCATTGAGCCACCTCTCGCGAGCCCAAGGTTGTACAAGTTCGTCGATCGCAGAAAGATGAATAATTATAACTAATATTTGCATTCATAGACCGTCGATCGGAGTTCGACGATCTAGCCATATTTCGTCGACCTGAGTTCGACGAAATCTGTTGAACTTTGTTTTTATTTATAGTTTTCTGGTTTCTGTTATTTTGAACTTTTGAGTTGGGCATTTCTTTTGTGGTTTACTTATGATTTATTACTTATTTACCCTTAGCAGAAACAAATCTAATAGCAGTTGATAATATGTTCTTCTTAAGTATGGGGGTAATCTTGATGATGCACCCAAGCCCAGATTGTCATTCAGTCTGGCATTGACTGTACATGTGATGTCTATCAGCTTAAGGCTTCTCCCATTGAGAGATTCCGCAAGTTGTTTGGCCTCACATAGCTGTGTTTTCAAGGAAGTGATTTGTTCATTAGCTAGATTTAGTTCATCCTTTAACCTAGTGTTTTCAGAAATCATATTTTCTTGATTAGCTAGTCTTTCCCTAAGTGTTTTGATTTTCTTTTCAGAGTTTATTAAATCAATACACATGGTTTTAAATTCAGATTTGAAAGTATCAGAATTATAGTCAAAAGATGACAATACTTGATCAGCTTCTGATTCTAAAAGTCCTTCTTTGTCAGATTCTTCTTCATCTGTCTGACTTCTGGAGGCATCAATGGCCATGAGGAAGACTTCCTTGGCCCTTTCCTCTTCTTCTTCTTCAGTGGAGCTGGAAGATGTGGA
The DNA here is from genome assembly GCA_039583875.1 of Platanthera guangdongensis. NCBI lineage: Eukaryota > Viridiplantae > Streptophyta > Magnoliopsida > Asparagales > Orchidaceae > Platanthera > Platanthera guangdongensis. Next base: position 33,872,839 of record CM077156.1, read on the forward strand.
TTCATCTTCAGTTTCACTCCAGTTTTCAGCTACAAAACCCTTCTCCTTCTTTTTGTATTTGCTGGAGGAAGGCCTTGAGCTTTGTTGTCTTCTAGAGTACTTCTCTCTTCTTCTTTCTTTCTTCTGATTCTCTGGACACTCTGAGATGAAGTGTCCAGGTTTCCTGCAGCCAAAGCACACTACTTCTTCAGTAGGGGTTTTATCATACCTTGGTTTATCATCCTGTCAGGTTGATTTTCTTCTGAAGTCTTTCCTTGCTATTTTGTAAAATCTCTTGGCAAAGAGACTCATCAATTCTTCATTTACTGATGAAGTTTCTGTTTCTTCAGCAACCTTGAATGCTAGGTTGTGCTCCTTCCTTGTTGGTGGGAGGAGTCCTTTGTTCATCTGCTTCTCTGGACTTAATCAGCTGCTCAAGGACTTGAACTTTCCTAATAGAGATTCTGTGGAAATCTCACTAAAGCTCCTGGCCTCCTTGATTGGCCAGATCCTTGAATCCCATGAGCTTGGGAAGCACATGAGGATTTTATCATTCACCTCAGTGAGGGTGATGTCCTTATCCAAGGTCTTCAGCTCATTGATGATTGAGCTCAGCCTGTTGTACATGTCTGCAATAGATTCTGCTTCCTCCTTTTTGAAGTTCTCATATTGGGATATGAGATTTGATCTTCTGTCTTTTTTTTTCATCAGCAGACCCAACCACCATTTGGTTAAGGGAGTCCCAAATGGCCTTCGCTGATGTGCATTCAGCCACTTCCAGGAATATGTCATTACACATTATTTGGGCCAGAATGTTCATGGCTTTAGCATCAGCAACTTTTGCTTTTTTCTGAGCATTAGTCCACTCAGGTGGTGGAACACCATATGTGCTTGTGGTTGTTGTAGATGTAGAGGCAGTTGTTTGAGGAGGACCTGTCAAAATAGAGTTGTAGATGTCCTCATCAATAGAATTCATATACAATTTAATTCTTGCATTCCAGATGACAAACTTATTTAAGTTGCATACTGGAGGTCTGGTGCATGCATAGTCTTTGTTCTATTTCATGCTGTGTATATAATCCTGATAGAAATAAAAGATCAGATCTAATACAGGATCTTTTGGTTCAAGGGTTAGCTTGTATAACCAAAGGAACCTTGCTTTGATACTAATTGAAAGTAAGTGTTAGACCTGAAATACTCTAGAGGGGGGTGAATAGAGTATCTTGAAACTTTAAGTCTTTTTGCTGTAAATAAAAATCAGTCCTAAGATATGCTAATCTATCACAGGCGCATCAAAATTAATACTAATTAAACACAGACACAGCAAACCTAACTAGCACAGGCACATCAAGAACAAAAGAAAAAGATGGCAACCAAACAACACAAGAATTTTATAGTGGTTCCCCAACTGGGTACATCCACTCTTCTACCACCCTGGTAGGAATCCACTCAGGTTTTTGATCAGGTGACTGCCACCAATGATCTTTCGATCAGGTGCTCAAAAACTAATCCCAAGTCTTTTGATCAGGTGACTTGCAACCAGGAATAACTTTTGAAGGGAGTTAAAGAACCCTTTTACAGTGAGGGGGTGAGAGAGTGATGGTGTCTTATCTTTCTCAAACACAACTGAGAAGACTTAGTGGATCTTTGATGTTAACAAAGCTCCCCCTGAGATGTTGATTTGTTCAGGAAGGTTGAGCTTTGCTTCAGGGTGACTAGGCCTTCAATCTTTTAGCCTTGACCAGAAAATATCCAGGAACTTCTTGACTGATAGATTTTGTGTTGTCCTTGAAGAATCCTGGGATGAAGAAAGAAGAAGACTCTTGATTTGAATGGTTATTCTTCTTCTTCTTCAGCTTGCTATGTTTCTCTGGTCTGGTCTAGGGCTTGTTCTTTTTTTAGTTACTGTGTGATTGCTCTGTGTATCGCTTCTTCTATTTTTCAAAATCCTTATTGTCTTTATCTATGTATGTCTCTCTTTTGAGAAGGAAGAATAAAAATCCTTTTTATATTTCCCATGAAATCTTCCTTCTGAACTTTGAATTCCATTCAGCATTGATTGCTGACGGCCTTGAGAATGTTTGCATTGATTGATTTCCCCAACTGTCCCATTGAAAAATGGCAAGTAATAATCCTGATGAAGTCCATAATCAATGCTGCTTATAACGGTAATATTCAGAGAATATTAAGCATTGATTATTCAGGAATTACTGCAATAAAATAAGGACAGAGGGAGGGAAATATCCAAGTCTGGATCTGCACAGAAATCGTCGAGCAGAGAACAGAATTCGTCAACTAGGGTACAAAGTTCGTCGACCTGAGATCCAAGATCGTCGACCTGAGAACTGCTAACTGCTACTTGATAAAACTTGCTAAATCTGTGGTCTACGCTCGCCGAGCTGAGAACATGAATTCATAGACAGGAGTTCAGAGAAGTGTTTCTGGAATTAGAATGTTGAAGTTGATCATCCATAAATCGTCAACCTGAGAACTAAGTTCATCGAGCTCAGCTCAGAGAATTTTCTCTAATTTCGTTGAGCTGAGCACGACTTTCATCGAGCTGAGTTTGATGAGCGTCGAACTCATTTCCTGAGTCTTTGAAATTTCTCTAAGTCTTGAGTCTTTTGCAGTCTGTTGATGGCTGGTCCATGCAGTGTTGACTCTAAGGACATGGCCTAGCCTCTAGGACACAAACATGACCCTGACTATACATGTTGGGTCAAACATCCTAGTTTAGTGAACCTAGTCCAAATCCAACTAGGGATCCAACACCCATAGTCAATGATATACACCAATATAACAAAAGTAATAAGCATGATGTATTTAAACTTTTCAAACAAAATTATTCAAGAGCAGAGATAGCATGATACACAAAAAAATTCCAAATGAAATATCATAAGGAAACCATAGATATATAAACTTTTGTCAACCCATAATTTCATTTTCATATAATCAAAGTAAGATTACAAGGTTTATGTTTTTATAATAATCAACAAAAAGTTCTACACAATTCTTCTAGAACCTACTCAATCTAAAGTTAAGGTTAATCTGGTTCCTTGATGACAATCCCTTTGCCTAGCTGAATAGAAGCTTTGACTTCAGAATCAAAAATAGGCTTCTTACCCTTAATGTCTTTGCCCTTAAGTTGAGCAGCTTTCAGCTTTTCCCTTTCAAAGTAATGGAATGGTTTTGGGAAGTACTTGCAAGGCTCTATGGAGTTTGCAGGGATTCTTCCAGCCTTCATGTCCTTCCTGAATTTGTAGATTTTTTCTTGTTTTGCAAGATATTTATCTCATTCCTGTTTGGAGTACCACTTACCCATGTCATATTGATTTTCAGCAACTGCATTTCATGCAGTCAAGATGATGCTTCTAGAGGTTGGACTCCATTTCTCAAAATCAGGCCTAGCCTCAACCTGTTATCTGAATCTCTTCTTAGATATTTGGGCATCTTGCTCTTTAAGTAAAACTGAGTCAGCCATGTCTACTTCCTCACAAATTACTGGCAGTTTGTCCAGTGGAGGGTTGTACATATTTTGGACTGCCTGTTTAATTTCTTCAAACTCAGAAGGGGATATATAACTTGAGCTACTTCATGGTTCATCCCCTCCAAGTGTGCAGGTTGGCATCCAGATTCTGCAGTATTGTTGTCATCACATAAAGGTGGATATCCCAAGGTAGCTCTGATACTGTTAGATACCCATTTTGCATGCTCAGAGCTAGCTTGAACTAATACCCTCTCCGCCTTTATGAATTCTCTATGAATATGATCTCTGAGATCATTATTCTGAAACCTTATTTGATCTGTAATATGATAGTTCTCAGTTGTATAGTAGTCCTTAAACTTCTTTACTTGAGCTGAAATTGCAGACTCAGAAGTTTTGATAGCAGTAGCAACTGTTGCCAAATCTAGTTTAATCGGTGCTTCTATAGCAGATACTTTGGTGTTCATATTGGTTTCTATGGCTGAGGTTTGTTCAGCCAATTTTGTCAAAGTGATGGTATGTAGTTCCATCAAATTCTCATTCAGCCTTTTCTTATTTTCTAGAACAATCCCTTGCTTGAGAACCAGATCATCAACTTCAGTTTTAGTGGTTTGTTGCTGTTTGGCAAGATATACCACAACATTACCTCGCTTATGGAAACAGTCTATCATTTCTTTCTTAAGCAAATTGACCTCAAATGTGATAGACTTGATGTCCTGTGCTAGACTGAACTGCAACTCCCTGTTGCTTTCATCCACACTCCTTTCTAATGCAAGTATTTGCTCATCAAGTTTGACTTACAGTTGTACAAACAGAGAAATAAAATCTATTGTAGGAGCAGTAGATGAGGAGCCTGCCTTTAATACTTTCTTATATCCAGAGCCCTTTTTCCTTAGCTCCATAAACTTCATTTTCTTAAGTACTGAGGCTGCTCCCTCATCTTCAGAATAAGATGATATCTCAAGTTCCACTGTAGTACCTGGAACCTCTAGATCTAGTCTTAGGCCAAGGTCTGGCGCCTCCCCCTCAACCCTTGCAGCCGTTGGTGCATCAACAGAAATATCTTCCTTGTGTACTTCTTCTTGCTACCCCTGGAAGTCAGTCTCTAATTCTTGAATTACTTCAGTCTCAGGAGCCTGAGGTTTCTCTGGCAGATCAGGAATATGCACATCTTGTGCCTCTCTTTCAGAAGGGTCAACAACTTTGTTGATGTCATGAACCACTTCCATTATAGTGAGGTTTGCTGTCTCACTGTCTAACTGGGCTTCATCGATAGTTTCCTCAGGGACTGATAACTCTTGATTATCTGTCAGATGGACAGGCTCCCCCTAGATTTGAGCTTCAGTTCTAGGTGTGTGAGTTAGAGACTGCCTGGGTTGTTCAGTGTTATCTTCATCAGAACTGAATTCTACTCTTTCTTCTGAGTCACTGGAGGACTCCTCAGCTTGCACTGTCTCTTTCTTCGATGTTGTGACATGTTTGGACTTCTACTTTGGTGCAGGGTCTTCCTTGGACAATACTCTATCCCACCTAGATAAGATTCTCACATCCATTCTCCTCATGTGGTTAATTTTGAAACCAGCAGTTAGAACCCGCCAACCCAATTGTTCATCTCAAAACCCAGGTGTTGAGATGAAGGGTGGCAGGGTACATGAACACAAAGGGGAGAAGTCTGCAGGCGGTGATATTTCGCCACAAGGGGGCCCACCGGGGTCAACACCTAGACCTGGAAGGCGATGGGGAAGCCAAATACGCGGTCCCACACACACGTGTCATGCTGGCTAATATAATCTCAACACCAGAAATCTGGTTTAGTACATCAGGTATACTGACAGCCAGATGCAGACTTAAGATTCTACCTAGATTTGGCTTTTTAATACCTTCCTTAATCTTATTAAAGATTACTGTACTTCAGTCGGTCTTGACCTTGAAGATGATTCTTGTCATGAGGCTGAACATATAGGACGAGATCCTACTATGCCCCCCAGTTTTGCAGATAACTACCTTTCCAATTATCTCAGACAGAAACTTCCCTTTAGAGTTGATCCCTTTCCTAGTCATGGATGATCCAATGTTTGTAGTTGAGGGCAGTCCACACCATTTAAGGGCTTTAGTAGTCAAATTAGAATCAACCTCAGTCTCTTCTTTTATCCTTAGAAGTTGAAGGGAATTACTTAGACTTTTGAGTGTTAATTTTACCGTTTCACCGTGAACAGTAGACTTGATCTTGTTCCACTTTTAATTCAATGTAGCGTTAGAATAGAATTCTAGAACTTCCTTCTTCCAAATTCTTGTTGATTCTGAAACCAAATAATCAAGTCCGGCATCCTGGATTAGGTCCACAACTACCTTAATTTCTTGTTCAGCATCATTGAATGCTCCCCGAACGAGCTCATAACCTTCGTTAATGTTGTTGTCCATCTTGGGCGCCATTGGATATGAGAGAAGTGAAGTTGAAGAGAAGGAAGAAGAATTTCTTGTCGACACATATAGTTTAGTCTCAAGATTTCTGAGAGCGTAGTCGACAAGGTCTCATTTCCACCTATTTATACTTTTCTAAATATGGAAGGTCAAAAGCCATGCTGAAACTGGAGTTTTGAATGTCGACATAATTTTGATTGTGTTGACACAGACTGTTAAAGTCTCGACAGAGAGTTTAGAGTCTCAACAACTCTATATGTCGACACTAATTTCTGAGAGTCGGCATAGACGACCTTATGTGTCGACACCAACATCTGAGTCTCAACAACTCTATATGTCGACACCAACTTCTGAGTATTGACACAGACTTCTTTATGTGTCGACAGCAACTTCTGAGTGTCGACACAGACTACTTTATTTGTCGACACTAATTTACCTAGTCATATGTTGAGTAGAATTTTTTTTTCTTAATTTACCATGTTATTCCAGGTTTAACATGCTTAATTCAATTTTAAAATAATTGAATTTACTTTCATCTAGAGGTTTAGTGAATATATCAGCTACTTGTGTATTTGTAGGAATAAACTCTAGACTTATGTCCTCTTTCTCAACATGTTCTCTAATTAAATGGTACCTAATTTCAATGTATTTTGTTTTGCTATATGAAACAGGGTTTCTAGCAATTGATATAACACTAGTAGAGTCACAATATAATGGAGTTCTACTTATCTTGATGTCATAATCTTCAAGTTGATGTTGTATCCACAACAAATGAGCACATCAACTTCCAGCTGCAATATATTCTGACTCTGCTGTGGATATATCAACACTTATCTTCTTTTTCCTGTTCCATGACACTACTCTTCCACCTAGGAATTGGCATGTACCTGTGGTGCTTTTCCTGTCTTCCTTGCAGCCTGCAAAATTTGCATCTGAAAAACCTATTAGCAGGAAATCTCTATTCCTAGGGTACCATAGACTAAGATCTGGTGTGCCCTTAAGATATCTTAAAATTCTCTTGGCAGCAAAATAATGAGACTCTTTAGGGCATGTCTGGTATCTAGCGCAGACACATGTAGCATACTGTCAGGACTACTTGAAGTCAAGTATAGAAAGGAGCCAATTATCCCTCTATACAAAGACTCATCAACAGGTTTCCCTGCCTCATCTTTAGGCATACTTGACCCCATTGGAGTTTTCATGGTGGAAGCAGTCTCCATTCCATATTTTTTAATCAACTCCCTAGTGAACTTAGACTGGGATATGGACAAGCCATCATCAGTCTATTTTACTTGAAGTCCCAAGAAAAACTTTAGCTAACTCATGCTGCTCATCTCAACTTCTCTTGCATAAGTTTGGCAAACTTCCTGCAAAGGTTATTCTTAGTAAATCCAAAGATTATGTCCTCAACATATATCTGGACTAGAATTATCTTGCCCTTTAATTCCCTCAGGAATATGGTCTGTCTATTTTCCCCCTTGAGAATTTGTTCTCAATGAGAAAAGTAGAGAATGTCCGATATCATGCTCTAGGGCTTGTTTAAACCCATATAGAGCTTTGTTAAGTCTATAGACATGATCAGGAAAGTGAGGATCTACAAAACCTGATGGTCGGTCCACATATACTTCCTCTTTTAGATCTTCATTCAGGAATGCTGACTTAACATCCATTTGAAAGGCCTTGAATTCTTTATAGGCTGCATAGGCAAGGAATAGTCTTATTGCTTCCAGCCTTGCTACTGGGGCAAAGACCTGGTCAAAGTCTATTCCTTCTTCCTGTTTGTAGCATTTTGCCACCAATCTGGCCTTGTTCTTGACAATAATGTCCTTTTATCTAACTTATTCCTGTAGATCCACTTAGTCCCTATCACATTATGTACCTTTTGGTCTGGGGACTAGTTTCCAAACTTTGCATCTCTTGCATTGGTTCAGCTCTTCCTGCATAGTACCAATCCAGAATGAATCTTGGATAGCCTCTTCAAACTTCTTTGGTTCAATTTGAGACAAAAAGCTTGAACATAGTGCTGAGTCCAAGCTCTTGCTTCTGGTCATTACAGCATGACTTGCATCACCAATGATTTGATGAGCTGGATGATCTCTTAAATGTCTCAAAGCTAGAGGCAATCTTTCTTCAGCTTGTTGATCCTCAATGTCTTCAGCTGGTTGTTCATCATTCTCAGCTTGTAAGTCTTGAGCTCCCCTAGACAACATCCATCATCTTCAATCTCTTAGCCTGCTGGTTCATCTTCCCTGATGGTCATATTTTTCATCTTATCTTTTAAACCTGCAGGACTAGAAGAAGTGCTTGGTCGCTCACAGTTAATTAGCTTAGACTCATTAAAGACAACATGGACAGATTGTTCTATAACTTGTGTAGTCAGGTTATAGACAGATTCTTGGGACTTGGCAGCAAACTTAGTCCAATGAGACTTACCATTGTTTAGTGCATAACACTTACTATCAAAAATCTTAAAATAGGATAAGTTTGGTTTTCTGCATTTCAGAATCTCATAGGGAGTATTTTTCTAGCTTTTAGTGATGGAAGCTCTATTGAGAACATGACAAGCAGTATTTACTGCCTCAGCCCAGAAATATTCAAGGAGAGAAGTGTCATTTAACAAAGTCTTACCTGCCTTAATTAGACTTCTATTCTTCCTTTCAGCAATTCCATTTTGCTTGGGAGTTCTGGGTGAGGAGAATTCTTGATGAATCCCAAGCCCTTTATAGAACTTTGTCATGCATTCAGACTGAAACTCAATCTCATGTTCACTTCTGATCTTGACCACTGAACTATTAAGTTCATTCTGAATTTGTTTGACAAAATTCTGGAAGATATCTGGGGTTTCAGATTTTCTCCTCAGGAAAAATACCAAAGCAAATCTCGAAAAGTCATCAACCACCACAAGGGTATAGACTTTCCTACCTAGACTATGAACTGGAATAGGACCAAATAGATCCACATGCAGAAGGTATAAATACCTCACTGAGTCCATGTGTAATGCCCCAAAACTCGGAAATGATTTGGTAGCGTCTTAAGTCCGATCTGGGCCTTGACAAGGGTCACACGGCCTTGGACACGGGCGTGTCCATGGCCGTGTCCTGCTACGAGTTCGACGATTTTAAGTGTGGTCGATGAAATACATTCGATGATCCTTGGAGGTCGGGTACACGGCTTGAGAGACGGTTGTGTCCAGGGTCGTGTCCTGCTCTATGTTAGCCGGGCTGTGTCGGGTGAGGAACACGGCCTGAACACGGGCGTGTACTGGTCAACACGGGCGTGTCAAATGTTGACACGGGCATGTCTAAGCCCGTGTCCTGGTCGGGACGTGACGATTTCCATTGTCGCTTTAGGAACACGCCCTGTGTCACAGGCGTGTTAGAGGCTGACACGGGCGTGTCAGAGGCTGACACGGGCGTGTCTGAGCCCGTGTCCTGTTCTGTGGTCGATGATCATTTTCAGATCGTGAGACACAGCTTGTGACATAGGCATGTAACAAGCCATGTTTGGCCCAGGAAAGTGTTTTTAAGTGCGAATCGTCACCATTCATTTCCTTCAAATGGGATCCAAGGTCCAAGATTGTACCTTGTTGTTATAAGGCCGGGAATAGGGGTGAAACCCTCATTCCTCTTTAGGTTTTCTCTTTCTAAAGTATTAGAGAGAGGGTGGAGCAAGGAAGAAGGAGAAGGAGAAGGAGAAATCCGGCCGCTAGTGGAGCTTCGGAGTCCCAAATCGCGTGCCGAGTCCAGATCCGTGGAGGCGAGGCCGTTGTGGTGCTTTCCATCAGGCTAGTTTTCCATGGAGCCAAACCAAACCTCTAGGGTAACGATTCTATTCTTGGACATGTGAAGTCCTCTTTCTTTCTGCATGGGAAACCCTCTCTCGCGTGTGTGCGGTGAGTGTGAGGTATTCCTTCGGGTGTACATGAATAGTCCTCGTAGCTCTGCATTTAGAGTCTATAATCGAAGTATGGACGTAGGCATGTTGTGTGAAGCCTATCCAGATAAGTTGGTCTGGATCGGTGATGTTTTCATTATGCTTGTAATGCTGGAGAAGACTTCGTGCTGTTTGTTTTGCGGGATTTCTACGTTGTAGATTGCAACAGTGAGCCTTGGGGACTAACTCCAAGGTGCACCCGAAAATCTGGGCAGAAGCGCATTGCAGCCATCTTGGTGGCATGGGAGCCAACCTTGTGCATAACCGGGTTATGTACTATTGTATGATCGATACTTCGGGACTCGGGGAAGCTTGACTCACGCTGATGACTTAAATTGTTGTGGCAATGTGAGAAACGGGTTCAGTGGAACCGTACCCGCTCTATGTGGTTCAGTTAAAAAGAGCTAAGGTACTTGTCACTTACCGATGACATAGAGGGCGGGTCTTAGGCTTCAGACGTAAAGACTAAAATGCTCACGATGTTTGCCGTCCTAGGGCCGGTGGTGGACCGGGTTCACCGAGAATGTGCCCTGAGAGCACGGGGTGTGTGGTCGTGGGTGACTACACCTGTGGTGAAGTGTGCTTATATTGTACTTTCACTATCTTGTTTTGTTTTACTAGTAAAATGCAGGGAAGGAGCACTGCCACCCCGATTTTGGGGCGGGGTCGTTATAATTTGGTCAGCCTTAGCTGACCGTTCCTTTTATATGCCACCGCTGTTGTGGAATGTTGATTGCAGGTGCTGCGGAGCCTAGTGCCAAGTAGCGGGCTGAAGCCCTAGTTGCTGAGCCGGCCCTTGGAAGACCAAAGCGAATGTTTACTTTTTATGCTCATGTGTGACCTGCCTACGTGCCGATGTATGGAAGACATTTATTGTTAAGTAAACTCTTGTAAGGCCATAAGGCCAAGTACTTTGTGTATCTGTACGCTCATTCCTACTTTGGATTTTTAGTGGACATTCATGCTGTGGCTAGGGTTCTTATAACTATTTTAAAAAGCTTCCACTATAATTCTCTGAGTTAGGACGTGTGTTCCTTTGGCAGTAATTTGGTATTAATACGTAACTCCACTAGCTGTCCGTGGTATATGTCGTGGGGCCCCGGCCGGACCTTCTGTTATATCTCATGTGACGGATGGGGGTGTTATAATTTAGTATTAGACTATGGCATCGGTCTGGATTATTTGAATTCGTGGGCGAATTCTTTAAAGGGGTGGTGAGCACATGTATGTGTGTCATCATTATAACATAAAAAGAACCCATGAATGTGCACTTAGGAATGAAAATACACATGTTTGAGGAACCTGCGTGTTCCTATAATTGCTTTTTGAAATTTTGTTTAGTCGCGTAATGGTGTGTTGTATGACTATTGGTGACTAGGAGTGGCACAGGGCAGGCAGAACACTCGCTTATTGAGGCAAGCAGTTCACCTAATGACGTGCCTGCAACCCCTCCTTCGGCAGAAACTATAAGACTTGTGGCTGATGCGGTGTTTGCGATGATAAACGCCCAGCATGGAACACAAGTGCAACATCCTACCCCTGCTGGGGAGCAGGTACCACTTCGAGAAGCATAACCCAGAAGAGTGGAACAAGTGGTGGTAGAGTCGTTGATACCTAGAAGAGCGACAGAGAAGTTGCTTAAACATGTAATGAGCTTTAACCCTCTGGTGTTTTCAAGAACTAGAACTCCAACCTAGGCGGAAGATTGGCTCTCTTGGGTGAAGAGAGTCTTGACAGCTTTGAAAACGTAGGAATGGCAGAAGACCACCATAGCCACCTTCCTGTTGGATGGAGAGGCAAGGCTGTGGTGGGAAGGGTTGGAGCTGCATCACTTGGCTTGAAGGCAACTCACGGATGTCTCGATGGAGGAGTTATCGAGGTTATTCTTGGCAAGATACCTCCCCTCGGCTCAGAGGATCGCTATGGAGAATGAGTTCCAGAGATTGACGCAGGGAGATAGTAGCATGGATGAGTACCTCCACAAGTTCATGCGGTTGGGTCGTTATGCTAGCTCTACTTTGGCTGATGAGGAGCGTAAGACCAACTAGTTCTATGAGGGTTTGCGGGATGACCTAAGGCTACTACCCTCGGGGCCTATGACGCAGGGTTTCCTAACCTTGGTAAATACAGCCCGATCTCTGGAGAAGGATCTGAAGAGAGTCCAAGAGAAGAAGGACTTGAGTGCGAAGAAGACGAAGTTCAAGATGCCGAACTACTCAAAATCTGTGTTCCATAAGTGGAATAAGGAGGCTAGGACTTCGGGTCCGGCCCCTTCTTCTGATGCATCTGGGGCAACTACAGGCCGAACCCCGAGTGCATGTTACAACTGTGGAAATCGGGGGCATTATGCCCGAGAGTGTTGGAGCGGACATCCAAAGTCCGAGAGTAAGCATGGAGTAACATACGAGGAAAATGGGAAGGGAGTGGAGTCAACTGCATCCCACTATGCTAAAGCTCAGCCTATAGTGTACAATCTTGGCCTTCAGGAGGCCATAAAGCAGGATGACGTGGTGACAGGTATGGGTTAAATAAAAGCAGATTAGCTTTAAATATTTGTTAACTTGTGCGCGTTAGCTTATGACTACTTGTGCTAGGCTTTGTTTTGATTTTCGATTATCCGGCGAGAGCACTGTTCGATACGGGAGCTTCACATTCCTTTTTGTCCGAAGGATTTGTATCGCGCATCGGGGTACCTTCTTCGATGGCAAGGGATAAGTTGGATGTGTTGTTGCCTAATGGGTATACAATGCGCGCGGATAGAGTTTGTAGCGTAAAGATACAGATTGGGAGTCAAGAGTTTGACTTGCAAGCATTGCTACTGTCGTTAGTAGAGTTTGACGTGATCTTTGGGATGGACTGTCTCTCGAATCAGCGGGCATACATTGATTGCAACCGCAAGGAGGTCAAATTGGGAACTGATCGCGAGACAACATTTGCGAGCATGAAAGGGTCGAGCAAGACTTTGATGTCTGCTCTCTAGGTGGTTAAGGCAGTTCAGGCCGGTGCAGAGCTGTTTTTCACTTTAGTGGAGGCTTCGAAGCCTAAGCCTAGTTTGGACAGTATCCCAATTATATCTGAGTATCCTGACGTGTTCCTTGACATTCTCCCTGGAGCCCTGCCTCAGCGAGAGATCGACTTCACTATTGAGCTGGTGTTAGGTGCTAAACCTGTGTCACGTTCTCCGTATCGGTTAGCACCAAAGGAGATGGCAGAATTGAAAGTACAACTTAAAGAGCTGTTGGAGCAAGGTTATGTGCGTCCAAGTTCGTCGCCTTGGAGCGCGTCGGTCCTCTTTGTTAAGAAGAAGGATGGAAGTTTACGATTTTATATCGATTAACGGGAGTTGAACAAGCTAACAGAGAATAATAAGTATCTGATCCCAAGGATAGATGATCTGTTCGACCAGCTGGTGGGGTCGACTGTGTACTCGAAGTTGGATCTGAAATACGGATTCTATCAGCTGCGGATAAGTGAAAGTGACATCCCCAAGACAGCTGTCATCATACGGCATGGGCATTATGAGTTCACTGTCATGCCGTTTGGGCTGACTAATGCGCCATCCGTGTTTATGGATTTGATGAACAGAACATTCAGAGAGTACCTGGACCAATTCGTGATAGTCTTTATCAATGATATATTGGTGTACTCGTAGTGCGAAGATGATCATTTCAAGCATCTGCATATGGTGTTGGAGACATTGAGGAGGAATCAACTTTATGCCAATTTCTCCAAATGCGAATTCTGGTTATCCTCGGCAGCATTCCTTGCTCATATAGTTAGTGGAGAGGGGATTGCGGTAGATCCGACGAAGATAGTTGCGATACGGGAGTGGACTGTATTATCTATAGTGGCAGAAGTCCGGAGTTTCCTTGGACTTGCCAGCTACTACAGGCGCTTCGTAGAGAACTTCTCGCTGATAGTATTACCCCTCATGACTTTGATGAGGAAAGATCAAAAGTTTGTGTGGTCGCTGGAGTGCGCACAAGCTTTCGAAGAACTGAAAAGTCGGTTGACCACGGTGCCTATTCTATGTTCGCCAAGTGGGACTGAAGGATTTGAGATTTTACAGTGATGCTTTGGGCAGTGGCTTAGGTTGTGTTCTACTACAGTATGAGAGTGTAATAGCTTATGGCTCACGTCAGCTGAAGGTACACGAGAGGAATTATCCGGTCCATGACTTGGAGTTAGCGGCCATGATATTTGCCCTGAAGCTGTGGAGGCATTACTTGTACGGTGTGAAGTTCGATATCTATACCAATCACAAGAGCCTGAAGTACTTGTTGGATCAAAAGGACCTAAACATACGTCAACGGAGGTGGATTGAGTTCCTGGGTGACTACTCCTTCAAGATGTATTATGTGCCTAGGAAAGGCAACGCGGTTGCAAATGCGTTTAGTCGCAGGGCTCCTGCGCAGGCCAACTAGTTGGCGGTTCATGACGAGCGTTTGATTCGGGATTTGGAGGCATTAGAGATCTCTTGTGTTAACAATTAGACGAGTGCTGAAGCACGATTGAACTGGATAGAGGTGCAGTATGACCTTGCTGATAGGATTCGGCAGACTCTACATTTGGATAGAAACATAAAGCAGATCATGGATAAGGCTTTGGATAGGTCAAATTCCCAATTTCGTGTTGTTGATGGACTGTTATGGAGGGACAATCGTCTGTTTGTCCCAAATATGGGTAAACTGTGGGAGTAATTGATGTACGAGACTCATCATACCAAGTACTCGATTCACCCAGGGAGCACGAAAATATATTGTCATATGAAAAAGTTGTTCTGGTGGCCAGGACTTAATAAGGACGTGGCATTTTATGTGGCGAAGTGTCAAACGTGCACCTTAGTGAAGGCTCAGTGCCAGAAGCCTGGAGGTTTCTTGAAGCCCTTGCCTATCCCGGAATGGAAGTTCAATGATATTTCAATGGATTTTGTGCATGGGTTGCCAAGGTCGCAGAAGGGAAACGATGCCATCTGGGTGATCGTAGATAGATTGACGAAGGTATTGTACTTCACTCAGAATAGGAAGGATGATTCGGTGGATAAACTGGCAAAACTCTATGTAGATAACATTGTTCGATTGCACGGTGTTGTAATACCGAGATGGGCGCTTCACGTCCAATGACTATAGGTTGGCGCAACAAATGTTGGGAACCAAGCTGAGTATCAGCACGACCTTTCATACGCAGACGGATGGTCAGACCGAGAGGGTCAACAGGACGATGGAGGACATGCTTCGTATGTGCATCTTGGATTTTGGAAAGTGGTGGAAAGATCACATGTACATGGTGGAGTTTGATTATAACAATAACTACCAAGCGAGTATTCAAATGGAGCCCTTCGAGGCCCGTTACGGTAGAAAATATCGCACGTCGTTGTCTTGGTTGGAGACGGGCGAGTCGAAGCTGTACAAATGACAAGAAGTGGAAGGCGCCACTTCGTTGGTACAAATAATACGAGAATGATTGCTGATCGCTCAGGACAGGCATGATAAATACTATAATGCCAAGCACAGGAACGTTGAGTTCATTGTTGGCGACTGGGTATATTTGAAAATTAAGCCGTTCAAGGGTGTCTCTCGGATACGATGCTTGAATAAGCTGAGTCCGAGATACATTGGACCGTTTGAGATTCTATAGCGAATTGGTGAAGCGGCTTATCTACTGAAGTTATCAGTGGAATTGAGTGGTCTATATGACGTATTCCACATATCGGTGTTGCGGAAGGCGGTGCAAGAGCCTTCGCAAGTGATTACGGTCGATCAGGTACCTGTGGATCATGGGTTAACGACGAAGGTCAAGCCCGTTCGCATTGAGGACTTTGAATTCAAGCAACTTCGTAACAAAGACATCAGGATGG
Organism: Platanthera guangdongensis; assembly: GCA_039583875.1. NCBI lineage: Eukaryota > Viridiplantae > Streptophyta > Magnoliopsida > Asparagales > Orchidaceae > Platanthera > Platanthera guangdongensis. The sequence goes on from CM077156.1 coordinate 33,888,513, forward strand.
TCAAAGTCCGATGGGACAACTGCGGTCGTGAGGAGCTTTCATGGGAGTAAGAGCAAACCATGCTTGAGGAGTATCCTGAGCTCTTCTACTCAGGTACGTTTAAGTTTGAGTACTTTTCATTCTATAATTTCAGGACAAAATTCTTTTAAAGGGGGAGAATTGTAATGCCCCAAAACTCAGAAATGATCTAGTAGCGTCTTAAGGCCGATTTGGGGCTTGATAAGGTTCGCACAGCCTTGGACACGGGCGTGTCCATGGACGTGTCCTGCTACAGGTTCGACGATTTTCCATGTGGTCGACGAACTGTATTTGACAGTCCTTGGAGGTCGGGTACACGGCCTAAGACACAGGCGTGTCCAGGGTCGTGTCCTGTTATGTGTTAGCCGGGCTGTGTCGGGTGAGGAACACGGCCTGGAACACGAACATGTACTGGTCGACACGGGTGTGTCAAATGTTGACACGGGCATGTCTAAGCCCGGGTCTTGGTCGGGACGCGACGGTTACCATCGTCGCTTGTGGAACACGCCCTGTGTCACGGGCGTGTCAGAGGCTGACACGGGCGTGTCAAGTAAAACACGAACGTGTCTGAGCCCGTGTCCTGTTCTGTGATCGACGATCGTTTTCAGATCGTGAGACATGACCTGTGACACGGGCGTGTCACAGGCCGTGTTCGGCCCAGGAAAGTGTTTTTAAGTGCGAATCATGGTCGTTCATTTCCTTCAAATGGGATTCAAGGGCCCAGATTGTAATAACCCCATCCGTTCACATAGTATATACTAGAAGGTCTGGCTGGGGCACCACAACATATACCACAAAACAGGCAGTGAAGTTATGGAGTGATGCCAGAGTAGCGCAGCGCACCCTAACACATTGCATTCTAGCGGAAGCCTAACACTAACACTTGAACTCCACACCTGAATGTTCAACATATAAAAGCTCCACATTTTATATATCATAGGAATGTCTTACAAATACAAATAGTTGGCCTTATGACCTTACATGGCTTTCATAACAGTGGCCTCAAACATTGGCGCACAGGCCGACCACGTAAAACTAAAACACAACATTTAAAAGTTTAGCCTTTGAGGGCTAGCAACAGCAACAACAGCAAATGCAGCAGGGACTTCATCCCTTATGCGTCCCGCTCGGCTCTCCAACACCTGCACAAGGCCATTCCACCCAACGGTGGCAAATAGAGGCAACGGTCAGTATTCAGCTAACTAAAGTATAATGACCCTACCCCTTTTTTGGGGCAGCGGTATTCTTCCCTGCAGGTATAGCATATCACAAGCATGTATATCACAAGCATGTATATCTACCATACATTGTGCTCTCACGCACATACATGCCATCACAACTGTCAGCCACCCGACCCGAAGATCCGTGCACTCAGGGCACATTCTTGGTGTACCAGCGAACCAGGGTCCCACCACCGTATCAGGGTCGCACCCCAACGGCAAATCACTTGAGTATTTACTCCGTGGCGTGTAGCCGGTGTTTTTAGTCTTAATGCACCAGGATTGGCCCGTAGCCCCCCAATTGTGTCATGGCCCGCAGGCCTAAGACTCTCGTTATATGCTCCAATAGACCACACTTTCAGGTCTCACGTCGGACGTACATAACGCAGGTCAGATCCTCCACCCCCCCTCCCCCCATTGCTCACATCGCATTGCCATCACCGAGTACGGCGTACTCGCGGCTACAAAAAGGTGTGGGTCGGTCTCACCAATCTTGTTCTGGCAATCAAGCCTGGGTATGTCTCTGACACCCATTTCATATCACAACATTTGCGGATCTTTCCTAGGCACACCAGTACTTCCTGCTACTCCCATTCACAGGTATGATCCTGCACATATCGATCACAATGTCAAGGGTCTTTCCTGTCTTACCACGCCAGTACTTCCTATTACTCCTCTTCACAGGTACCACCCAAGAACATCAAGCATCATAAAGTGTAGTTCCTGGACTTCCAATCCAGTACTTCCTGCTACTTCCCTTCGCACGTAGGACCCAAAAGCATAAACAGCACAAGCATTATAAGGGTATTTTCCTGGACTACCACTCCAGTACTTCCTGCTCCTTCCCTTCACAGGTCTCACCCGTCGACTCCTAAACTACGTGTTTATCACGGAGTCTTCTCCAGTTTGTATGCAACATCACCAATCTAGACCAACCTATCCAGATGGGCTTCACACAGTATGCCTATTCTGTACTCAATTTCCAGATCTATATGTCAACCAATTGGGGATTCCATGAATCAACCCAAGGAATCCCACAACAAGCCACCCTATGGTGGGGGAATCATATGCATATGCCAAAAGGAAGCCTTCACATGGCTAGGAAGGAAGATCGTTACCATCGAAGACCGCTTTGGTGCCATGAGCTCCTAACTGGCTAGGAAGAACCACAACAGCTTTTCCTCTGCAACGCTGGCCTCGGATCTCTCATCGGAAAACCGCAGCACCACCAGTGACCAGCCCCTTTCCTCCTCCTCCTTCTTCCTCTCCCTTTCTCTCTCTAGGATTTAGAAAGATGAAAGCCAAGTATGAAATGAGTTCTTTCATATCAATCCACGGCCTTAAGGAAGCAAGGGGGCAGCTCAGCCCTTGGATCCCAACTGAAGGAACGGACGGCCACGATTTCTCCACAAAAGCATAATTTTTGCCTGACACGGCCTGTGACACACCCGTGTCATGGGTTTCTAAAGCAGTGCTCAACCAACTTATCTAGTCCAGAACACGCCCATGTGACACGCCTATGTCACGGGCCATTTCACCCGACACGCCTTCAGACACGCTCGTGTCTGTGGCCGTGTACATCAGGCTGTAGAAAATTGAAATCAACCTGAGACTCACACGGCCTGTGACACCCCCATGTCTCAGGCCGTGTGCCCATACACGGCACCAGACATGCCCCAGCTCAAGTTGAGTTCGTCAACCACGCTGACACGCCCTATGACACACCCGTGTCACAGGCCGTGTCCTAAGCACTCGACGATCGTCGACCAAATTTTGTCGACCACTCGTCGACTGTTCACCCAGGAAGGACACTCCCTGTGACACGCCCGTGTTCCAGGCCGTGTCACCCAATTGTTTTCCAACTTCTGGATTTTGGGGTGTTACAACCCTCCCCTCCTTACAAAAATTTCGTCCCCGAAATTTGCACCAAGTAAGGAACTCAAACAGAAGGATTTTCATTCGACAATCGTTTCAATACAAGGCGATACACACTGCATAACCGTTACACAAAATGTTCGGGAAACTCAGCTCGCATGGTCTACTCTCGCTCCCATGTAAGATCCTCATGGCCGCAATTGTCCCAAAAGACTTTAACCATCCCGACCGTCTTGTTCCGCAACGGCTTCTCGGCACGATCCTCGATCTGAATGGGCCTAACCTTTGTCGTTTGCCCATACTCCACCGGCACTTGAGCATCCCTGATCACCTGAGCTGGATCTTTAACGACCTTCCGCAGCACCGAGATGTGAAACACATCAAGCAACCCACCCAAGTCTACCGGAAGAGCTAGCCGATATGCAGCTTCCCCAACTCGCTCGACCACTTCAAACAGACCAAGGTATCTTGGACTCAACTTTTTCAGACGTCGAATCCTGGACACGCCTTTGAAGCGTTTGATCTTCAAGTATACCCAATCGCCTATCGCGAACTCCACTTTCTGGTGCTTGGCGTTGTAGTATTTCGCTTGTCGATCTTGAGCGATCAACAGTCGTTCCCTAATAGTGCGTATTGTCGAGTTTGCTTCATCGACTTCATTACGCCTATACACTCTGGCTTCGCCTGCTTCTACCCAAGCTAAAGGAGTACGACACTTCCGTCCATACAGAGCTTCATACGACGCCATGTCGATGCTTGTTTGGTAGCTGTTATTGTAAGCGAACTCCACCATATAGAGATGATCTTCCCATCTCTTCCCAAAGTCTAGGGCGCACATCCGGAGCATGTCCTACATCGTTCTGTTGGTCCTTTCAGTTTGGCCATTCGTTTGGGGATGAAAGGTCATACTGAATGTCAACTTCATGCCCAACAGTTGATGAACTAGCCTCCAGTCATTGGATGTAAACCGCTTGTCTCGATCACTTATGATGATCCGAGGAACACCGTGTAGCCGCACAATCTGGTCAACATACAATTTTACCAAAGTTTCTACCGAATCATACCGCCTGTTTGGGAGGAAATGTGCCACTTTTGTTAGCCGGTCGACTATCACCCAGATGGAATCAATTCCTCGCTGAGATCTCGGTAACCCGTGTACGAAATCCATGGAAATATCGTCAAACTTCCATTCTGGAATCGACAACGACTTCAAATAACCGCCCGGCTTCTGGCATTCCGCCTTCACCATAGCACATGTTTGGAATTTGGCCACATAATGAGCAACATCTTTCTTTAGCCAGGGCCACCAGAACAGCTTTTTCATATCCCTGAACATCTTCATGCTCCCTCGGTGGATTGAGTACTTCGTATAATGCGCTTCATACATCAGTTCTTCCCTCAATTTACCCAAATTCAGGACGCACAAACGGCCCTCTTTTCGCAAAATACCGTCATCCCAGGAGAACTTGCCCTCTGGCCCATCCTTAGCATAGCGTAGGAGATCTTCATCCAGCCCCATTGCCCATCGAATCCGGTCTGCAAGGTCACACTGTACCTCCGTCCAGTTCAGACATGCATCAGTTATAGCATTCTTGTCATCACACGAGAACTCCAATGCTTCCAACTCCTGGATAAGACGTTCATCATGCCTCTGCAACTAGCTCGCCCTTATTGGAGCTCTCCGACTCAAGGCATTTGCGACTACGTTCCCCTTCCCGGGAGTATAATGAATCACAAAGGTGTAGTCCCCGAGGAACTCCAACCACCTTCGTTGTCATATATTCAAGTCCTTCTGCTCCAACAGGTACTTTAGGCTCTTATGATCTGTATAGATCTCCACCTTCACTCCATAAAGATAGTGTCGCCACAGTTTTAGTGCAAATATCACCGCCGCCAACTCTAAGTCGTGGACGGGATAATTTCGCACATGCACCTTCAGCTGGCGTAAGCCATAAGCAATCACCTTTCCATTTTGCAGAAGAATGCAGCCTAAGCCGCTCCCTGAGGCATCACTGTATATTAAAAATCCATCGGTACCACATGGCGATGACAACACAGGCGCCGTGGTCAACCGAACCTTCAGCTCCTCAAAAGCTCGCACGTACTCTGGCGACCAAACGAACTTCTGCTCTTTTCTCGTTAGTGTGGTTAGCGACAAAGCGATCCGCGAGAAATTTGCAACAAATCTTCGATAGTAGCCCACTAGTCCAAGGAAGCTCCTGACTTCGGCCACTGAAGACAACACCGGCCACTCTTGTATGGCCTTTATCTTTGCTGGATCCATTGCTATACCCGTTCCACTCACCACATGGCCCAGAAAAACCACTGACGATAGCCAAAACTTGCACTTCAAGAACTTGGCGTAGAGTTGATTCTGCCTCAAGGTATTTAATACCAACCGCAAATGCTTCTCATGGTCGGCTTCTGATCTCGAGTACACCAGGATATCATCAATGAACACTATCACAAACATATCCAGGTACTATCGGAATATTCGGTGCATCAAGTCCATAAATACCGAGGGCGCATTGCACAGCCCAACCGACATTACCGTGAACTCGTAGTTCCCGTACCGAGTTCCAAATGTGGTTTTGGGAATGTCTTCTTCCCAGATCCTCAACTGGTAATACCTAGACTTCAAGTCCAACTTCGAGTAGACGGACGATCCCACTAGCTGATCAAACAACTCATCAATCTGCGGAATCAGATTTTTTTTTTCTCAGTCATCTTATTCAGTTCGCGGTAATCAATACATAACCGCAAGCCACCGTCTTTATTTTTCACAAAAAGCACAGGGGCGCTCCAAGGAGACATGCTTGGGTGTATATAACCCTGCTCCAGTAATTCTTGCAGTTGGACTTTCAACTCCGCCATTTCCTTTGGCGCGACGCGATATGGCGAGCGGGTCACAGGTTTCGCACCTGGCACCAACTCGATCGTGAAGTCAATCTCTCGCTGGGGTGGTAGCCCATGGAGATCCTTGGGAAACACATATGTAATCTCCGACACGATCGGAACATCGCACACACTGGCGTTAGGCTCCATAGCCTGAATTAGAGTGAAGTATAACTCCACGTCTTTCCAAACAACTTTGACAACTTAGAGTGCAGACATCAACGTCCTTCCCACTCCCCGCATACCCACGAACCTCGTCTCCTATTCGGTATTCTGGCCCAACGTGATCTATTTGGATTGGCAATCAATCAAGGAATGCTGCTCCACGAGCCAATCCATACCAAATATCACGTCGAATTTTGAGATCGGCAATACAGATGCAGTCAAGCAGAAATCTCGACTTCCTATTTACACCGCCACATCGCAAGCTTGATCCGCAGACAACATACAACCATTCGGCAACATCACTCTGACGCTATCTGTCTTCACACGACTAGGTATCCCAAGCCGTGCTATGAACTCTTTAGACAAAAAAGAATTTGACGCACCCGTATCGAACAGTGCTCGCGCCAGCGTGTTCCGAATAATCACAAATCCAGTGACCATCATGTCACACATACAACCCGCATACACATATGCAATAAACCAAGCATACAAGTAATATAATGTGCAAAACTTAACTCGTACATGTGACGACGTCACTCTGCTTGATGGCCTCCTGTAGGCCAAGATTGTAGACGCGGGGTTACACCTGCGATGTAGAGGATTCCACCACTGCCTTTCCCTTTTCCGCATATGACGCTCCCGCCTTCTTTTCACTCTTGGGCGGCACCCGACAATCCCAGGCTATATGCCCCCACACAGCCACAATTAAAGTATGTACGAGTATCCGACTTTGAGGTAGCCCCCGACGTTGCTCCCGATGCAACTGAAGAAGGAGCTTGTCCCGTCATCTTGGGTCTTTTGCCCCATTTCTTCTTATAAAATGACTTCGCCGGTCGAGGCACCTTGAACTCTGGCTGTGTCACAGCCAAGGCCCTCTTCCCTTGCACCCTCTTCATATCTTTTTCCAGCGCGCAAGCAGTGTCAACTAATGCCTAGAAGCCTTGGTTCACCGAACTCGAAAGCAGGAATCTCAACTCGTCCCGCAGTCCTTCGTAGAACCTATTCGTCTTCCTCTGCTCATCAGCAAAAATCGAACCTGCATACCGCCCCAAGCGTGTAAACTCATGTAGGTAAGCTTCCGCACTGCCTTCTCCTTGCGTCAGCCTTTGGAATTCATTCTCTATGGCTATACGTTGTGCCGCCGGGCGGTGCTTCGCCAGGAAGAGCCGAGAGAATTCCTCCATGGACACTTGTGTCAACGGTCTACTCGCCAAGTGGTGTAGCTCCATCACATCCCACCATAAATGAGCCTCTCCTTCTAGCAAGAAGGAGGCTAAGGTGACTTTCTGATGCTCCTCCGTTCCAATCGCCATCATAATCCTCTTGACGCGTGATAACCAGTCTTCAGCCTGTGCAGGAGATCCCACTACCGAGAACGTAGGTGGGTGAAAACTCATGAACTGCTTAAACTGTTTCTCAGCTGCTCGAGGATTCACAGCCGCTCCAGGTTCTGGCCTTGCCGCAACCAATTCTGGCCTCATGGCCTGCTGCGCCTGCCCAACCGGCTATCCTTGCATCATGGAAAATACAGCCTCAACAACTAGTCGAACAGTTTCCGCAGAAGGCGGAGGTGTAGGCACCTCGGCTGGTGTCGTACTTTCATCAGACCGCTGGGGCTCCGATTGCCCCGCACCACTCCGCGTCACCTAAAAGTGGACAAGACACACACATTAGCGACCGTACACAAGCAATATCAATAGGTTAGGAATGCGCAGGTTCCTCAAACACATGTATGTGCAATACTACCATGGACATTCAGGAGTTCAATCGTGTTAACGTGGTTCGCACAGAGACGTGCTCGCCACCCCACAAAAGAAGTTGACCACGAATTCGAGAGGGAAAGACCGAGACAGCTGATACCAAAAATGTAACAACCCAATCCGTTCACATAGTATATACTAGAAGGTCCGGCCGGGGCCCCACAGCATATACCACAAAACAGGCAGTGAAGTTACAGAGTGATACTAGAGTAGCGCAGCACACCCTAACACATTGCATTCTAGCGGAAACCTAACACTAACACTTGAACTCCACACCTGAATGTCCAACATATAAAAGCTCCACATTTTATATATCATAGGAATGTCTTACAAATACAAACAGTTGGCCTTATGGCCTTACAGGGCTTTCATAACAGTGGTCTCAAACATTGGCGCGCAGGCCGACCACATAAAACTAAAACACAGCATTTAAAAGTTTAGCCTTCGAGGGCTAACAACAGCAGCAGCAGTAAATGCAGCAGGGACTTCAGCCCTTATGAGTCCCGCTCGGCTCTCCAACACCTGCACAGGGCCATTCCACCCAACGATGACAAACAGAGGCAACGGTCAGCATTCAGCTGACCAAATTATAACGACCCTACCCCTTTCCCGGGGCAGCGGTATTCTTCCCTGCTGGTATAGCATATCACAAGCATGTATATCACAAGCATGTATATCTATCATACAATGCGCTCTCACGCACATACATGCCATCACAACCGTCAGCCACCCGGCCTGACAATCCGTGCACTCAGGGCACATTCTTAGTGTACCGGCGAACTAGGGTCCCACCACCGTATCAGGGTCGCACCCCAATGGCAAATCACTTGAGCATTTACTCCATGGCATGCAGCCGGAGTTTCTAGTATTAATGCACTGGGATTGGACCGTAGCCCCCCATTGTGTCATGGCACGCAGGCCTAAGACTCTCTCTATGCGCTCCAACAGACCACACTTTCAGGTATCACGTCGGACGGACATAACATAGGTCGGATCCTCCACCCCCATTGCTCACATCGCCTTGCCATCACCGAGTACGGCGTACTCGCGGCTACAAAATGGCACGGATCGGTCTCACCAATCATGTTCTGGCATTCAAGCCTGGGTATGTCTCTGACACCCATTTCATATCACAACATTTGCGAATATTTCAAGGGCACACCACTACTTCCTGCTACTCCCCTTTATAGGTATGATCCTGCACATATCACAATGTCAAGGGTCTTTCCTGGCTTACCACGCCAGTACTTCCTGTTACTCCTCCTCATAGGTACCACCCAAGAATATCAAGCATCACAAAGGGTAGTTACTGGACTTCCAATCCAGTACTTCCTGCTACTTACCTTCACAAGTAGAACCCAAAAGCATAAACAACACAAGCATTATACAGGTATTTTCCTGGACTACCACTCCAGTACTTCCTGCTCCTTCCCTTCACAGGTCTCACCCGTCGACTCCTAAACTACGCGTTTATCACAGAGTCTTCTCTGGTTCGTATGCAACATCACCAATCCAGAACAACCTGTCCAGATGGGCTTCACACAGCATGTCTATTCCGTACTCAATTTTTGGATCTATATGTCAACCAATTGGGGATTCCATGAATCAATCCAAGGACTCCCACAACAAGCCACCCTCTGGTGGTGGAATCGTATGCATATGCCAAAAAGGAAGCCTTCACATGGTTAGGAAGGAAGGTCGTTACCCTCGAAGACCGCTTCGGTGCCATGAGCTCCTAACTGGATAGGAAGAACCGCAACAGCTTTTCCTCCGCAACGCCGGCCTCAGATCTCTCGTCGGAAAACCGCAGCACCACCAGTGACCAACCACTTTCCTCCTCCTCCTTCTTCCTCTCCCTTTCTATCTCTAAGATTTAGAAAGATGAAAGCCAAGTATGAAATGAGTTCTTTCATCTCAATCCACGGCCTTAAGGAAGCAGGGAGGCAGCTCAGCCCTTGGATTCCAGCTAAAGGAACGGACGGCCACGATTTTGCCACAAAAGCATATTTGTTGCCTGACACGTGTCACGGGCCGTGTTCCCAAAGCGGTGCTCAACCGAGTTATCTAGTCCAAAACACGCCCATGTGACACGCCCGTGTCACGGGCCGTGTCACCCGACACGCCTTCAGACATGCTCGTGTCTGTGGCCGTGTACATCAGGCTGCAGCATATTGAAATCAACCCGAGACTCACACGGCCTGTGACATGCCCGTGTCTCAGGTCGTGTGCCCATACACGGCACCAGACATGCCCCGGATCAAGTTGAGTTCGTCGACCACGCTGACACTCCCTATGACACGCCCGTGTCATAGGCCGTGTCCTAAGCACTCGACGATCGTCGACCAAATTTTGTCGACCACTCGTCGACTGTTCACCCAGGAAGGACACGCCACGGGACAAGCCCGTGTCCCAAGCCGTGTCACCCAATTTTTTTCCAACTTCTGGATTTTGGGGTGTTACACAGATTGTACCTTGTTGTTAGAAGGCCAGTAATAGGGGGTGAAACCCTCATTCCACTTTAGGTTTTCTCTTTCTAAAGTGTTAGAGAGAGGGGAGAGCAAGGAAGAAGGAGAAGGAGAAATCTGACCACTGTTGAAGCTTCGGAGCCCCAAATCGCGTGCCGAGTCCAGATCCGTGGAGGCGAGGTTGTTGCGGTGCTTTCCATCGGGCTAGTTTTCCATGGCGCCAAAGCGAACCTCTAGGGTAATGATTCTCTTCTTAGACATGTGAAACCTGCTCTCGCGAGTGTGCGGTGAGTGTGAGGTACTCCTTTGGGTGGACATGAATAGTCCCCATAGCTTTGAATTTAGAGTCCGAAATCGAAGTAAGGATGTAGGCATGATGTGTAAGCCTGTCCAGACAAGTTGGTCTGGATCGGTGATGTTTTCATTATGCTTGTAATGCCGGAGAAGACTCTGTGTCGTTTGTTTTGAGGGATTTCTAGGTGGTAGATTGCAACAGGGAGCCTTGGGGACTAACTCCAAGGTGCACCCGGAAATCTGGGCAGAAGCGCATTATTGCCATCTTGGTGGCCTGGGAGCCAACCTGGTGCATAACCGGGTTATTTATTATTGTATGATCGATACTTCGGGACTCGGGGAAGCTTCACTCGCGCTGATAACTTAAATTGTTATGGCGATGTGAGCAACGGGTTGAGTGGAACCGTACCCACTCTATGTGGTTTGGTTAAAGAGACCTAAGGTACTTAGCACTTACCGATGGCATAGAGGGCGGGTCTTAGGATTCGGCCATAAAGACTAAAATGCTCACGCTGTTTGCCATCCTAGGGGCGGTGGTGGACCGAGTTCACCGAGAATGTGCCCTAAGAGCACGGGGTGTGTGGCCATGTGTGCCTACGCCTGTGGTGAAGTGTGCTTATATTGTACTTTCTCTATCTTGTTTTGTTATACTAATAAAATGCAGGGAACGAGCACTGCCGCACCGATTTAGGGGTGGGGTCATTATAATTTGGACAACCTTAGCTGACTGTTGCTTTTGTTTGCCACCGCTGCGGTGGAATGTTGATTGCAGGTGCTGCGGAGCCTAGTGGCAAGTAGCGGGCTGAAGCCCTAGTTGCTGAGCAGGCCCTTGGAAGGCCAAAGCGAATGTTTACTTTTTATGCTCATGTGTGACCGTCCTGTGTGTCGATATATGGAAGACATTTATTGTTAAGTAAACTCTTGTAAGGCCATAAGGCTAAGTACTTTGTGTATTTGTACACTCAGTCCTACTTTGGGTTTTTAGTGGACATTCATGTTGTGGCTTGGGTACTTATAACTGTTTTAAAAAGCTTCCGCTAGAATGCTCTAAGTTAGGATGCGTGTTGTAACGCCCCGAAACTCAAAGGAGCAAAGGGGGACGTTTTGGGCCAGTTTTGGTTTCTGGCTGAAGGCACACGGCCTGGGACACGGGCGTGTCCCAGGGCGTGTCAAGTGTATGTCGACACTTAGTCGCGAAGTCGTCGAGTTATTCTCGACGATTCGTCGAGAATGGGCACACGGCCTGCGACACGGGCGTGTGGCAGGGCGTGTCGACCCGTGTCGACACTTAGCCGTGAAATCATCGAGTTATACTCGAAGATTCGTCGAGAATGGGCACACGGCCTGCGACACGGGCGTGTCGCAGGGCGTGTCGACCCGTGTCGACGATCGTCAAGGTGAAATCGTCGAGATTCACTCGACGATCGTCGAGTCAAGGCACACGGCCTAGGACACGGGCGTGTCCAAGGCCGTGTCATCGAGTCGTCGATCTCCACTCGACGAAATGTCCCGTGTACACGGCCTGGGGGCCCAGGCGTGTCAAAGTGACACGGGCAAGGACACGGGCGTGTCCTAGAACCCGTGCAGTGCTCGGGTTGGAAACGGGGGAAAAATCATGGGGTACACGGCCGGCTACACGGCCGTGTCAGCTGGAACACGGGCGTGTCAGCTCGAACACGGGCGTGTTCGATACCCGTGTGAGGGTTCAGAAGATTCGATTTTGACGGCGAATGCGGCACACGGCCCTGGACACGGGCGTGTGCCAGGCCGTGTTCGGTCCAGTTTGGGCATTTCAGCCCCGAATCAAAGCCGCTCGTTTTCTTAGGATGAGATCCGACGGCTGGGGATGGTTCCTGAGAGGATATACTCGGGTTTGACTTAGAAAATCCATCACTTTTCACCCTTTTCATCTCTCCAAACCCTTGGAGAAAGAAGAGCTAAGGCAAGAGGAAGAGGAGCTAGATCCGCCATTGGAGGAGCTTCGGAGCTCCGAATCGCAAGCCGACTCCGGATCCACGGAGGCGACGCAAGTGCGGTGATTTCTATCCGATTACTTTTCGATGGCGCCAAAGAGGAACGCAAGGGTAACGATCCTCATCTTGAGCATGAATCGCTCCTTTTCTTAGCATAGGAAGCCCGCTCTCGCGAGTTTGCGGAGAGTTGGAGGCGTTCCTTCGGGTAGATATGTAAAGTCCCCGTTGTTTAGAGTTCGTATGCGAGAACGGACATAGGCATTTTGGTTGAAGCCTACCCGGACATGTTAGTCCGGATCGGTGATGTTGCATTGCATAAGGCCGGAGAAGACTCCGTGCTATTGGGTGTTTTTCGGGTTTTCTACGCGGTAGATTACAGCAGGGAGCCTTGGGGACTAACCCAAAGGTGCACCCGGAAAACTGGGCGGATACGAGATCTTGCCAACTTGGTGGCCTGAGAGCCAACTTGAACATAACGGGGTTATGTGATTTGCGGTAGAATGGGATTCGGTGAAAATTTGACCCGCGCATATGGCTTAAATTGTCGTTGCGATGTGAGCACGGGTTAGATGGAACCGTACCCGCTCTATGTCGTTCGGGTTAGAGAGACCTAAAGTTACGTGCCACTCGCCGTTGGCATAGATGGGGGTCTTCGGTGGTCAATGGCTTAAATTGACGTGACCAATACCAGGAAGACGAATTGCTCATAGGAATGGCCGTCTAAGTGGCGGTGGTGAGTCCGGAATGTTAATGGCTTTAATTGACGTAACATCGACCGGTTCACCGAGAATGTGCCCTGAGTGCACGGGACGTGTGGCCGTACGAGCCAACGTCTGTGTTGAAATGGCTATGGTTATATGCATTGCTCGCTTGTGCTAATGAAATGCAGGGAAGGAGCATCGCCGCCCCGAGTTGGGGGCGGGATCGTTATAATTTGGTCAGCATTGCTGACCGTTGCCTTGTTTTCCACCGTGCGGTGGTGTGTTGCTTGCAGGTGCAGCTGGACCAAGCGGTCAGTAGCGGGCTAAAGCCCTTTTTGCGAAGCTGGCCCTCGAAGGCTCAAGTGGAAATGTTTTCTGTTTTATTCATGTATGACCGGCCTGCGTGCCGAGGTTTGTAAATCATGTATTAAACAAGTGGAACACTCTGTAAGGCCTTAAGGCCGATTTTTGGGTATTTTGTATACATTCCTAATTTTGTTATAGTGGACATTCGTGCTTTAATGCTGGGTTCTTGTTTACAACTTATTTAAACTGCTTCCGCTAGAATGCTCTGTGTAGGACGTTGAGATTGTTTGGATGGTTTCCATACGTAACCACCCGGTCTGTCTGTGGTATATGGCGTCGGGCCCCGGCCGGACCTACTGCTATATACTATGCGACGGATAGGGGGCGTTGGCCTGCATTTGGTATCAGACTACTGGTTTTGGTCGGTCTTAAAGTGAATTCGTGGGCGAATTCTTTTTAAGGGGTGGTGAGCACATTGTGTGTGTCATCGTTATAACGGTAAAAGAACCCATGAATGTCCACTTAGGAATGAAAATACTCGTGTTTGAGGAACCTGCGTATTCCTATAATTGCTGTTTGCAATTTGTTTGGTCGCTTAACGGTGTTTTTGTACCACTATAGGTGACCAGAAGTGGTGTTGGGCCGTCAGAACGCCGAGTTTCTGAGGCAAGTAGTGCACCGGATGTTGCTCCCGCAACACCTCTGTCGGTTGAAAATATAAGATTGGTGGCTGAAGCGGTGTTGGCCGTGATCAATGCGCAGCCTGGGAGGCAAGCGCAGCATCCAACTCCTGTGATGGAGCAAGTACCTCTTCAAGAGGCTGAGCCGAGGAGGGTGGAGCAAGTGGTTGTTGAACCATTAGTGCCAAGGAGGGCAACTGAGAGGCAGTTGAAGCATGTAATGAGCTTTAACCCTCCGTTATTCTCGGGGTTGGGAACCCCATCTCAGGCTGAAGACTGGCTCTCCAGGGTGAAGAGAGTCATGACAGCGACGGAGACGGAGGAGTGGCAAATGACCACCATCGCTACATTCCTGCTGGACGGGGAAGCGAGGATGTGGTGGGAAGGATTGGAGCTGCATCATCTGAGAGGTAGACAACTGATAGACGTTCCGATGGAAGAGTTCTCAGGATTGTTCTTAGCAAGATACCTCCCTTCTACTCAGAGGATCTCAATGGAGAATGAGTTCCTGAAGTTGGTGCAGGGTGAGAGGAGCGTGGATGAATATCTCCACGAGTTTACGCGGTTGAGTCGTTATGCGAGCTCTACCATCATGGATGAGGAGCGCAAGACTAATCGTTTTTATGAAGGCCTGAGGGATGAGCTGAGATTATTACTGTCGGGGCCAATGACGCAGGGTTTCTTAACCTTGGTCAATACTGCCCGGTCCTTGGAGAAGGACATGAAGAATGTACAAGCGAAGAAAGGCTTGGCTGATAAGAAATCTGAGTTCAGAGTGCCGACTACTTCGAAGTCCGGCTATCGGAGGGCTTTCAAGAAGCATAGGACTTCGGGTCCAGCTCCTTCTGGCGCTTCTGGGGCGACTACGGGTCGGACCCCGGGTGCGTGCTTTACGTGTGGAAAGACGGGGCATTTCGCTCGTGATTGTTGGAGCGGACGTCCTAAGTCCGAGAGGAGGCCAGGAGCTACCTACGAAGAGAAGGGAAAGGCGGTGGAGTCGACCGCATCCCACTATGCTCCGGCCCAACCAAGGGTCTACAATCTTGGCCAACAGGAGGCCATTAAACAAGCCGATGTGGTGACAGGTACGGTTTAATTTATAGCAAGTTAATTTCTTTAAATACTTGTTATGTATATGTTACCTTACCACTGCTTGTTTAGGATTTGTTTTGATTTGTGAAAATCCGGCACGAGCACTCTTCGATACGGGAGCTTCACACTCCTTCTTGTCCGAAGGATTTATATCACGCATCGGAGTCCCTTCTTCGATGGCGAAGGATAAGTTGGATGTGTTGTTGCCCAATGGGTGTTCGATGCGAGCGGTTAGGATCTGCGATGTTAAGATTCGTATTGGAGAGCAGGAGTTCGACCTACGGGCATCTTTACTGCCGTTAATGGAGTTCGACGTCATATTTGGCATGGACTGGCTCTCGGAGCAGCAGGCCCATATAGATTGCGGTAGCAAGGAAGTAAAGCTGGGAGCGAGTCGTGAGACGACTTTTACGGGCTTAAAGGGGTCGAGCAAGACGTTGATGTCTGCTCTTCAGGTGGTGAAGGCGGTTCGTGCCGGAGCAGAACTGTTCTTTACACTAGTGGAGGTTGCAAAGCCGAAGCCCGCTTTGGATTGTATTTCAGTGGTATCGGAATACCCTGATGTGTTCCCCGCAGATCTTCCTGGAGCCCCGCCTCAACGGGAGATAGATTTTACGATCGAGCTATTGCCAGGTGCAAAGCCTGTGTCACGATCTCCGTATCGGCTAGCGCCTAAGGAAATGGCAGAGCTGAAAGTTCAACTGCAAGAGTTGTTGGAGCAAGGGTATGTGCGCCCGAGTTCTTCGCCTTGGAGCGCACCGGTCCTCTTTGTTAAGAAGAAGGACGGAAGCTTGAGATTATGTATTGATTATCGGGAGCTAAACAAGCTGACTGAGAAGAACAAGTACCCGATCCCCCGGATTGATGATCTCTTCGATCAGTTAGTCGGGTCGACGGTGTAATCGAAGTTGGACCTCAAGGCTGGGTACTATCAGCTGCGAATAAGGGAGAGTGATATCCCGAAGACAGCGTTTAGTATGAGATACGGGCATTATGAGTTTACGGTCATGCCGTTTGGGCTGACTAATGCGCCATCAGTATTCATGGACTTGATGAACAGGACGTTTAGGGAGTACCTGGACCATTTCGTGATCGTCTTCATCGACGATATTTTGGTGTACTCGCAAAGTGAGGAGGATCACTTCAAGCATCTCCATTTGGTGTTGGAGACACTCAGGAGAAACCAGTTGTATGCCAAGTTCTCGAAGTGCGAGTTTTGGCTATCCTCAGTGGCGTTCCTCGGGCATATAGTGAGTGGAGAGGGTATTGCTGTGGATCCGGCGAAGATTGTTGCGATACGGGAGTGGCCTGAGCTTGCTACAGTAGCAGAAGTCCTGAGCTTTTTGGGGCTTGCTGGCTATTATAGGCGCTTCGTAGAGAACTTCTCGCGGATAGCGTTACCTCTCACTACTTTGACGAGGAAGGATCATAAGTTCGTTTGGATGCCGGAGTGCGCACGAGCTTTTGAGGAGTTAAAGTGTCGGTTGACCACGGCGCCTGTGCTGAGTTCGCCGGTTGGAACCGAAGGCTATGAGATATATAGCGATGCTTCAGGCAGCGGTTTGGGTTGCATGCTACTGCAGCATGGAAGCGTGATAGCTTATGGCTCGAGACAGCTAAAAGTGCACGAGAGGAATTATCCGGTCCATGACTTGGAGTTAGCGGCCGTGATTTTTGCCTTGAAGCTGTGGAGACACTATTTGTACGGTGTGAAGATTGATATCTACACCGATCACAAGAGTCTAAAGTACCTGATTGATCAGAAAGATCTGAATATGCGGCAGCGTAGGTGGATGGAGTTCCTGGGGGACTATACATTCAAGATCCACTACGTGCCTGGCAAAGGAAATGCGGTTGCGGATGCGTTGAGTCGCCGAGCCCCAGCTCAAGCGAATTGGCTATCAGTGCATGATGAGCAGTTGGTGCAGGAGCTGGAGGCGTTGGAGATTGTTTGTATGGATAAGCAAGCAAGTGCTGAAGCAGTTTTGAATTGGACCGAAGTGCAATATGACCTGGCTGATCGGATTCGTCAGGCTTTGGATATGGATGCTCATATGAAGCAGTTCATGATAGAGGCTCTGGATGGGTCAAATTCCCAATTCGTCGTGGAGGACGGATTGCTGTGGAGAGACGGTCGTCTGTGCGTCCCAAGCGTGGGCAATTTACGGGTGGAGTTGTTGTACGAGGCACACCATACCAAGTACTCGATTCACCCGGGGAGCACGAAGATGTACCGCGACGTCAAGAAGCTATTTTGGTGGCCGGGTTTGAAAAAGGATGTGGCGCTATACGTAGCGAAGTGCCAAACCTGCGCCTTAGTAAAGGCGGAGTGCCAAAAGCCGGGAGGATTTCTTAAGTCCTTGCCTATTCCAGAGTGGAAATTTGACGACATCTCTATGGACTTTGTACACGGTTTGCCAAGGTCGCAAAAGGGGAACGACGCCATCTGGGTGGTCGTGGATCGATTAACGAAGGTGTCGCATTTTATTCCGCATAGGAAGGACGATCCGGTGGAGAAGCTGGCAAAGCTTTATGTGGATAATATAGTACGACTTCATGGTGTGCCCCGCAGCATCGTGAGTGACCGTGATGGGTGGTTCACGTCCAATGATTGGAGGCTGGTGCAGCAAATGTTGGGAACAAAGCTGAAGTTTAGCACAGCCTTTCACCCGCAAACGGATGGGCAGACCGAGAGGGTCAATAGAACCATGGAAGACATGCTTCGCATGTGTGTCTTGGACTTTGGAAAGCAATGGGAGGACCACCTTTATTTGGTGGAGTTCGCATACAACAACAGCTACCAAGCAAGTATTCAGATGGCACCTTTCGAGGCCCTATATGGTAGAAGATGTCGCACGCCGTTGTCTTGGTTAGAAACGGGCGAGTCGAAGTTGTATAAGCGATCGGAAGTGGATGATGCTACTTCTTTGGTGAGAACCATTCGGGAGAGGTTACTCATCGCTCAGGACCGGCAAGCAAAGTACTATAATGCCAAGCACAGGAACGTGGAGTTCGCTGTGGGTGATTATGTGTACCTAAAGATCAAGCCGTTCAAGGGTGTCTCGCGGGTGCGACGGTTGAAAAAGCTAAGCCCGAGGTACCTTGGACCGTTTGAGGTTCTGGAGCGAGTTGGAGAAGCGGCCTATAGGTTGAAGCTTTTGGTGGAGCTAAGTGGTTTACACGATGTGTTCCACATTTCGGTGCTTCGGAAGGCGGTGCAAGAGCCTACGCAAGTGATCGCGGTCGATCAAGTGCCGGTGGATAGTGGGCTAACGACAAAGGTCAAGCCCGTGCGGATTGAGGACTCGGAGGTCAAGCGGCTACGCAATAAAGAGATCAGGATGGTCAAAGTCCGGTGGGACAATTGCGGTCGTGAGGAGCTCTCTTGGGAGCGAGAGCAGACTATGCTTGACGAGTATCCGGAGTTGTTCCGCTCAGGTACAAATGTTGTTTTTGTATATCTTTCCTTTATGTAATTTCGTGGGCGAAATTCTTTTAAGAGGGGGAGAGTTGTAACGCCCCGAAACTCAAAGGAGCAAAGGGGGACGTTTTGGGCCAGTTTTGGTTTCTGGCTGAAGGCACACGGCCTGGGACACGGGCGTGTCCCAGGGCGTGTCAAGCGTGTGTCGACACTTAGCCGCGAAGTCGTCGAGTTATTCTCGACGATTCGTCGAGAATGGGCACACGGCCTGCGACACGGGCGTGTCGCAGGGCGTGTCGACCCGTGTCGACACTTAGCCGTGGAATCGTCGAGTTATACTCGACGATTCATCGAGAATGGGCACACGGCCTGCGACACGGGCGTGTCGCAGGGCGTGTCGACCCGTGTCGATGATCGTCAAGGTGAAATCGTCTAGATTCACTCGACGATCGTCGAGTCAAGGCACACGGCCTAGGACACGGGCGTGTCCAAGGCCGTGTCATCGAGTCGTCGATCTCCACTCGACGAAATGTCCTGTGTACACGACCTGGGGGCCCAGGCATGTCAAAGTGATACGGGCAAGGACACGGGCGTGTCCTAGAACCCGTGCAGTGCTCGGGTTGAAAACGGGGGAAAAATTATGGGGTACACGGCCGGCTACACGGCCGTGTCAGCTGGAACACGGGCGTGTCAGCTCGAACACGGGCGTGTTCGATACCCGTGTGAGGGTTTAGAAGATTCGATTTTGACGGCGAATGCGGCACACGGCCCTGGACATGGGCGTGTGCCAGGCCGTGTTCGGTCCAGTTTGGGCATTTCAGCCCCGAATCAAAGCCGCTCGTTTTCTTAGGATGAGATCCGACGGCTGGGGATGGTTCCTGAGAGGATATACTCGGGTTTGACTTAGAAAATCCATCACTTTTCACCCTTTTCATCTCTCCAAACCCTTGGAGAAAGAAGAGCTCAGGCAAGAGGAAGAGGAGCTAGATCCGCCATTGGAGGAGCTTCGGAGCTCCGAATCGCAAGCCGACTCCGGATCCACGGAGGCGACGCAAGTGCGGTGATTTCTATCCGATTACTTTTCGATGGCGCCAAAGAGGAACGCAAGGGTAACGATCCTCATCTTGAGCATGAATCGCTCCTTTTCTTAGCATAGGAAGCCCGCTCTCGCGAGTTTGCGGAGAGTTGGAGGCGTTCCTTCGGGTAGATATGTAAAGTCCCCGTTATTTAGAGTTCGTATGCGAGAACGGACATAGGCATTTTGGTTGAAGCCTACCCGGACATGTTAGTCCGGATCGGTGATGTTGCATTGTATAAGGCCGGAGAAGACTCCGTGCTATTGGGTGTTTTTCGGGTTTTCTACGCGGTAGATTGCAGCAGGGAGCCTTGGGGACTAACCCAAAGGTGCACCCGGAAAACTGGGCGGATACGAGATCTTGCCAACTTGGTGGCCTGAGAGCCAACTTGAACATAACGGGGTTATGTGATTTGCGGTAGAATGGGATTCGGTGAAAGTTTGACCAGCGCATATGGCTTAAATTGTCGTTGCGATGTGAGCACGGGTTAAATGGAACCGTACCCGCTCTATGTCGTTCGGGTTAGAGAGACCTAAAGTTACGTGGCACTCGCCGTTGGCATAGATGGGGGTCTTCGGTGGTCAATGGCTTAAATTGACGTGACCAATACCAGGAAGACGAATTGCTCATAGGAATGGCCGTCTAAGTGGCGGTGGTGAGTCCGGAATGTTAATGGCTTTAATTGACGTAACATCGACCGGTTCACCGAGAATGTGCCCTGAGTGCACGGGACGTGTGGCCGTACGAGCCAACGTATGTGTTGAAATGGCTATGGTTATATGCATTGCTCGCTTGTGCTAATGAAATGCAGGGAAGGAGCATCGCCGCCCCGAGTTGGGGGCGGGATCGTTATAATTTGGTCAGCATTGCTGACCGTTGCCTTGTTTGCCACCGTGCGGTGGTGTGTTGCTTGCAGGTGCAGCTGGACCAAGTGGTCAATAGCGGGCTAAAGCCCTTTTTGCGAAGCTGGCCCTCGAAGGCTCCAGTGGAAATGTTTTCTGTTTTATTCATGTATGACCGGCCTGCGTGCCGAGGTTTGTAAATCATGTATTAAACAAGTGGAACACTCTGTAAGGCCTTAAGGCCGATTTTTGGGTATTTTGTATACATTCCTAATTTTGTTATAGTGGACATTCGTGCTTTAATGCTGGGTTCTTGTTTACAACTTATTTAAACTGCTTCCGCTAGAATGCTCTGTGTAGGATGTTGAGATTGGTTGGATGGTTTCCATACGTAACCACCCGGTCTGTCTGTGGTATATGGCGTCGGGCCCCGGCCGGACCTACTGCTATGTACTATGCGACGGATAGGGGGCGTTACACGTGTTCCTTTGGCAGTAATTTGGTGTTAATACGTAACTCCACTAGCTGTCTGTGGTATATGGCATGGGGCCCCGGCCGGACCTTCTGTTATATCTCATGTGACGGATGGGGGTGTTACACCTTTATATCAAGACTTTGGAAGGAAGACCTGGTCTGCTTTCCCTTTTGACAAGCTGAGCAAACTCCCTCCTTTGCACTTAACTTCAGGATCATTCCTTACCAACTCTTCACTAAAGAGTCTACCTATGGTCGTACAGTTCAGGTGAGTTAGCCTCTTGTGCCATTTGGCACAATGAGAAACTTTCTCATCTGCAACTAGGCGTATAGGAGTGTCCTTACTCTCGCACTCAAATTCTAGATCGTAAACATTTCCTCTCCTAGTGCATGTCAAGATAACTCCTTGATCACTTGACCTTCTAATTTGACACTCATCCTTGAGGAAAGAAATGTCATAGCCCAAATCACATAGTTGACTTATGCTTATAAGGTTATGTTTCAAACCTTTCACATAAGCTGCTTGTGAGATAGTTACTATGTCATTAGTTATCTTATCCAAACCTTTAGTTACCCCTTTTTCTGATCCCCTAAAGGTAACTTTGGGACCATTCTTAATAGGAGTGTATTCCTTTAGCATGCTCCTTATTCCAGTCATGTTCCTGGAACATCCACTGTCCAAGTACCATGTAGGGGTATGGCCACTTGGACTTACCTGCAATAAATATATTATCTAATCTTAGGACCCCACATTTTATTGGGTCCTAGGTGCAAGTTAGACTTAAACTGAAAATGCCTAGCCACAGTTCTTCTGACAGGTAAGCCACCATTACTTATCTGGACACTCTCATTGTGCCAACAATCAATGGTATAGTGGCCTACTTTGCCACAACACCAGCACTCATACACATTGTACCTTCTTTTAAGAACTGGCTTCACAGCAATGTTGTTTGCAGTTCTCAAACCAGCTGGTACATCAGCTGTTTTCTTAAGTCTTTCAGCCACAGCTTGCTTAGAGACATGTATGGCAGCAGAAGTACTTGGGATATCTTGAACCCTATCTACAGCTGCCTTCTTTTCAGAAAGCATACTCCTGATAGCTTCAGATATTCTTAAGTCGGTTTTGCTAATAGACTTTCCCTTAGCTTGCAAGTCGGCTGGCTGACCTTGTGAGTCACCTGCTACCTTGTTCTTGAGTGTTGGGGATGGTACACCAAACACAAATGGTCCATTTTGATCCATTTGGGTTTTCTCATGGGCTGCCCAATAGGTACTAGAACCCTTGCCATTTCTACTGCCTTGCTCACAGTGACCATAAATATTATCATGGTCATACCTGTTAGAAGGTTGAACCACCTTTTTAAAACAAATTTGTGGCTTGGAAGCAAGTGGCTGAGCTAGAGCTTTGTCTTTCCTGTTGGAATTGACAGCTCTTGTTCTTCATTTGAAACCTAAACCCTTCTTACCCTTTTGGGAAGAAAAGGAATCTATCAAAGGTAACATATAACTAGATTTTGAGAACTTGGCCACTAGCTCCCTCTCCTTTTGGAGTCTACTTTCAAGATTCCTTATATGATTATTTTTGAAAGTAATGGTATCCATCTGAATAACAATTATGTTCTTCAATTACTAATTTCTTTTTTAACTTCAGATCCGGCACTTTTGTGAATCTGATGCAGCCAACTTCAGACTGGCATTCTCCTTTGCCAACTATTTGGCTAGGAGCCTGTTGAAATTTGTGAAGTGGAAGTGGGTGACGGGACAGGCCGCGCGGCCTGTGCGGACAGCTTTGGCGGACTGGGCGGACTGGGCGGACTGAGGTTGCGGCCTGGTGAAAAGTCTGGTGGAAGCCGGCTGTGTTCTGAGCGGGTTGTTGCATGGTGTCCGCGGTTGGTGCGGCCTGGTATCTGCGGATAGAGAGGCTTGCGGACTGGTGCATTGCTCAGTGGTCGCGGGTGCAAGTTGTGCTGTGGCGGGTTGGTTCGAGTTCGCGGGAAGCCTTGCGGACTGGTGTGTCCGCGGTTGGGGCTGTTGCGGACTGGACCTTGAGCTTGGCTGAGGCCTTGTCGAGCTCAGGTGTTACAGCAGGTCTTGCTGTGGAGACCGGTTGGCGGACTGTTGTTTGGAGTCCGGCTTGGTGCTACTGCATTGGACAAGTGCGAGGAGCTCGCGGACTGGTTGCGGTCTGTGCTAGGGTGTTTGGCGGACGGGACTTTGTGTCCGCCATGCTCGCACTGGCCCTTGATGGTTTTGAACTTGGTCACACTTGGTGTCAAGTTCATGGTGTCCGCCGTATCCGCCAAGTCCGCTGTGACCGGGCGGACTGTTGCTGTTTGCCTTTGGTCGTGGACTTGTGGCGGATTGAGGTGTGAGTCTTGCGGACTGCCTCGGGTTGGTGCGGACTGCCATTGAAGAGGGTGCTGTCCTGAAGCAGTTGGAGCTTTGCGGGCTGGTGCCTTGTCCGCTTAGCTTGGGCGGACTGGAGAGGGTTCGTCATTGGTTGCCTTGCTCCTGGCGGTTTCCCTTGGTGACTGGCTAAGTCCTCGCGGACTGAGCGGACAGTCGTTTTGTGTTCGCGCGGGCTGGGGCGGTGTCGCTATCTCATGGGCGGTGACCACACTCCTCACCTGGCCTATAAATAGGACCCCCTGGCACATCTACAGTAACCTAAGTAACGTGAGTGAACAGTAATTTGGGTTGGGCGAGTGCTGCGGTCTGTGTTTTTCAGTCCGCGCGGATTGTTTCAGGCTGACGGTTTGCTGTGTGCAGGTCGCGCGGATAACTTCAAGGAGCCAGGAGTTTGGCTGTGACTTCGGTCAGTGCTTGGAAGTGTGCGGTCTCTGCGGACTCAGCAGGAGGTCGCTCTGCGGCTTGTCAGTTCTGTTTCAACTTTCCCAGCTTCAATAACCTGTCCGCCGGCTTCAGGCGGGTAGGGGAGTTCCTCAGTTCGGGTTCAGCAGGAGGCGAATAACGGTCTGTCCGCGCGGCCTCGCGGTCTCGGCGGACTCCGTGGTATTCGGCGGATTGCAGCATAGCTTGGGCGAGCTCAGCGGTCTCGGCGGTCTCGGCGACCTCGCGGTCTCGGCGGACTGGAGTGCTGTCCGCCCGGCTTGTGTTTTGTTCTTTCTGTTTACAGCTGTAATACTAGCGAAATCATGTCTCGCTATGTATGCCTCGGATTGTAATGAAGTGAATGCATAATAAGATCTTCTTGTGCT
Source organism: Platanthera guangdongensis (assembly GCA_039583875.1). Taxonomy (NCBI): domain Eukaryota; kingdom Viridiplantae; phylum Streptophyta; class Magnoliopsida; order Asparagales; family Orchidaceae; genus Platanthera; species Platanthera guangdongensis. The sequence continues at coordinate 33,912,988 of CM077156.1, forward strand.
TCCATTGTTTTGTTGGGTGCAACCTCTAGTCCTTGGGTTTCCGCAGGTTCAGCGTGCGAACTGGGTAGTTCCGAAGATATTAATTTGGCGTTTGGGCTATCTTGCTGACCACGTTGAGAAAATTTAACATGGTATCAGAGGGAGGTTCCTGAGGTTGCGGAGGTTCAGTTGCGTGAGCGGGGGTCAACCAGTGTTGTTACTCAGTGATTGAGTGGTGATCAACCTGTGTTGTTGCTCGGAGCTGCTGAAGGGTACCAACAGGTGATTGCAATGGAAGGAAGCTTAGCAAGAGGTCTGGGCATTGAACTCTTAACGCCGACTAACTATAAAAAGTGGAAGTCGTGCATGAAGAGTTATCTTCTAGGCGAGGAGCTGTGGGAAGTCGTCGGTGGAGACGACAGACAGGAAGTTACTGCTGCTTTCGGTACTGCTGAACAGGTGAGGCTCTGGAGAAGAACTAATGCTAAGGCAGAGTTCGTTCTGAAAAGAGCTGTCTCTCCGGAACTGTTTGATCACATCATTGGATGTGAGTCGGCTGCTGATATTTGGACGAACCATTGATGAGTTGTTCAATAGGAAGAATGTGGCGCGGCTTCAGTTCCTGGAGAATGAGTTGGCCAGGGCAACTCAGGGAGACCTTTCCATCTCCAGGTACTTCTTAAAGATGAAGAGCTTGTGTGCTGAGCTGTCGGCGCTGGATCCTGATGAGCCTATCTCTGAGGCAAAGATGAAAAGGCACATTTTCCGCGGCTTGCGGAAGGAGTATGTGGCCTTTGTTACGTCTGTTCAAGGGTGGGCTACTCAGCCGTCTCTGCTGGAGCTGGAGAATCTGCTTGCCTCGCAGGAGAGCTTAGCAAGGCAGATGGCTGGAGTGAATCTGAATCAGGAAGGCAGCGAGGCTCTCTTCTCAGGCAAGAAGAAGGGATGGGAAGGGAAGAAGAAGAAGAAGGTGCAGGCCGCTGTTGAGAAGGAGACTTCAACTTCATATCCGCCGGAGAGGAGCAATGCTCCTAAGGACTGGAAGAAGAATCTGAAGTGCTACCGGTGTCATCAGCGAGGGCACTTCAAGCGGGACTGCAAGGTCAAACTGCAGCCTGGGCATGCTGCGGGAAAGGAGGAAGCTTGCTCACGAAGTGAAGAAGCAGAATGGGGAGGAGCTTTCATGACGGGCACTTGTGTCCGGGCCTTATCTGCTGAGGACTTCAACAGCGAGTGGATCGTCGACTCCGGGTGTGGTCATCACCTCACCGGAGACAAGTCGAAGTTCACCTCCATGCAGGCTTACTCAGGTAATGAAGCTATTATCACTGCTGATAATACTGTTTATGCAGTAGAGAAGGAGGGGGTCGTGTCTTTGGGTAGTGATCAGGGGCCACTCACGTTAAGGAGTGTGTATCACGTGCCGGGCATGAAGAAGAACCTCTTCTCGGTGACCAACGCGGTGGACGCTGGGTATCACGTTCTGTTTGGGCCAACAGACGTGAGGTTCCTTCGCAACGTATCAGCGGTAAAGGCTGATGTTGCTCATGTTGGGAGGAGGGTGAAGAACTTGTTTGTTCTTTCCACCAGTGCCTATGTTGATAGGATGAGGGCCAATGATAGTGCGGCTATCTGGCATGAGAGGCTGGGGCATGTTGGCATGGACAAGCTGAAGGCAATGGCGAGTAGAAGTCTGGTGAGGGGGTTGCCGATGTTGTCCTCCTTTGGTGATGGGCATGTTTGTGCGGGCTGTCAATACGGTAAGGCACATCGCCTTCCGTTTGATAAATCTCAAACAAGGAGCAAGAAACCATTGGAGTGTATTCATGGCGACCTGATGGGACCGACTGTTACTGCCAGCCTTGGTGGAAGCAAATACATGCTTGTCTTGGTTGATGACTACTCAAGGTATACTTGGGTGTACTTCTTAAAGGAGAAGTCGGATGCCTTCCGTTTGTTCGTGGAGTTCAAGGAGTTGGTAGAAGGCCGGCTTGGCTTGCGGATTAAGAAGTTTAGAACTGATAACGGGGGGGAGTTTGTCTCTTCCGAGTTTTCTAACTTCTGCAGGAAGCACGGGATCCAACGGGAGCTTACATGTGCTCACACTCCACAACAAAATGGGGTAGCGGAGCGGAAGATCCGTCATTTGACGGAAACCTGCAAATGCTGGCTGCATGCGAAAGATATCCCGAGGTCCTTTTGGGCGGAGGGAATGTCTTGTGCTGCATATGTTATCAACCGGATGCCACTCAGCCCTATCAACATGAAGACGCCCATTGAGCTGTTGCTGAAGGAGAAGCCGAGTGTTGGACACCTTCGGGTGTTCGGTTCAACTTGCTACGTGCATGTCCCGGATGCTTCACGGACAAAGCTGGATGCGAAGGCAAGGAAACTTGTCTTTGTTGGCTATGATGAGCGGAAGAAGGGATGGAAGTGCATGGACCCTGTGACGAAGAAGTTCGTGGTGTCAAGAGACGTTGTCTTTGACGAGCTGACGTCATATGGAGGTGGCTCGGTGGAGCCTACCGGAAGTAGCAAGGTTGAGGAAGCACCGGTGGAGGCTGCTGAAGGCTTGGAAGAGGAGCTTGCTGTTTCACCAGCAGCTCCTGTTGCTTCGAACTCCGAGGCTGAGCCTTCTGGCTCAGGAAGCAGGGGGAGCACTGCTCAATGCTTGCCCCAGGTAGGAGTGGAGCCTGAAGAAGCAACGGAAGCCGTGAGCAAGGAGCCGTGTCTTCGGAGATCGAAGAGGGTGGTTAAGCCACCGGCTCGGTACTGTGATGGGAATGCAGTGAGCTTTGTCTCCTGCTTCTTTGCGGGTCCTCTGGATGAGCGAGAGCCTGCAAACTTCAACGAGGCCACTGGAGTGAAGGAGTGGGAAGGTGCCATGAAGGAAGAGATTGATGCTCTGAAGAAGAATGAAACCTGGGACCTTGTGCCCAAGGTTGATGGCATTACTCCGGTTACTTGCAAGTGGGTGTATAAGTTGAAGAAGAAGGCTGATGGGAGCATTGATCGGTTCAAGGCTCGCCTGGTCGCTAGAGGATTCTCACAGCAGTATGGAGAAGACTATGAGGAGACATTCAGTCCAGTTGCGAAGATGACGTCTGTAAGAGTGGTGATCGCCTTGGCTGCTAGCAAGGGATGGAGGTTGTGGCAACTCGATGTGAAGAATGCCTTTCTTTACGGAGAGATTGACAAGGACATCTTCATGGATCAGCCGCTTGGTTTCGTCTCTGAGAAGCATCCGGACTATGTCTGCAAACTCAGGAAGGCTCTCTATGGGTTGAAGCAAGCTCCTCGAGCGTGGTATGGGAAGATTGCAGAGTACCTGCAGTTCTGTGGATACCTGGCTTCTAACTCGGATTCAAGCTTGTTCGTCAAGAAGAAGGGAGAGCTAAGAGTCTTGGTCCTGCTGTATGTGGATGATATGATCATCACAGGGAACTCGGAGGAGGAAGTAGCAAGGCTCAGGGAGAGCTTGCTATACGCTTCGAGATGAAAGACTTGGGAGAGTTGCATCACTTTCTTGGTCTGGAAGTGGAGAGGAAGGAGTGCGGGATTCTCATTAGCCAGAAAGGGTATGCTGATCGTATTGTGAAGCGGTTTGGCATGGGCGAAGGGAAGAAGTGCTCTACTCCACTGGAATCTGGGCTGAAGCTTCGACGAGATGAGGGAAGGGTGCTTAATGATCCCTTGGTGTTCAGGGCTCTTGTTGGGAGCTTGATCTATCTGACGATTACAAGGCCGGATATAGCTTATGCTGTTGGCCGAGTAAGTCGGTATATGGCTGAACCAAGGCAATCTCATCTAGTGGCGGCGAAGGGAATTCTGAAGTATGTCAAGGTGACTTCTGAGATGGGACTCCTCTATGGAAGGGATGCGGAGTTTGCGTTGCTCGGGTACACGGATGCTGACTATGGCGGTGATTCGGATGATCGAAGGTCTACTTCAGGTTATGTGTTCACTTGCGGTTCAGCTAGCATCTCGTGGTGTAGCAAGAAGCAGGACTCGGTGTCGGTTTCAACCACGGAGGCGGAGTATAAGGCTTCGGCCTTGGCTGCTCGGGAAGCCGTTTGGTTGAGGAGACTCATAGAGGATGTTCATGAAGAAGTGCAAGGGCCTACTTTACTCCGGGGTGACAATGAGAGTGCTCTCAAACTGGTAAACAATCCAGTGTGTCACGCCAGGACCAAGCATATAGAGATTGATCACCACTTCATCAGGGAGAAGGTGTTGGAGGGGTCTCTGCTGGTCGGGCATGTTCGGAGTGAAGATAATCTTGCTGACATCTTCACGAAGCCGCTGTCGAAGGGGCCCTTTGAACGCTTGCGCAGCTTGCTGGGCTTGGTCACCACTTCTCACTTCAAGGGGGAGTGTTGAAATTTGTGAAGTGGAAGTGGGTGACGGGACAGGCCGCGCGGCCTGTGCGGACAGCTTTGGCGGACTGGGCGGACTGGGCGGACTGAGGTTGCGGCCTGGTGAAAAGTCTGGTGGAAGCCGGCTGTGTTCTGAGCGGGTTGTTGCATGGTGTCCGCGGTTTGGTGCGGCCTGGTATCTGCGGATAGAGAGGCTTGCGGACTGGTGCATTGCTCAGTGGTCGCGGGTGCAAGTTGTGCTGTTGGCGGGTTGGTTCGAGTTCGCGGGAAGCCTTGCGGACTGGTGTGTCCGCGGTTGGGGCTGTTGCGGACTGGACCTTGAGCTTGGCTGAGGCCTTGTCGAGCTCAGGTGTTACAGCAGGTCTTGCTGTGGAGACCGGTTGGCGGACTGTTGTTTGGAGTCCGGCTTGGTGCTACTGCATTGGACAAGTGCGAGGAGCTCGCGGACTGGTTGCGGTCTGTGCTAGGGTGTTTGGCGGACGGGACTTTGTGTCCGCCATGCTCGCACTGGCCCTTGATGGTTTTGACTTGGTCACACTTGGTGTCAAGTTCATGGTGTCCGCCGTATCCGCCAAGTCCGCTGTGACCGGGCGGACTGTTGCTGTTTGCCTTTGGTCGTGGACTTGTGGCGGATTGAGGTGTGAGTCTTGCGGACTGCCTCGGGTTGGTGCGGACTGCCATTGAAGAGGGTGCTGTCCTGAAGCAGTTGGAGCTTTGCGGGCTGGTGCCTTGTCCGCTTAGCTTGGGCGGACTGGAGAGGGTTCGTCATTGGTTGCCTTGCTCCTGGCGGTTTCCCTTGGTGACTGGCTAAGTCCTCGCGGACTGAGCGGACAGTCGTTTTGTGTTCGCGCGGGTTGGGGCGGTGTCGCTATCTCATGGGCGGTGACCACACTCCTCACCTGGCCTATAAATAGGACCCCCCTGGCACATCTACAGTAACCTAAGTAACGTGAGTGAACAGTAATTTGGGTTGGGCGAGTGCTGCGGTCTGTGTTTTTCAGTCCGCGCGGATTGTTTCAGGCTGACGGTTTGCTGTGTGCAGGTCGCGCGGATAACTTCAAGGAGCCAGGAGTTTGGCTGTGACTTCGGTCAGTGCTTGGAAGTGTGCGGTCTCTGCGGACTCAGCAGGAGGTCGCTCTGCGGCTTGTCAGTTCTGTTTCAACTTTCCCAGCTTCAATAACCTGTCCGCCGGCTTCAGGCGGGTAGGGGAGTTCCTCAGTTCGGGTTCAGCAGGAGGCGAATAACGGTCTGTCCGCGCGGCCTCGCGGTCTCGGCGGACTCCGTGGTATTCGGCGGTTTGCAGCATAGCTTGGGCGAGCTCAGCGGTCTCGGCGGTCTCGGCGACCTCGCGGTCTCGGCGGACTGGAGTGCTGTCCGCCCGGCTTGTTTTTGTTCCTTTCTGTTTACAGCTGTAATACTAGCGAAATCATGTCTCGCTATGTATGCCTCGGATTGTAATGAAGTGAATGCATAATAAGATCTTCTTGTGCTTCCATTGTTTTGTTGGGTGCAACCTCTAGTCCTTGGGTTTCCGCAGGTTCAGCGTGCGAACTGGGTAGTTCCGAAGATATTAATTTGGTGTTTGGGCTATCTTGCTGACCACGTTGAGAAAATTTAACAGAGCCTGCTTTCCTTAAAGGCTTGCCTGAGCTGTCCATAATCATCATCAGTTGATTGATGTTTCCTTCAGATTCAAAGCCATCTTTATCTCTTGATGGAGATGCTTCTAACTCTGGGCTAGTAACATAATCTGACACTGAGGGTGAAGTTTGTATCTTACTAGGACCAGCATGCTCCTGGATGAGTTCATCCTCAGCTATAGTGATCAGTCCTATGCATTGGCTATTTTCTGTTTTATTAATATCATCTAGTAATTGCAATAATTCTGTTTCTATAGAATTTTCCTCAGTTGAGAACATCCCAATGTAGGCCTCAGCATCCTCTTCATTTCTGACTCTGATGAAGAAGAGTCAGTCCAGCTTTTCTACTTCTTGTCCACAAAGGATTTCTCTTTCTTGCTTTATGCTAGTGTTCTTTTTCTCACCAGACTCCTTTTTTTACAGGACAGTCTGCTATAATATGTCCTGGCTTGCTGCAACAATTGTTGGAACCCCAGTTTGGATTTGGGCAAAGATCACTATTATGCTTGTTTAGATTGACCCAACATGTATATTCATGGGTCATAGGATTAGTTCCAGGACAGGTCATTCAGAAGGACTCTCCAGCTTTGCAGAAAAGAAGTGAAAGAAATGCAGTCAAGACAAAGGCAGAAAATCAGATCGACGATCGTCGAACGTAGTTCGACGAACGGCGATCTCCGCTCGACGAATTCTGAGCTCGACGAACTGCAAGATCCGATCGACGAATGCAGACAAGATATTCAGCTCGACGAATCCAGCTGAGTTCGACGAACGTCGAACTCAGGTCGATGTTTGCAGACAGATTCTCAGGTCGACGATCTTGCATCTCAGCTCGACGCTTGATTGACTCGACGAACTTTCTGATCGACGATTTCTGTGGAATCAGTAACAGTTGGCAGAATTAATTTGGGATTAATTACAGTCAACATTCCCAGTGAAAATAGCCGTTCAAATGGACAGTTACAGTTGGATTAATTTTAGATCAATTTCCAAAGCATATTCTACTCTTGGGAATGCTTCTTCAGCCATAAAATCTACAGATTTCATATACAGATATATAGACAGAGAAAACATACAGAGATAATATAGAGAAAGAGAAAAACAAGTACAGTAACACAATAGAAAGGGCAATATCACTTGAACAACAACTAGAAGCCCTAGACCAGAGGAGATAACAATATCAAGAGAAGAAAAACATCCATTCATATCAGAGTCTTCTTCTTCCTCATTCCTACAGGACAACTTCAAGGACAACAAAACTCTATCTGTCAGAAGTTCCTGAAGCATCACTGGTCCAGGCCTGAAGATTGAAGGCCTATCACCCTGAAGCAGTGCTCCAGTATTCCTGATCCATTCAAGATCTCAGGGGAGCAAGCTGCTAACATCTTTCCACTCAAATCTTCTCTCTGATTGTTGACAGAGAAGATACCATCACCCATTTTCCCTCTCCTGTAAAGGGTTGTGACTCCTTTAAAAGTCATTTCTGGTTGCAAGTCTCCTTATCAAAAGACTTGAGGTTTGGTTTTTGGGGACCTTATCAAAACCCATTGGTGCCAGGACACCTGATCAACTCCTTCCTGCAGTGGATTCCTACCAGGGTGGTAGAAGAGTGGACTACCCAGATTTGGGGAACCACTATAAAAATCCTTGTGTCTTCTGTGTGGCTTGATCTTCTTTCTTTATTCTGTGCTGTGATTTTTCTCTAATCAGCTTAGTTAAGATCTATCTCTTTCAATTGGTATCAGAGGGAGGTTGGTTAAACTACCACACCTTGGTGGTTGTACAGGCTAACACCTGAACCAAAAGATCCTTTGGTAGATCTTAAAAATCTTTTGAGTTTATCATGGCACAAATGGAAGAGATTTCAAGCACCAGACTCCTATGTGCAATCTAAACTTGCTTGCACTATGGAAGACAAGGATTAGGTTTTACATGAACTCCATTGATGAATGTATTTTCAATTCCATCTTATCAGGTCCATCTCAAACAACAAGTTCAAATGTTGTTCCTTCTCCTCAATGGACAGATGCCCAGAAAAGACTAAAGATTGCTGATGCTCAAGCAATGAACATTCTAGCACAATCAATGTCTGATGACATTTTTGAAGATATTGCTGAATGTTCATCTGCAAAAGAAATGTGGGACACACTCACAGCAATGGCTGCAGGATCACTAAAGAAAGCAATCTAGAGGCTGACAACAGGTGTATATTTGATGATTCACCCAGCACATCTGTAGATGAAGAAGAATTAAAAGCAAGAGAGTTCTGCCTCATGGCCATCAATGCCTCTTGCAGCACTTCTAAAGAAGAATCAGACTCTGAAGCAGAATCAGAAGAAGAACTGGTAATAACTACCCTTGATTTTACACCAGAAATATTTGAAAATCTCAACAAAATTTCTGTTCAACATATTCGTCGAACGGAGCTCGACGAAATCAACTCAATTCGTCGAACGGCGCTCGACGATCTCTGAACAGAGAATTATCTTTAACTGGATTAGATTGTGTGGTCGACGAAGTCATTGCCGTTCGTCGAACTCTGCTCGACGAACTCACTCAAAATCGTCGAACGCAAAATTTCAGGACAAAAACTTTAAACCAACAAACAATCTTCCTGAATGTTCTTTTATTTCTGACTATTATAACAGAGAACCAGGACCCAATATTTTTTGGGTCCAGAGCTCCTAACATCTTCTTGCAGGAAAAGAATTCAGTCCAGCAAACATACAGGCTATATCAGTGGCTGTCAGATTTGGGCAAAGAAATGTAATGAGGGGGAGAATGGTTGAATAATGGTTATGCAAAATAGGGGGAGATGCCTCTAAATGCAACTACAGAAGTTCTAGCAGCAGCAACAAACAACAAGCCATAATAATGCAGATTTGGACAAGGATCATCAATAGCAACAACAGTTTTTCTTGATCCAGATTTAGGGGGAGATTATTTGTAATTGTATTTACTTGTATTTCTTTTTGTTTTGGATGTAAATAGTGTCTTTACCCAAATAGGGGGAGATTGTTGGAACCCCAGTTTGGATTTGGGCAAAGATCACTATTATGCTTGTTTAGATTGACCCAACATGTATATTCATGGGTCATAGGATTAGTTCCAGGACAGGTAATTCAGAAGGACTCTCCAGCTTTGCAGAAAAGAAGTGAAAGAAATGCAGTCAAGACAAAGGCAGAAAATCAGATCGACGATCGTCGAACGTAGTTCGACGAACGGCGAACTCCGCTCGACGAATTCTGAGCTCGACGAACTGCAAGATCCGATCGACGAATGCAGACAAGATATTCAGCTCGACGAATCCAGCTGAGTTCGACGAACGTCGAACTCAGGTCGACGTTTGCAGACAGATTCTCAGGTCGACGATCTTGCATCTCAGCTCGACACTTGATTGACTCGACGAACTTTCTGATCGACGATTTCTGTGGAATCAGTAACAGTTGGCTGAATTAATTTGGGATTAATTACAGTCAACATTCCCAGTGAAAATAGCCGTTCAAATGGACAGTTACAGTTGGATTAATTATAGATCAATTTCAAAGCATATTCTACTCTGGAATGCTTCTTCAGCCATAAAATCTACAGATTTCATATACAGATATATAGACAGAGCAAACATACAGAGATAATATAGAAAAAGAGAAAAACAAGTACAGTAACACAATAGAAAGGGCAATATCACTTGAACAACAACTAGAAGCCCTAGACCAGAGGAGATAACAATATCAAGAAGAAGAACATCCATTCATATCAAGAGTCTTCTTCTTCCTCATTCCTACAGGACAACTTCAAGGACAACAAAACTCTATCTGTCAGAAGTTCCTGAAGCATCACTGGTCCAGGCCTGAAGATTGAAGGCCTATCACCCTGAAGCAGTGCTCCAGTATTCCTGATCCATTCAAGATCTCAGGGGGAGCAAGCTGCTAACATCTTTCCACTCAAATCTTCTCTCTGATTGTTGACAGAGAAGATACCATCACCCATTTTCCCTCTCCTGTAAAGGGTTGTGACTCCCTTTAAAAGTCATTTCTGGTTGCAAGTCTCCTTATCAAAAGACTTGAGGTTTGTTTTGGGGACCTTATCAAAACCCATTGGTGCCAGGACACCTGATCAACTCCTTCCTGCAGTGGATTCCTACCAGGGTGGTAGAAGAGTGGACTACCCAGATTTGGGGAACCACTATAAAAATCCTTGTGTCTTCTGTGTGGCTTGATCTTCTTTCTTTATTCTGTGCTGTGATTTTTCTCTAATCAGCTTAGTTAAGATCTATCTCTTTCAAATAACAAAAAATTTTACTAGAAGTTTGTTTACCAGGTTTGGAACCATACCTTTCCTCTTTAGAGGTTTTCTTCTTTCCCTTGTAGCTGTCATCCTTGGAGTAAGAGGAAAAGGAAGGTCTTCTCCTCCAGTTCGTTTTCTTCAGGAACCTCTGGAATTGCCTAGAAAAGGCAGCAAGCTCCTCATCAGTATTATGGACATCTGTTGTGCTTGTGTCTGAACTTTTTGAATCAGTATCAGCAACTGTTCTGGGCGGAGGAGTCTTTCTCCTGCCCTTCTTTGTAGCTTCAACTTTGAAAGCCACAGACTTATCTTTACCATAAGACCTGCTTCTCTTTTCCTCTTCCTTTCTGACAATCAAGTACATTTCTTAGGACAGTAATTTTCCAAACAAGGTTGAAGGAGGAGTATCTGCAAGTCTGGCCTCTTCTCTGATGGCACAAACCTTGGTATCCCAATCCTTGGTTAATGATCTGATAAACTTGTCATTCAGTTCATAAGTGCTGAGGACTCTTCCATAAGTCATCAGCTCATCGACAATTCTGAAGAACTTTTCATAGCATATAACTATGTTATCTGTCTTGGCTTGTCTGAAACTCTCATATTCTTGATTGAGCATAGATTTCCCATCCTCTTTTACTTCTCCTGTCCCCTCCATGTAGACAATTAAAGTGTCCCACATTTTCTTTGAAGTTTTGCAGTGGACTAAATTTTGAAATGTAGAATCATCTATGACACTAACAATTATGTTTTGTGCCATCTTATCCAAAGTGGCTAAGATAATCTCATCTTTGGTCATCTCAGAATAACTCTTTGGAGTTTTCAGATTTGCATCTAGAACATATGTTTTCATAGGGATGAAAGGCCCTTTTTGAACTGTGATGTAAATTCTTGGATCAGATGCCTACATGAATAATCTGACCATTTCTTTCCATATGCCAAAGGTTTCTATTCTATAAATTGGAAGTTTCATGGATCCAAGTTCTTTGTAATTTTCTCCTGAGCCCATCTTGGATATCTTATTACTGCCTTTAAGATACACTCAGTCTGTTAAGCCTAATTTTGAGCAACCTGGCTGTGATACCATTTGAAAGAATTAGTTTCAAGATTGTCTAAACACCTAGAGGGGGGGGGGGGGGTGAATAGGTTCAATTCCAATTATTCTTACTCAGTTAATAAATTGATCACATCACAGTTATAAATTCTATAGCTATCACATTACACAATCATCCAATCACAGCATGCACACAGATTTATAGTGGTTTCCCAAATGATGGGTACATCCACTTTCCCCCTTCGCCTATCTAGCACTACACTAGATTCGGCAAAACTTCCTTCCACCTTCTTAGATCCTCAGATCTTACAACTCAGAACCCAAACTGGTTCCTACAGCTCACACTTCAACAAGTGCTACAACTCAGGCTCTTCCTAAGAACCCTACCTCAGAGCGAATCCACACTACTACAACTCAGGCAATCAAGCCTTACCTCAGCCTTTATAATCACAGGCTTACAACTCAGAGATTGAAATCTCTTACACTTAGATCTAAAATAGATATTACATAAAATTGATTAAGAGAATGTTTCTTCCTTAACCCAGATAGAGAGAGGTGAGGGAATCTTGATCAGATCTTGATGGATCCGCTTTCTCCTGTTCTTTGCTGTAATGAATCTGATTTAACCTGACTTAGCTTATTCAAAGAGTCTTGAAAGAGAGAACCTAGGTTGAATCTTCTTGAGAAGTTGGTGTAGATCCAGCTTCTTCCTCCTTGAGGAATTAAATCCGCAAAACACTAATAGATCTGATGAGATGCTATCCCCTTCTCTAATTTCGAATCAGAATCTTCTTGCTGTAAAGAATTCTGTGAATTCTTCTTGGAGAATTCCTCTTTATTTTCTCTTTGTCTTCTATTATTATTTTTCTTTGATAGCTCAGCTCTATTTATAGATCACATCTGAGGCAACCGACTGACCTGGTAGTTGACTGACATCTGACAATTCTGACATGTCTATCAGCCTTGACGAATCTAGCAGCAGTCAAGTTTACAATCTTGAGATTTGGCACTTAGAGTTATTTAACTCAGCTGAATGTGTCGAGACATAAGGATAGTATGCGCCCATACAGATGAAGTATGTGTCAACACAATTACCCGAGTGTCGACACACTTCCTTTGGTGTTGTCGACAAACTTCAGAAACTGTCGACATAGCTCTTCATTTAGTCTCAACACTGCCTTTGTAGAATGTGTCGACATACTTCAGAATTTGTCGACATAGTTCTTCATTCAGTCTCAACACTACCTTTGTAGAATGTGTCGACATACTTCAGAATCTGTCGACACAACTGATGTAGACTCAAACTCTATAAGTCGACACAACTCCTGTGTGTCGACACAACTCTTTATCAATTTCTCGACACAGTTGTTTTAAAATGTGTCGACACAAGTCCACTGTGTCGACACGGCTTCTCCAAATGTCGACCCAAGTCCTGGATGTCGACATAGTTGCTTATTTATAATTCCTAGTACAACAAGGTCTAAGTGTGTCGACACAAGTTATGAGTGTCGACACAGTTGATGTCGGCTTAACCTCTGGGTGTCGACACAAGTCCTGTGTGTCAACACAGACTTGCTTCTTGTCTCGACACAGCTCCTTCAAAGGTGTCAACACTAAATAAGTGTCTCGACCCTTTTGTACTTAGAATATTTTCTGCATTCTTCTGTCTGTACAAGCAAACACAATACACCATCAATTACAACCTGATGTATATCATTGAGTCAGACGAGGCTTCTCCAAATCAGGTACATAATTTTCAATGTACCCAACAAGCATCGTGCCCCTTTCGATCGCACAGAACACAGAGCAAATCCTCTTTGGGAGCACTTTGAATCTCATGCACCTGCTACTGCCTTTGAGCTCCCGACCTCTTAAAGCATTTCTCAAATGGATGGCCTGGCAGGCAACAGAAACAGCACACCACCTTATTTATTTTCTTTGAAGCAGGACCAGAATCCCGGGAGTCCTTACCATTATCAAATTTTCTCTTTTCTTTTCTCAAGATCGTACCACAATCCTTGACATTCCCAATAGCCTCAATTCTCAAGGCAAGTCTCACTACTCTCGCATCGGTCCCGAATTGATAGGTCTTAGCGAACTGCTGGATGTCATTTTGGAGGCCGCCCAAGAAACCTTTAACTCTGCAATCCTTAGCAACTATCAACTCAGAAGCAAACCTATTCAATTTAATAATCTGGCTCTCAAACTCAACCACTGCGGGGGCCTGCCCACCAGGCTACTATCCTAAGGTGGTAACCAATAATGCCTGCAACTGTGCTTGCATTTCCACCACTTGGCATGCTAGAGTCTCCATGCTCTGGTGCAGTTCTACAATCACGGCCTCACCCTGTGCTCCTGACGACTCGCCCTCAAACTGGGGAGTCGATCCTACCACAACATGCTCGGGCGACATTCTAATAGCGCAAAGAATATGTAATTAAAACCTAGCTTAACTGCTAGAACCAAGCAACATAGTCTAGACAAAACATACTTAAGTACTTGCTAAAGTTGCCACTTGCTCTGGGATTTTCAATCATGATATCATGCCTAAACTTAGGATGATAAGCTGTCATCCTACTGACTCATGTGCCTAAACCATGAAAGCATGAATTTCTTACTCTTTTTGCCTAAACCATGTAAATATTTAGCTTGACACGTGTGCAGATGCAATGTTTTGTCATGCATGTTGTGCTATGCAATCTAAAAAGGCCTTAATTAATGTTATGAGTGGTGTACACATGAAATGTTATGCATCTCATACTACATAACATCACATGTAACGGAAAAAGAAAACGTGTTAATGGGCACCCATATGATGATGGTTATGCATCCCATACTACATAACTGTCACATGTTTCCACCTATGGTGGATCCATATACAAACACATATTATGAATCCCATACTACATAATATGCCTTGTATACTTCTTATCATGCTATGAGTGTAATGTTCATACTTCAGCCAAGACGTATTGATGACACATCGGTGTGTGTATGAAATGACACTAGACAACTAACACTAACTAGTGAAGGTTGCTTGACTAATTGCCAGACTACCTCCCTATGATACCAACTGTAACAACCCGATATATCAGAATAAGGAGAAAACACGCGTCGTGATGCCACGTTGGCAGGGGATAACAACAGACGTTCAGGCGAGACCATAACAAAACACTTTTCAAAAGATTTATGACTTATTTAAGGAAAATACAATTTTAGGTTAAGCAGTTAGCCGTATCGCTCAGCTTAGTGGATTAACTAGTCCACGAGTAAAAATATAGTTATACGCTACGGAAAAATACTTTGATTACGTTGATTTTAACACCATACATGAGTATAAGCATCCCCTAAGGACAACTCATGCTATGCAAGACTCAAGATTTATAATAAGTATAGAAAATGTCTTTACGCTATCTAGAAAGTAGTGTTTTAGTTTTAAAAGAGATGACGAGTATGAAGTACTAATAGTAGAGTTTGTAAGTTAAAATATCTAACATGCAACCTAGCATAAAGCCTTCCCAGAGAGCAAGGACCAACAGCCATAATAAACGGGTAACTCAGCAGCTTAGCAAAGTAATTAACATTCCAAAAGAAAACCAACAGTGGTCGTCAACAATCCTGACACGAACCCACTGGTGATCATGTATGTCTGTACTAAAGTAAACAACCCAAAAACTACCTCACAATGGTGAGGAAGACCTCTGCAACACAGCAGTCCACTAGTAAGAACCCAACTTAGCCGCTCAAACGGTTATTGCCCTGAACTCGAGACATTCAAAAGAAGAACACCTCAGCAAGGAAAATACAAGTGATTAAGGAAAATAATCAGGTAAATGTGCAAAGTAAGAGATAGGTTTACCAAACCCGAGTATTAAAATGCTGAAAACCACAGTTGGATAGCCAAGTAAATATAAGTACAGTAAAATCTGAAGTTGAAAGTGCAGCTAGATCTGATATACTCTAGAGGGGGGTGAATAGAGTATATGGTGCTTGAAAACTTTTTACAACAATTGTTGTAATCTGAGTGAACAGGGAAGCAGCTATTAAATCTAATTAAAAAATAGCCTACAACAGAAATTAATCACAGATCTAAACTAATCACAAAACAATCACAGCCAGAAACAAAAGATAAAGATAAGCAAGCCCGCAGACACAAGGAGCTATAGTGGTTCCCCTAAACTTGGGTACATCCACTCTTCTACCACCCTAGGTAGGAATCCACTGCAGGATGAGTTGATCAGGTGTCCTGGGCACCAATGAGCTTTTGATAAGGTGCTCAAAAACCAAATCAGATTTTTCGATCAGGTGTCTTGCCACCAATGAGCTTTTGACAAGGTGCTCAAAAACCAAGCTCAAACTTTTGAAGGGAGTTTGAAAACCCTTTACAGAGATGGGGATGAGAGAGTTATGGAAGTCTTCTCTTTCTCAGAGCAACTAAGAAGACTATGTGGATTTGATGTTGTCAAAGCTCCCCCTGAGTTCTTGAGATATTCAGGAAATGAAGCTTTGATGTAGGGTGATAGGCCTTCAGAAGTTGATCTCCAGCAATTGATGATTTCAGCAACAGCTAAAATGTTAGGTGTCTGGAGTCTTGAAAGATATTGGCCTTGAACACTTGAATCAAAGGTGATCTCTAGATTTTTGATTTGTTGATCTCCTTTTGTGTGTGTTCTTGAGAGAATTCCTTGAGACAGAGAATATTTTGTTCTTGTTCTTCTTGTCTGTGTTCTGAGTGATAGATAGATTCCAAAAATCTTGTATTTTATTCTCTGGTATTTAATAGAAGAACATCCTCTGTCAAGAATAGCCGTTGGCCAGTCATTAATTGCATCCATAATTGCAATTGTCTTCTGGAGAAAAGTCCAAAGAAACATTCTTTGATAATCCCTTGAAACTTGGTCCAGAAATAAATGAAAACGGCTAGAAAATCTTCTGAATTAATTGCTGAATAACTCCTTAACTGTTCTGGATTTGAATCTTGAAAATCCTTGAAGTCATCAGAAAATCGTCGAACTGAGCTCTGCTATCGTCGAACTGAGCTCAGCGATTTGGACTTATACAGCAAAACAAATCGTCGATCTGAGCTCAAAGATCGTCGAACTGAGCTCAGAGATAGAGATCCAATACTGAGTCAAGATCGTCGAACTGAGCTCGCATATCGTCGAATGGAGTTCGACGATTTGTTGAAGTTGAGCTCAGCGATCGTCGAATGGAGTTCGACGATCTGTCAAAGTTGAGCTAGACGATCGTCGATTGGAGTTCGACGATTCGTCGTGCTGAGCTCGACGATATGACTTAGTCTCAAACTGAAAATCCTTGGTCTTGAGGGCAGCTTCCAAACCTAGACTTCTAACCCTTAGACTCAATTCTAATTGACCTTTAGATCTATACAGGAGGTCAAAAATAGGTTTCCTAAAGACATAGTGATCCTGACCCAAATTAGTAATAGGGTGTTCCAACAATCTCCCCCTATTTGGGTTAGGATTACTATTTACAGAACTTGGAAAAATCAAATAACAACATACACAACAACAAAACAGAAATGCAATAAACTGGACATAGCAGAACCACAGATATATATATCATCCCAGACAGAAATCAGAAGTCAAAATGATTGTCACCTTACATAGTTATTTCTTCTCCTTGCTCTTTATGAGTTTGATTTCTCTACTGCGGTTGAGAGCTTCCTTCTTTGATCTTGTATCATCTGCTACACCTAAAGAGGTTTGCTGTTTGGGCCTTGGAACTACAGCTTCAGGATGCAGCTCCATGTATCTATCAAAATCAAAGAATTTGCTTGAGCCATATCTTTCCAATTCCTTCTTTCTCTGTTCAAACAGTGTAGTGATGTTGGAGGAGTCTCTTCCTTGCTCTTTAGCCTTTTTAATCTGATCCAGTGCAGCAAGCTCTTTCATCCTGACAGTCCAAGCAGTTGGATTATTTTCAGGATCTTCAAATGGCACTGGTGGCTCATATCTATTGGATGGATTATCCTGAGAAGGTCTGGATGAAACCACTTCCTTTAGCTTATAGGGAAAAGGACCTGAGGTTGTGTCTGATGAGATTTGTCCTTCCCTGGAGTAAGGATGTTGCCTTGAATAACCTTTTTAATAAACTTGGAATTCCCTTTGATTTCCTCTGTAGTTTCCTCTTCTGGATTGAGAACCTCTAGACTGGCTTCCCCTATGATAAGATCTGGCATGTGGCTGATAGGGGGTTTGGCTTTTAGCATGAGGTTGAGCAGCTGAGCTTCCACCTGCACCTGCATCAGGAGGAGGTTGTGGAGGAGGATGAGGATGTTGAAATTGGGAAGATCCTTTTTCATACTTCCTCTTTTTCTTCATTACTTTGAGTTGGTTCTTTGAATACTGCATCCAGTGCTCAGTTATGGGGCAGTCATGAAGAATGTAATATGGAATGTCATTGTTGTCCTTGACTTTGGCTGGAGGTACTCTCTTCATGGCTTAGCTCCTTGCCTTTCTCTTCCTGGCAATAGTGGCAGAGGTGTCATCAGAATATGTCCTGAACTCATCACTTTCAGAACTTTGCTCATCATAAAGAGCATCAACCTTTTTCATCAACTCTTTCTTGAGCTGGGTTGAAGCAGATGAAGCAGCAGTGATTGGAGCAGCAGCAAATACACACTAGTAGCTATAGAAGTTGAAGCAGAAGAAGTAGTAACAGCAGATACAGAAGGTTCTGGAGCAGCACTCTTAGAAGGTATGGCAGCAGTAATATCAGCAGAAGTAATAATAGTAGATACAGAAGTTGTAGCAGCAGTAATAACAATAGCAGTTGGGGCAGCAACAGTTTCACTTTCAGAAACAACAATATCAGCAACAGGAGGAAAATCATCAGCAAACACAGAAGGCTCAAAATCATGTGCCTCTGTCATCTGCATATCCTCAGAAACAGCAACATGTGTAGCAGCAACAGAAATATCAACAAAACTTTCAGCAGGAAGGGCAGCAGCATCAGAAACAACCATGCTTTCAGCAGGAGTAGCAGCAACATATACTGAATTGACAAAAGAAGTTATGATGCAGGGGTCACAACATGAGAAGGGCACAAGGGCCTTGGAGAGATCCTCTGGGTGCTGGACAGCAACTCTCTCTGGAAAACAAGCTTTCTCTGGCAGACAACTGAAATATATTGAATCAAACACTGAGAGTAAGGACCTGATGTCCACTGGAAAGACTGCAACTGTAGGTGGAACTGGAGCTTGAGGAAGAACAGCAGCAGCAGCAGCAACAAAAGCTGAAGAAACAGCAGGCAAGCTCACTTCATAGGGCATCTCCCCCTGCCTAGATTCAGATAAAGCTGGATCAAGGCACACTGCTGAAGGGATTGCCTGAGGGAATAAGGAGGAGGGCCTGGCAGAAAGAGCTGCCACTGACTGGAGTAATGGAGTCAAGGAGGTCTCCAATAGAAGAGATAGCCTGGGAGCTAGCAATTCATATATCCTGTCAGCTAGGGCTGGAAGATCTACTTGCTCAGCAGTGACTGGAGCAGAGGTAGAGGATGGAGGTGGAGCTATTGGTGATGGTAGTGGAGAGCTGGTGTATTGGGGAAGAGATGGTTGAGGTGTGGGTAAAGTGGTGATGGAAGACAATGGGATTGAGATAGATGGTGTGAAGATGGGTTGATCAATGATCTCTTGTAGAAGTTCCTGGTAAGAGGTTGATGAGGAGGGAAGCTCAGGAGGTGATGATGGTGAGTCATCCATGAAGGAATCATCAATAAGAGTGAATGAGGGAATGGAGGGTGATGTGGCAGTGTCTGGTTGAGGGTAGGAGTATAATGGATGGAATAGTTCTTCTGTTGTTGGTAGAGTAGGGATTGGAGATGGTATAGATGTTGGAGATGGGCTGGAGATGATGATAGTGGATGGAGTTTGAATGGTGGAGGGAATTTGAATGGTGGATGGAATTTGAATGGTGGATGGAATTGGAGAAGATGGAATTGGAGGAGGAGGAGAGGCAACAGCAGGCAGGTCATCTGCAGGGGAAGAGACCTGAGGGGAAGTGACTATGGCAGTCCTGGTGCCTGAAGGTGTGCTGGAAGAGGGCCTGCTGGGCTTGATGATCTGCCTGTCCCATTTACCAAATAGGGCACATGACAGTCTCTTGGAAGCATTAATGTGTATCCCAGATGATACTAGCAATGCAGGGCATCTGTTCTGCAGAAAAAGGCCTAAAATCCTCCCAAAATTCACAAAACTCTTATTAATTTTCTTTTTAATTAGGTCAAAGAAGACCTCTCCCCAGTTCAAATTCTTCGTGTCCACTATAGCTCCCATTAAGCATAGCTGATACCTAAAAATAGTATCATGGGCAGAGTGCTTAGCCAACAGGACCTTCCCAACTACATCAGCCAAGAACCTATACTCCACAGACAGGTTCTTCTTCAGCAGCTTGCTAGGGTTAGCCTCAGAATGACCCATTCTTGCAAGCAAATCAGCAAATTCCTCTCCAGATAAATCAACAGAATCTCCACCAGAGCTCAACTCAAAAACTTCTGTCAGAATTACTGGGGTCAAGGGTACCTGAGTGCCAGAAATTGATCCAACGATTGTGTTTTGATCCTGGTTGTGGGCAGTATAGACCCACTCTTTAATCTCATCAGCAACAATTTTAATCCTGGTGGTCATGATTGTAGCAAGTTTCTGCTCCTTGAACAACTCCAAGATGTCCTGGAAAACTTGATCTGTTGTGCTGAAGGACTCCATGTCAATGTCAAAGCCGACATCGAATTTCATGGCGGCAAGAACAGCAACAGAAACATCCATGGTTACCTGCAAAGATTCAACAAACAAAATGACCAAGTGCAGAAATGTTTGGAGGGAAAGAAAGTTTTTGCAGAGAAATCGAAAGCGTAAAAGGAGAACGACGGCGAAAAATGAATTTTATATTAGGGTTCGACGCAGAAAAGGAAAGATCGTTGAACTCAGTTCGACGATCGGGGCTTCTAAAGGAATCTGAAGAGTCTTCAAAATCGTCGATCTCCGTTCGACGATATTGGAGAGCGTCGAGCTCTGTTCGACGATCATTCAGAGAACAAAATCGTCGAGCGCCGTTCGACAATCGTTGACCGGAAGAAATAGTACATACTATCTGAAAGACGCTGAACTCAGGTCGACGATTTCGGAAATCGTCGATCTCCGTTCGACGATCTGGGGGAAAATCGTCGAGCGCAGTTCAGAGACCAGAAAAACTCTAGACACTAAGAAAAATCAAGATGTTTGCCTAGTCTTGGTCAATTTTTAAACTTTTAAAATCTTGGATATTATTTAAGACTTCCTCCATCTAACATTCCTAACTGATTTAGGAAGAAGGTGTGTTTCTTTTCATCCAAGGGCTTGGTGAAAATATCTCCCCTTTGTAAATCAGTTGGGATATATTGAAGTTCAATTTTGTTTTTCTCAACATTATCCCTTAAGAAGTGATGCCTGATCTCTATGTGTTTTGTCCTACTATGGAGGACTGGATTTTGAGCTATAGAAATAGCACTAGTGTTATCACAAAAGATTTTAGACTTCTCTAAGTTGTAGCCATAGTCTAGGAGTTGGTTTTGAATCCACAAGATTTGTGAACAACAACTGCCTGCAGCCATATATTCAGCTTCAGCAGTTGAAGTTGACACAGAAGTTTATTTCTTACAAAACCAAGAGACAAGTCTGTCACCAAGGAACTGACAAGTTCCACTGGTGCTTTTCCTGTAAATTCTACATCCAGCATAATCAGCATCAGAAAATCCAGTTAAATCAAATGCTGAATCTTTTGGATACCAGAGACCTAGATTTGGACAACTTTTAACATACTTGAGAATCCTCTTTACTAATGTTAGGTGTGACTCTCTAGGGCTTACTTGGAACCTAGCACATATACATGTAGCAAACATTATATCTGGTCTACTAGCTGTAAGGTACAGTAAAGATCCAATCATTGCTTTATATGTTGTCTGATCAACAGGTTTCCCATGTTCATCAGCATCTAATACAGCATTGGTAGGCATAGGTGTTTTCATACAAGATGCTTCAGACATGCCAAATTTCTTAACCAATTCATTTGCATACTTGGTTTGAGAAATAAAGATGCCTTCAACATGTTGTTTGACTTGCAATCCTAGAAAGAAGGATAGCTCACCCATGCTACTCATTTCAAATTTAGAATGCATTAGGTTGGAAAACCTTCTGCACAATTTTGAATCAGTAGAACCAAAAATAATATCATTTACATAAATCTGTACTAGTAGGGTAGGGACTTATGGGTTCTAATGAAAAGAGTTTGGTCTACTCTACCCCTTATAAATCCATTTTCCAAAAGGAAGCATGCTAGGGTCTCATACCATGCTCTAGGAGCTTGCTTGAGACCATATAATGCTTTGTTCAATTTAAAAACATAATCAGGTTAAGTTGGAGAGATAAAACCTGGAGGTTGTCTGACATATACTTCTTCTTTGATGTCTCCATTGAGAAATGCACTTTTGACATCCATCTGATATACCTTGAATCCTTTATGTGCTGCATAAGCTAAAAAGAGTCTGATGGCTTCCAATCTTGCAACTGGTGCAAAAGTCTGGTCATAGTCTATTCCTTCTTCTTGAGAATATCCTTGAGCAACTAGCCTTGCCTTGTTCCGTATAATTACTCCTTGATCATCCAGTTTGTTTCTGAACACCCACTTTGTTCCAACAATGGAGTGATCCTTAGGATTTGACACTAGTTCCCACACTTTGTTCCTTTCAAATTGATGAAACTCTTCTTGCATTGCAATGATCCAGTGTGGATCTTGCTCTGCATCTTGAATGGACTGAGGTTCAATTTGAGATAGGAAGCAAGTGTGCAACAGGTTTTGGTTGACCTGATTTCTGGTTTGCACACCAGCTGAGATGTCTCCAATTATTTGGGAAATTGGATGATCTCTTGATGTTACTAAATCAACAGGGGGTGTTGATTGTTCACCAACCTGTGTTATTGTTTTCTATTGTGGTACAATAACTAGCTCTTCAGGTTGTTTCTCTTAAATGTGTTGAATACTTTCTTCATCTTCACTGCTTTCCTCTTTTTGATTAACCTGTAACTTGTTCAAGTTTTCAACAAGAGAATGTTCCTGCAAAGGTTCTATGATAGAAGAGATCTTCTCCTTGAAAGATATGTTAGATTCATCAAATGATATATGAACAGATTCCTCAATTTTTAGAGATGATTTATTATAAACCCTATAAGCCTTACTAATCATGGAGTATCCCAGAAACACTCCTTCATCAGCTTTAGCTTGAAATTTTGCTAAATATTTCTTGTCATTATTATGTATATAGCAGATGCAACCAAAAACTCTAAAATAATCAACTTTAGGTTTCTTCCCTTTGAGTAATTCATAAGGAGTCTTTCCCTTTAGTTTATGTATCAAACTTCTATTCAGCACATAGTTGGAGGTGTTCACTGCCTCTGCCCAAAAGGATAGAGAAAGGTGAGCATCTGACAACAATGTAGTGGCAGATTCAATAAGGGTTCTATTTTTCCTTTCAGCTACCCCATTTTGTTGAGGAGTTCTAGGAGCTGAGAAAGTATGCCTGATCCCTTCACTCTGACAGAACTCTTGCATAAGAAGAGAATCAAACTCTGTCTCATGATCACTTCTGATCAGGGCAATGTGAGTATTGAACTCAATCTGTATACATTTGAGAAACTCTGTCAAACATTTAAAGTTATCAGACTTCTTCCTCAGAAAGGACACCCAAGTAAATCTAGAGAAGTCATCTACAACTACTAAGGTATAAGATTTCCCTCCTAGGCTTTGTACTGTGATGGGTCCAAAAAGATCCATGTATAACAGATACAATATCCTAGGTGAATCACTCTTATTAAGTGACTTAAAACTATTTTTATTTGCTTGCCTAATTGACAAGCCCTGCAGAGTCCTTCCTTCTTGTAGGGGCCAGGAGGTAGTCCTCTAACAAGGTTGTCCTTGGATAGCCTAGCAATAGTTCTAAGGTTTAAGTGTCCTAGTCTTTTATGCCATAAGATATTTGGTCTACAGACAGAATTGAATAGGCAAATATCTATATATGTTGAAAGAAAATCTACTAGATAGATGTTACCTTTCCTTTTACCTGTCAGCACAGTTGTGTTGTCCTCTGACTTGATCTTGCATAATGCTTTGCTGAAGGTCACCTGGTAGCCTTCATCACATAGCTGACTGATGCTTATTAAGTTGTGCTTCAGTCCTTCCACAAAAGCTACCTTCTTGAATGTTACTGATCCAATCTGGACTGCACCATATCCTTTAGTTTGTCCAAAGTTTGAATCACCAAAGATAACTTTGGGTCCAAGCTTGGCTCTAAAGGATGTGAGGTTGTCCTTGTTTCTTGTCATGTGCTTAGAGCACCCACTATCCAAGTACCATTATTGGTTAGATGTTGGATAGGTCTTCACCTGCACATAAGATAATTCATTTATTTTTGGTCCAGTTTACCTTGGGCCTAGGTTGATAACCTTTAAACTCTGAAATAAAAGACATCACAGGTTGACTCTTATAACCTTCAGGATGATATCTCCTTGGAGGTATAATCCATTCAGTATAAGGGTTAAAGATTTGGGATGAAGGACCCCTAGGATTGGATTTTGATTTGCCCTTGAAAGAGTTTCCAGAGCTCTGATCTTTATTCGACGATCGTGGAGCTGCGTTCGACGATCTTGGGTCAGATCGTCGAGCACCGTTCGACGATCAACTATGGCAGAGTTTAGGAACTTGAGATCGTCGACCTGAGTTCGACGATTTTGCCTGAGATCGTCGATCTGCGTTCGACGATCGTCGAGCTCCGTTCGACGATTTCTGCTGGAACTTCGTTTTCTTGGGCAGATCAGAATTTTTCCTAGCTACCTCTACAACTCCCTTTCCTTTATCAGAAATGAACTTGATTGGAGTTGTTAGAACTATGGGTTGGCTGGATGAAGCACCCAAGCCCAGTGTACTATTAAATCTGGAGTTCACTGTGCTTGTGATGTCCATCAGCTTGATACTTCTCCCATTAAGGGATTCTTCAAGCTTCTTGGCCTCAGATAGCTCACCTTTCAGTGAGGCTATCTGCTCCCTACAGTACTCCAACTCCTGAGAGAGTTTGAGGTTTTCTGACTTTAAGGTATTATGTTCAGACAAATGATTTCTGAGAGAGATAATTTCCTTCTCAGATTTTAGCAGGTCTAAACATAATGCTTTAAACTCAGATTTAAAGTCCTCTGAATTGAAATCAAAAGAGCTGATTACCTGATCTTCTTCAAGTTGAGTCTCTCAATCTGACTCTGACTCTTCTTCATCTGAATTATGTTGTGAGGCATTGATTGCCATCATGCAGAACTCCTTCTCTTCTGCATCATCTTCATCATCACTGGAGCTGGATGAGGCTTCTGATTCCTCTTCAGTTTCACTCCAGGATTCAGCAACAAATCCCTTCCTAGTGTGTTTGTGTTTGCTTGAGGAGGGCTTGCCATTGTTACTTTTCTTGAAGTCCTTTTCTCTTCTTCTTTCTTTCTTGTCCCTTCTGTCCTTGTTTTTGTTCTCTGGACAGTCAGGTACAATGTGCCCTGGTTTCCTGCAACCAAAGCAGACAATTTCCTTATTGTTGATTGACTTATCATACCTTGGCTTATCATGCTCCTTGTATGATTTCTTTCTGAAGTCCTTTCTGGCCATCTTGTAGAATCTTTTGCCCAACAGACTAAGCAGTTCATCATTGCCTGTGACTTTGTCTTCAGGCTGATCTTCAGTTGTCTTGAAGGCTATTGTCTTCTCTTTTCTTGTGGCTGGTGAGGCAGCCTTCTGTTCTTCTTCTCTATTTTTGATTAGTAGCTCATAAGATTTGAGATTACCCAATAGAGCTTCTGTGGTGATCTCATTTAAACTTCTAACATCCTTGATTGGCCAGATTCTTGAATCCCAAGTGCTAGGGAAGCACATTAGAATTTTGTCATTAAGTTCAGTCAGTGATATCTCCTTATCCAAGGTCCTGAGTTCACTGACTATCTGACTGAGTCTATTGTACATGTCTCCAATTGATTCAGCTTCTCCCTTCTTGAAATTCTCATATTGAGATATGAGGTGGGATCTCCTGTCCTTTCTCTCATCAGCTGAGCCTGAGACTATTTCATAGAGTTTATCCCAGATTTCCTTTGCTGAATTACATTCAGCCACCTTTTGAAAGATGTCATCAGACATGGTCTGGGCTAAGATGTTCATAGCCTTGGCATCAGCTACCTTCCATTTCTTGATATCAGCATCTGTTCCTGATGGAGGTGGAACAACATTTGTACTTGAGTTCTCTGGAGGTCTTGGACAAACTGTCAAAACAGAATTAAAAATATTCTCGTCAATAGAATTCATGTATAATCTGATCCTTGCTTTCCAAAGTGCAAACTTGGATAGATTGCACACTGGAGGTCTGGTGCTAGCATAATCTTTGTTTTGCGCCATGATTTGTGAAAACAAAATCTAATAATAAACTCAAAAGAAAATAGATCTAACTAGGAATCTTTGGGTTCAAGTGTTAGCCTGTGCAACCACCAAGGTGTGGTATGTTTAACCAACCTCGCTTTGATACCAATTGAAAGTGCAGCTAGATCTGATATACTCTATAGGGGGTGAATAGAGTATATGGTGCTTGAAAACTTTTTACATCAATTGTTGTAATCTGAGTGAACAGGGAAGCAGCTATTAAATCTAATCACAAAATAACCTACAACAGAAATTAATCACAGATCTAAACTAATCACAAAACAATCACTGTCAGAAACAAAAGATAAAGATAAGAAAGCCAGAAGACGCAAGGAGCTATAGTGGTTCCCCTAAACTTGGTTACATCCACTCTTCTACCACCCTAGGTAGGAATCCACTGCAGGATGAGTTGATCAGGTGTCCTGGGCACCAATGAGCTTTTGATAAGGTGCTCAAAAACCAAATCAGATTTTTTGATCAGGTGTCTTGCAACCAATGAGCTTTTGACAAGGTGCTCAAAAACCAAGCTCAAACTTTTGAAGGGAGTTTGAAAAACCCTTTACAGAGATGGGGATGAGAGAGTTATGAAAGTCTTCTCTTTCTCAGAGCAACTAAGAAGACTATATGGATTTGATGTTGTCAAAGCTCCCCCTGAGTTCTTAAGATGTTCAGGAAATGAAGCTTTGATGTAGGGTGATAGGCCTTCAGAAGTTGATCTCCAGCAATTGATGATTTCAGCAACAGCTGAAATATTAGGTGTCTGGAGTCTTGAAAGATGTTGGCCTTGAACACTTGAATCAAAGGTGATCTCTAGATTTTTGATTTGTTGATCTCCTTTTGTGTGTGTTCTTGAGAGAATTCCTTGAAACAGAGAATATTTTGTTCTTGTTCTTCTTGTCTGTGTTCTGAGTGATAGATAGATTCCAAAAATCTTGTATTTTATTCTCTGGTATCGAATAGAAAAACATACTCTGTCAAGAATAGCCGTTGGCCAGTCATTAATTGCATCCATAATTGCAATTGTCTTCTGGAGGAAAGTCCAAAGAAACATTCCTTGATAATCCCTTGAAACTTGGTCCAGAAATAAATGAAAACGGCTAGAAAATCTTCTGAATTAATTGCTGAATAACTCCTTAACTGTTCTGAATTTGAATCTTGAAAATCCTTGAAGTCATCAGAAAATCGTCGAACTGAGCTCTGCTATCGTCGAACTGAGCTCAGCGATTTGGACTTATACAACAACAAAAAATCGTCGATCTGAGCTCAAAGATCGTCGAACTGAGCTCAAAGATAGAGATCCAATACTGAGTCAAGATCGTCGAACTGAGCTCGCAGATCGTCGAATGGAGTTCGACGATTTGTTGAAGCTGAGCTCAGCGATCGTCGAATGGAGTTCGACGATCTGTCGAAGTTGAGCTAGACGATCGTCGATTGGAGTTCGACGATTCGTCGTGCTGAGCTCGACGATATGACTTAGTCTCAAACTGAAAATCCTTGGTCTTGAGGGCAGCTTCCAAACCTAGACTTCTAACCTTTAGACTCAATTCTAATTGACCTTTAGATCTATACAGGAGGTCAAAAACAGGTTTCCTAAAGACATAGTGATCCTGACCCAAATTAGTAATAGGGTGTTCCAACAGAAGTAAATGAGTCAATTGAATAAATGCACCAAGTGCGAAACAAAGCCATGCTTCGACAATATCTGCAAGGATTAGCATGAAAGCATAAATTGAACTAGAAGCAAACTGAGCATAAAATAGCTCAATCAAAACGTGAATCGCTAACACTTGGCAAAATGGACCGGGAGGAGTCGGTGACTAATTGTCCCATACCAGGCTCCCAAGCCAAAATGTCTCACAATAGCACTACGAGGGTGGCTACGGTCCACATAACCCGACAGTCCACAAAAAAGAATTCTGTGGGGGTGACTACGATCCACACAACCCAACTGTCCACAAAAAGAATTCTGTGGGGGTGGCTGCAGTCCACACAACCCAACAACCAACAAAAAGAATTCTATTATGGTGGATACAGTCCACACAACCCAATAGTCCAGAAAAAGAATTCTGCGGGGGTGGATACGGTCCACACAACCCAATAGTCCTCCGGAAAAGAGACCAAAATATCCACCAAGTGCAATGTTCCACAAACTGACGTCCAGTTGGTGGTCCTTTATCCACTACCAAATCCCAAATTCAGACCTTAAGATAAACTAAAACCAGGCCTAAAATCATCCTAAGGACTAAACCCACCGAATTTGACAAAAACGACGAAAAAAATTCTAATTCCCAGCAAAATTCGGCGAATTTTCCTTATACTCGACGAAACTACCATGCGATAATCGACGATATTCGTTGAACTCCGGACAACGCTCGACGAATGGCCAACGATATCCATCGAACTCCATTTGACGCTTAACGAATGGACAACGATATTCGTTGAACTACGCTCGACGCTTGACGAATGGACAGCGTTATTCGTCAAACTCCGTTCGACGCTCGACGAATGGACAGCGATATTCATCGAACTCCGTTCGACGAATGGACCGACGCTCGACGAATGGCCAACGATATTCGTCGATCTCCTTAAGCTAACTTACGATTCACGCTGAAATGACCTAACCAAAATTCAGCAATACTCGCCGAATTCTACTTAGACTATGTACTGATACTCGATGAACTCCATTACATTACACGCCTATTTTTACTTATCCTGATTTCTTCCTAATTTCTATAGTTTGGCCAGAAACCAAGATCTAGCCTAGAGGGACATTTTCATGCTTTCTACTCTACTCCTAATCTCTAAGGGAGGAAAACAAAGAAGGGAGATCAAATAAAAATGATCAAGCAAGGGAAGAGATCCACTTGCCACAAAAATTTGGAGAAACGTTGTCCGCTCACGCCGCTTCAAGGATCGGCCGTAGAAAGCCCTAAGCAACGTTTCCTGAAACTTTTGAAGGAGAAAGAAGGTCAAAATCTCAAACCCTAACATACAAAACTCGGGGAAATGGGAAGATCACACCACGATCCAAACTTGGTTTTCATGCATGGTGGCCATTTCAGATTTCATGGCCTCGAGCCACTTCTTGGAGTTCAGTCCACTCATAGCCTCTTGGTAGGTTGCAGGCTCATCACTATGATCCATAAACAACATATTACGTATATGAGACACGAGAAATCCATATCTCTTAGGCTCAAACCTTGGTCTACTAGATCTATGTGTAACTTGTGTTTCCTGATCAGGCTCTCCAGCTACAACAACTTATAGTCCGGGCTCAGGTTCCAATTTCGGTTGATTCACAGTTTGTGGTTCTTCAACTTCTTCAAGTTCTACCCTGACAGTCTTTCTACTTAAGAACTCTTTCTCGAGAATGACACCAGTCCTTGCGACAAACATTTTGTCCTCGAATGGTAGGTAGAAATTGTACCCTTTAGTTTCCTTAGGATACCCCACAAGATAACACTTATCTGACTTGAGTTCCAGCTTGTCAGGCATTTGACGTCGCACGCATGCCTCACTGCCCCAAATCTTAATGAATGACATACTAGGACGTTTCCCAGTCCATATCTCATATGATGTCTTCAGAACCGCTTTCATTGGAACACAATTTAGTGTAAAAGTAGTAGTTTTTAGAGCAAAACCCCAAAAGGAAACAGGTAGATCTGCATGTCTCATCATCGACCGTATAATGTCTAATAGAGTACGATTCGTCGCTCAGACACACCATTATGCTGTAATGTTCTAGGTGGAGTGAGTTGTGATATAATACCACACTCTTTCAGATGATCACGAAACTCATGACTTAGGTATACGCCACCTCGATCAGATCAGAGTGCTTTAACCTTCTTACCCAATTAGTTTTCTACTTCGTTCTTAAACTCTTTGAAGTTTTCAAAGGTTTTGTATTTGAACTTCAAAAGTTACACGTATCCGCATCTAATGAAATCATCAGTAAATGTAACAAAGTAAAAATACCCACCTCTAGTCATAGAACTCATGGGTCTACATACGTCACTATATATTATACCCAAGAGATCATCAGCCCTCTCATTGAAACCAATGAAAGGGACCTTAGTCATCTTAACTAACAAACAAGACTCACATCTCTCAAATGATTCATAATCAAATGAGTCTTGTAGTCCATCTCTATGGAGCTTGGATATGCATTTCTTATTTATATGGCTCAAAGGACAATGTCAAAGGTATGTAGGGCTTGAGTCAATCATTTTTTGTCTTTTAGTATTTTTTATATTATAGATCTGATGATCTAAGTTCAAAATATATAAACCATTAAACATTTGGGTTATACCATAACAAACATCATTCTTAAATATCAAACAATAGTTGTTCTTAATAATAATAGAAAAACCAATCATGTCTAAGCCTGAAATTAATATAATGTTTCTAGTTATGGAAGGAACATAATAACAAATATCAAGTTCTATTACAATCTCACTGGGTAAAGAAAGAGGGTAAATTCCTATGGCTACAGCAGCAACTCTTGCTCCATTTCCAACACGCAGGTCCACCTCTCATTTACTCAGCAATCTTCTCCTTCCCAGTTCATGCACATTTATATAAATGTGAGAACCACATCTGGTATCTAATACCCAGGATGAAGGAGCAGGAAAGTTTATCTCTATAACAAAGATACTTGAAGTGGAAATCATACATCCATTCATCTTGTGCAGGCCCTCAATGTATGAAGTACAATTCCTCCTCCAATGACCAGCCTTGCCATAATGGTGGCATTTCCCTTCTTTCAACAAGACCTTCTTCTTCAGTGTTGAATACTTGGGCTCCAGAGGAGACTTAGATCCTACCTTTATCTTCTTGAAGCCCTTAGCCTTGCCCTTGCCTTTATGCACCATCACTATGGGGCTAGCAGGCTTGGCATTCATGTTGATTTTGACAATTCTTAACATTCCTAGGAGCTCGGCTATTGTCTTGTCTATTGTTAAAATTTGATATATCGGAAAATGGGAACCAGACATAGGAACACTCAACCATAAACCAAGCTTAATTGATCAGAAATAATAGAAGGCAACAAAAAATCTTGTATTATCAACAATCTTCTTTACAAGGCAGGACATATATGGAGAGACATGATTCGTCGATGTACAAAGGAAGAGCAAACAACTAAAGCAAGAATAAGCCGGGCGGACTACCTCAGAGACTGCCGAGATGGCCGAGACTGCCGAGATCGCCGAGACTGCCAAGCTTCTGCTGCACCGAACTGAACTATGGAGTCTTCTTAAACCGCGGACAACCCGTTATTTTGCTGAACACTATTGTCCGCTCTCTACAAGCCGCCTAACTGCTGAAGACACCTAGCTACCAGAGTCCACGGACAAGCCACTATCGAACTGATGAATAGACCGCCAAGACCGGCAGAAAAGTTATTGAATTGGGAAAGCTGAAGGATAGAAGACTGGCTGGCCACAACCGCGACCTGCTGCAAATCGCTGATTGTTAACTGAAATCTCCACTGATCCTTGACCGCAGTCAGCACCAAATTCCTAGCTTCTCAGTGATAGCCACACAACTTGCAAACAGCAAACCGGTTATCCTTCTCAAACCGCACGGACAGAAATCCGAGACCGCAGCAATTAACCCAAGTCCTACTTACTGTTCATTCAGTTAATTATGATGTCACAGGGGGGGGTCCTATTTATAGGTACGGAGAGGAGTGTGGTCACTGTTGAAACCCTATTACTGATTTGGGCTAGGACTACTATTAGGATGTTAGTTTGACCCAACATGTATAGTCTAGGGTCATAGGATTACTTCCAGGGTTATTGTCTCAGAAGATTTCCTCCAGAGAAGCAGTTCGACGATAGCAGAATTAAGCTCGACAAAAGAAGAGCTGTGTTCGACGAAGGGCGATCTCAGTTCGACGAACTCAGAGTTTTAACTCCAAGTTTAGCTCAACGAACTTTGAGCTTCGGTCGACGAACTCTGATCTCTACTCAGAAACTCAGCACGACGAAAGTCAAGCTCAACTCGACAAACTTTGATCTCAGGACGACGAATAAGCAGACTTAGTTTGATGAACTCCAGGCTCGGGTCGACGATGTGTTTGCTGAGTTTGACTAAATTCTTGCAGTTTTATTTGCAGAAGGCAAAGCAATTTTTCAGGCTATAATTTAGGATGATTTATATGCAAAATATTCTAATTCTTGATTGCATACAATTATATCTCTGATATTTAATGCAATATATTCTTAATGAATATGGTCATTTCTGTCAGCATTAAATACGGATTGATCACAGAGAATTCATTCTAATTATTCACCATGGCAGTTAAGGAATAAATTTATATCTAGTATTCAAATATAGTCATTACAAATTATCATAAACTCCTCAGGCTATTCAAGGAATGTTTTCAAAATTCAAATACTTGGATTTCTTCTCAGGAATATATACTCAGAAATTTTGCTCTGCTAAATAACAGATAGACAGACAAGTGAGACATAAAAAAAAATAAATCAACACACAGTGTTCTTGAATATCTTCTACTCTCCAAGATACAATCAATCTTTCATTTGTCTAAAAGCTTTACTGGAGAGAAATACAATTTTTGAAGGCCTACACCCTGAAGAGAAGTCTCCCTCACCTGATTACAATCTCTACACAAATTAGGGGGAGTTTTTAGCTTCATCTTCCACTCAGTATTCTCAGAGAAATTTGAAAGAGAAGACAACATCACTTTTAGTTTTATTTTTCTAACTGTGTACAGGGTTATAGCTCCCTTCAAAAGTTGACCCCCTTGGTTCTTAAGTCACATGATCAAAGACTTAATTTGGTTTTGGGGCACCTAATCAAAAGATCAAAGGGTTGCTATATCTCCCTTAGAAAAATAGATATTCTGGTGGCAGGGCACCTGATCAAAAACTTGTAGTGGATTCCTACGAGGGTGGTAGAAGAGTGGATGTACCCAGGTTTATTGGGGAACCACTATAAATTTCCTTGTGTCATCTGTGATTATTGTTCTCTTTTATTTGTGTGATGTGATTGTTTTGTTTTCTTTTACATTTATCTATCACCTACTTTAACTCCGTTGTAAAAACAAATTAAAATTTTAAAATACACTATTCACCCCCACCCCCTCTAGTATAAAGGAGATCTACCCTCACTTTTAATTCTTATCAGAGGGAGGTTACTTGGTTGTACAGGAAAACACCTGAACCATAAGATCTATTAGATTTTCTCTTTGCCTAGAAGTTTATCATGACACAGAATAAAGAATACTCAAGCACTAGACCTCTAGTGTGCAATCTAAATAAGTTTGCACTATGCAAGATAATGATTATATTGTTTATGAACTCCATTGATGAAGACATCTGCAATTCTATCTTGACAGGTCCACCTCTACCAATGGCAACAAGAAGTACAAGTGTTGTACCACCTCCTTGATGAAAAGAAGCACAGAAGAAAGCAAAGATTGTTGATGCCAAGGCTATGAACATCTTAGGCCAAACAATGTCAGATGATATCTTCCAAAAGGTTGATGAATGCTCTTCAGCAAGGGATATCTGGAACTCCCTCAACACTTTAGTTGTCGGATCAGCTGATGAGAGAAAGCACAGAAGTTCCAACTTGATCTCTCAATATGAGAATTTCAAAAAAAGGAGAATCTGAATCAGTTGCTGAGTTGTACACAAGACTCATCCTCATCAACAATGAGTTGAAAACCCTAGAAAAGGACATCACATTGACAGAAGTCAATGATAAAATCCTCATGTGTTTCCCTAGCACATGGGATTCAAGGATCTGGCCAATCAAAGAAGCTAGAAGTCTAAATGAAATCAGAACAGAAACCTTGTTGGGCAATCTCAAATCTTATGAGCAGCTCATCAAGACCAGAGAAGATGAACAGAAGTCTTCAACCCTAGTAAGGAAAGAAAAGAGCATTGTTTTCCAAGCTACTGAGGAGGAAAACAACTTCCAGGGAATGAAGACCTCATGAGTCTGTTGGCCAAAAGATTCTAAAAGATGGCCAAGAAGGACGTCAGGAGAAGAGCTTCCAGAGACCATGATAAACCAAGGTTTGATAAAACTCCTACTAAGGAAATAGTCTATTATGGTTGCAGGAAAGTAGGACATATCCTTCTAGAATGTCTTGAGAACAAGAAGAAAGAAAAGAAGAAAGAGAAGGACTCCAAGAAGCACTTCAACAAGTCTTTTTTCAGCAAACACAAGAAGAAGAAGAGAGGATTTGTTGCTGAAACTTGGAGTGATACAGAATCTGGATCTTCATCTAGCACAAGTGAAGATGAAGAAGAAGCTAAGGGCAGAGAAATCTATTTGATGGAAATAAATGCATCATGCAGCAATTTTGAGCCTGAGTCAGAATCTGAAGAAGATCAGGTAATATCCACTTTTGATTTACTTCAGATCAGTTCAAACTGGATTTCAAATTACTGTGTAAAGTCTTAATTAAATCCGAGAAAGAAATAAGATTTCTCAGAGAGAAACTAACTCAATTAGACAATCTCTCTGTAGAAAATCTAAAACTTAAAGAGAATTTAAAAACTACTAATGAACAAATAAATTCTTTAGAAAACAAACTAAGTGAAGCTAAGAAGTTTGAAGAATCCCTTAATGGGAGAAGCATCAAACTCATGGATATCTCAAGCACAGTCAATGCCAGGCTCAATGGCAAACTGGGCTTGGGGGCTTCATCCAGTCAGCCTCACTTGCTTCAGAAAAACATTCTATCAACTCCCATAAACTTCATATCAGCAAAAGGAAAGGAGAAGTTAGAAAATTTGACAAAAGGTACTGAGATTTTACAAAAGGGCAGGCCTAAAAAAACCAAAAATGTTTATAAAAATCATGTTCAACAAAATTCGTCGAACCAAGCTCGACAAAATCAGTATTATTCATCGAACGTCGATCGACGAACTCTGAACCCAGAATTTGGGTACAATTACTCAACAGCTGGTGCTCGACGAAATCAACATGATTCGTCGAACAGAGATCGACGAACGTGGAACACAGAAAGTGAATACTATCATTCTGTGAGTCGAGCTCGACGAAATCAATACTATTCATCAAACGAAGCTCGATGAAATAATTTCAATTCGTCGAACCCTGTGTTTGAAAATAGAAATTTTAATTATTTTCAAAACACTAATCAGAAACCAAAATTGAAAAACCCCCTTTACTCAATGGATCATCCCTCATAAGAGATATCATCCACTTGGTTATAAAAATAAACCAGAATATTCTTACATGTCCAGTTATGATCATGAAAGAAAAATAGGACCCAAGGTAACCTGGGTCAAGAACAAATAATTTTATTTCATGCAGGAAAAGAACTATCCTACCACAGAGGAACAGTAGCATTTGGATAGTGGCTGCTCAAAGCACATGACAGGAAACAAGGCAAGCCTGATGGACTTCAAGGCTAAGCTTGGACCAAAAGTCATCTTTGGAGACTACAACTATGGCCAGACAAAAGGCTATGGAAATATCAATATTGGAGCAGTTATCTTCAAAAAGGTAGCCTATGTGAGTGGTCTCAAGCATAACCTCATCTCCAAAAGTCAATTATGAGATGAAGGTTATCAGGTAACTTTTAACAAGTCCTTATATTCTATTACATCTAGCTTAAATGAAATAGTTTTAACTGGTATCAGACAAGGCAATATCTACTTAGTTAATTTTAAATCTGCCAAAACTGAAATTTGTTTATTTAATCAGTTTAGTTAAACCAGTGAACTGTGGCATAAAAGGTTAGGACATGTAAACCTTAAGACTATTGCTAAACTTTCTAAGGACAACCTTGTTAGGGGACTACCTTCTGGTTCTTAGAAGAAGGAAGGACTCTACAGGGCTTGTAAACTAGGCAAACAAACCAAAAAAATAGTTTCACATCCATTTCTAAGAGTGATTCACCCAGAGTTTTGTATTTTCTACATATGGACCTTTTTGGACCTATTGCAGTACAAATCTTGGGAGAAAGTCATATACCTTAGTTATTGTAGATGACTTCTCACGATTCACTTGTGTTTTCTTTCTAAGAAACAAGTCAGATAACTTCAAAGTTCTTACAGACTTTCTTAAGAGCATCAAGATTGAGTACTCTACTCAGATTGGATTGATTAGAAGTGATCATGGCACTGAGTTTCAATCTCTTCTGATGCAAGAATTCTGTGAGAAGGAAGGTATTAGGAATTGTTTTTTTGCTCCTAAAACTCCTCAATAAAATGGGGTAGCTGAAGGGAAAAATAGAACCCTAATTGAATCTGCTGGCACATTACTTACAGATGCTCACTTTCCCCTATCCTGTTGGGCAGAGGCAGTAAGCATAGCAAACTACGTCCTTAACAGAAGCTTAATACATAAACTTAAGGGTAAGACTCCCTATAAATTACTTAAATCTAAGAAACCTAAAGTAAATTATTTTAAAGTCTTTGGGTGCAAATGCTACATTCAAAATAATGATAAGAAACACCTAAAAAAATTTGAAGTCAAAGCTGCAGAGGGAATTTTCCTTGGATATTCCCAAGTCAGCAATGCTTATAGAGTTTTTAACAAATCAACCCTTAAATGGAAGAATCTGTTCATGTAACTTTTGATGAGACTAACATGGTTTTCAAAGAGAAAGAAATTTCTACCATAGACCCTTTTCAGGTACCACATCTGTTTGAGAAATTGGATGATTTAATCCTAATACAAGAGGATACATCACATCCTTCTCAATAGATTGCTGATGATGACAGTTAAGAAGAAAATTCAGAGATGTATGCTGGGAATATTGTGGCAAATGTAATTCCACAGGAGTAATTAGTACCACAAGTAGCTAAAGAACCAACTCTACCTACTGATTTTGTCACACTAAGGAATCACCCTAGATCTCAAGTGATTGGGGACATATCAGCTGGTCTTCAAACAAGGCATCAATTGAACCAAGATCAGATGCATGCTTGTTTTATTTCATAGATTGAACCTCAATCCATAAAAGATGCAGAACAAGATCCCTACTAGATCTTTGCAATGTAAGAGGAACTTAATCAATTTTAGAGATGTAGAGTTTGGGACTGAGTTCCAAGACCCAAAAATCATCCACTCATTGGAACCAAATGGGTCTTTAGGAACAAGTTGGATGCTCAATAAGTTATTGTAAGGAATAAAGCAAGATTGGTAGCCCAAAGATATTCACAGGAGGAAGGCATTGATTATGACCAGACATTTGCTCCTGTTGGAAGATTGGAGGCTATCAGAATTTTCCTTACATATGCAGCATTTAAAAAGTTCACAGTATATCAGATGGATGTCAAGAGTGTATTTCTAAATGGAGAGATCAAGGAATAAGTTTATGTAGAGCAACCACCAAGTTTTATCTCTTCAACTCACTCTACTTATGTTTTTAAATTAAACAAAGCTCTTTATGGTCTTAAACAAGCTCCAAGAGCTTGGTATGAGACTCTTGCAAGTTTTCTTTTAGAGAATAAGTTTAGTAGAGGCATTGTAGATAAGACTTTATTTGTTAGGCATCATATGAATAATATTTTGCTAGTTCAAATATATATAGATGATATAATATTTGACTCTACTGATTCCAAACTATGCAAAAGGCTTTCTGACCTAATGCATTCAAAGTTTGAAATGAGTAGTATGGGTGAACTATCCTACTTCCTTGGTTTACAAGTGAAGCAAACCCCAGATGGTATTTTTATATCTCAATCTAAATATGTTAAAGAGCTACTTAAAAGATTTGGGATGTCAGATGTCTCAGCTATGAAAACACCCATGCCCTCCAATGTTGTTGTTGATAATGATGAACAGGGTAAACCTCTTGATCAGAAGTTGTATAGGACCATCATTGGGTCTCTATTATACTTAACAACAAGTAGGCCAGACATCATGTTTCGTACATGCATTTGTGCTGGGTTCCAAGTTAATCCAAAAGAATCTCACCTAATTTTGGCTAAAGGGATTTTAAGATATATAAAGGGTTGCCCTAATCTAGGACTATGGTATCCAATAGAGTCAGAATTTGAATTAACTGGATTCTCAGATGCTGACTATGCTGGATGCAGAATTGACAGGAAAAGCACATCAGGAACTTGTCAGTTCCTTGGTGATAGGATTGTGTCTTGGTTTTGCAAGAAGTAAACTTATGTATCTACTTCAACTACTAAAGCTGAATATATGACAGTTGGCAGTTGTTGTTCTCAGATTTTGTGGATTCAAAATTAACTAATGGATTATGCATACAACTTAAATAATTCAACAATATTCTGTGATAATACCAGTGCAATTTCATTGCACAAAATTCAGTTCTGCATAGTAGAACCAAGCATATAGAGATTAGGAATCACTTCCTGAGAGACAATGTAGACAAAAATAAAATTAATCGTGTCTTCATTTTTACTAATTTACAAAGGGCAGACATTTTCACTAAACCCTTAGATGAAAAGAAACATCTGTTCTTCCTAAATCAGTTAATCATGATAAATGGAGAAGCATTAATTTGATTTTTGTCATGAGCTCGATGAACTGCACACTTTTCGTCAAACGGAGCTCGACAAACTTTGTTCTGTTTGTGACCTTTCTTTAGAAATTTTTTCGTCGAACGGAGATTGAAGAATTACTTTCAAATATTTTTCGTTGCACGGAGCTTGACGAAATATATTTCCTTCGCAAAACTTTCGTCGACCTGAGATCGACGAAACGCATTTCTTTTGAGATTTTTTGTCAAACAAGTGTTCGATGTTTTTCTTTTCGTAGGACAGAGGTCGCCATTTCTACTTCGGAAAACTTATATCTAGGTCTTTTCATCAAACTCTATCCCGCGCTTTTCTATCTTCCATTGCACTTGATCTCTGTCCTGCAGGAACATGGCGATTTCACAAGGAACTCTGGCGGCGATGAAGTTTGATGTCGGTTTTGATATTGACATGGATTTATTCCGACATTCTGATCAGATATTCGTGGACATTCTGACACTATTTGAGGATCAAAATTTGAAGAAATTCATGACAACAAGAATAAAACTTCCAATCGCTAAAATTAAGGAATGGGTTCACACTGCTAAGGATCCTAATCAGACAACCATCACTGGATCAATCGCAAGCAATCAAGTTACTCCTACACCAGAAATTCTTTCTCAATTTTTTGGATTTGTTAATGGAGAAGATGAGATAGAAATTTCTAGCACTGAATTTGATGAAATGCTAGAGAGGATGAGTCACTCCCAAGGAAACCCTAACCATCTATTAAAGAAGAACTTTTCTATTGAATATAAATTTCTAGCAGGTGTTGTTGGCAAAGTTTTGTTAGGCAAACATTCTTCCCATGACTACATCACCAGGCACCAGTTCATGGTGATGTGTGCCTTGGCGAATAAGAAATCAGTGAATTGGGGAACATTTGATTCAATCAAGAAGAAAATTAATAAAAAGGATGTATGCTATGGCAGGATTCTGGGAATTTTCCTACATACCAAGTGTCGAGAGCTGTTGGTCCATCAGACCACCCAGATCAATGCATCCAAAAGGCTAACTTCTGCCTTATTTGGAAGATAGGAGAGGGTTATCCCTAAGCCATCAAGGGCTACCTCTTTCAGGATATCTTCTGAAGGCACCAGGGCTGTATCAGCCACTTCCCCAACCACAGCAGATGCTCCTGCTCCTCACATTCCCTCTCCTCTTCCATCTCCACAACATTCTCCACTTCAATCATCAACTCCACATGATGACTCCCTCATTCCTCAGTCACCTATTCAGTCACCTATACCACCCATTACATTTGAAGATATACCATCCACTTCATTTCAACCACAATCACCAATTCATCAGATTTCTGATCTACTTCCATCTTCACCTCATTCATCTCCAATTCATATATCTCCATCTCCACCTCGTTCATTTCCAATTCATATATTATCACCTCATTCCCCTATTCAGGAAGACACTAATCCTAATTTTTCTCCTTCTGACATTTCAACACCTTCTATTCATCAAGCCTTTACCATTTGTCCAACCTGCTCCATGCCATCCTCGCTACTGCTAATCCACCTTCCACATCTGCTACTCCTAATGATTATATGTATGTGGATTTTTCTTTTATCTCTGCCAACATTTTTGAGTTCATCACTCCTACACTCAAAAAGCCGATAGCTAATGTTGTGGCTCCTGTTATTGCCACCATCAATACACTTTCTTCTCTGCTTGCCTCCTTCTCCTCTGTCCCTTCTTCTAGGTGACTAGATTCAGGTCTCCCTAGATCAAGACAGGGGGAGATGTCTAATGAAGAAGCTCCTCAAGCAGCAGTCTCAGGTTCGGCAGCAGCAGCAACAGTAGTTGTTGATAATGAAGATTCAGAAATGCTTGAAATTTCAGTTGCAAAAAAGTTGACAGAAGTTCCAGCTCCAAAAATCATTCTTGTTGGTGATGTTTACATTAATCCCGCAATTGATTTATTTTCTCTTTTATCAAATTTTGATACTCTGCATAGTAGTTATCCAGTTTATAAGAATGAGCTTGCTAAAGCTATAGTATATTATACTGCTCCAGTAGATTTTTCAGTTTTAGAAGAGCTTAGATCTAGTTTCAGTAATATTCCTACTAGTATCTCTTCAGTCTATGAGAGTATAACGGCTGAGAATATAATAAATATCATAGAGCAAGGTTTTTTCCCTCCCACTTATGTGATGGATGAAACTCCAATGCCAAATATGAATGATATTATGTTTACTGATATGCCAGAAGATGATAATATGCAAACTCAAGTTGTTACAGAGATTATGATTGTACAGCCAGAGGCTAAACCCATTGATTATTCAGAATTGATTAAGCAGATAGATGATATCTATGATAAGCCTGCTGAAGAGTCTGATGATGATGAAGACTCAGATGAGTCAGATGATTCTAGTTCTAAGAAAAGGAAGCTTAAGAAGAAAGATCCTACTAAGGTTGCTCCACAACCTTCTACTAATGCTGATATACCATATTATAATTTGCATAGTTTACCTCTCACTCCAGATCTTCCTCGCTGGATGAGATTCTCTAAGAATGATTAGAAAAGGAGAAAGAAGATGAAAAGATACAATTCTCCTCCAAGGCCCAGGAAAGGACCTCCTCCTCCTCCTCCAGCAGCTAGTGCAGCAGGAAACATTTCTCAATCTGAAAGATCTACTTCTTCCCACTATCATCAATCCAAATATTCTCAGAGCAGCAATAGATAGCAACACAAATCCTAGAGCAGCAAACAACAACACAGAATTCAGAGCAGTAGTCAACCTCAGTCTGAACAAGAAAGGCCTCCTTCTCCTATATATGATCCAGAAATGGACCCTAACTTCAGGATGGCCAGATTTAATGACCTCATTACTTTCTCGCAGATCAATTAAGCTAAAGCTAAACGAAAGGACACCTCTCAATTCTCAACCATGTCCTCCTACAGGAAGAGAGAGTTGGATAGATATCAAGTCAAAAATTTATTCAATGTTGATGAATATATGAGCCTACATCCAGAAGCTGTAGTTCCCAGAACTACATCCTTAAATGTTATTGGATCCCAAGACTTGAAGATGACACAAAGAGAAGCAGAAGATCCTAATAGGAAGTTGATTTTTACTAAACCTTCCTCAGAATCTTCTTCTAACACTTCTAAAGACTAATGATCTCTACTTTTATGATTCTTATAACTATGTTATTGTGTATAATTCTCAAAGCATTCTAATTCATATCTGCTGAAAATATTTCTGCTGGATATATCATGCTTTGTGATTTTGTTTTTATCTATAAATATTATCCTCACCCAAATAGGGGGAGATTGTTGAAATCCTATTACTGAATTGGGCTAGGAATACTATTAGGATATTAGTTTGACCCAACATGTATAGTCTAGGGTCATAGGATTACTTTCAGGGTTATTATCTCAGAAGATTACCACCAGAGAAGCAGTTCGACGATAGCAAAATTAAGCTCGATGAAAGTAGAGCTGCGTTCGACGAATGGAGATCTCAGTTCGATGAACTCAGAGTTTCAACTCTAAGTTTAGCTCGAAAAACTTTGAGCTCCGGTCGACGAACTCTGATCTCTACTCAGAAACGCAGCTCGACAAACTTTGAGCTCAGGACGACGAATAAGCAGACTTAGTTCGACGAACTCCAGGCTCGGGTCAACGAAGTGTTTGCTGAGTTCGACTAATTTCTTACAGTTCTATTTGTAGAAGGCAGAGTAGTTTTTCAGGCTATAATTCAGGATGATTTATATGCAAATTATTCTAATTCTTGATTGCAGACAACTATATCTTTGATATTTGATGCAATATATTCTTAATGAATATGGCCATTTCTGGCATCATTAAGTACAGATTGATCACAGAAAATTCATTCTAATTATTCACCATGGCAGTTAAGGAATAAATTTATATCCAATATTCAAATACAGCCGTTACAAAA
The DNA here is from genome assembly GCA_039583875.1 of Platanthera guangdongensis. Lineage (NCBI taxonomy): Eukaryota > Viridiplantae > Streptophyta > Magnoliopsida > Asparagales > Orchidaceae > Platanthera > Platanthera guangdongensis. The sequence goes on from CM077156.1 coordinate 33,955,233, forward strand.
TCTCAGAGACTCCTCAGTCTATTCAAGAAATGTTTTCAAAATTCAAATACTTGGATTTCTTCTCAGGAATATATACTCAAAAATTTTGCACTACTGAATAACAGATAGACAGACAAGTGAGACATCAAAAAAAAGAAATCAACACACAGAGTTCTTGAATATCTTCTACTCTCCAAGAGACAATCAATCTTTCATCTGTGTAAAAGCTTTACTGGAGAGAAATACAATTGTTGAAGGCCTACACCATGAATAGAAGTCTCCCTCACCAGATTACAATTTCTACGCAAATCACGGGGAGCTTTTAGCTTCATCATCCACTCAGTCTTCTCAGAGAAATTTGAAAGAGAAGATAACATCAATTTTAGTTTTATTTTTCTAACTATGTATAGGATTATAACTCCCTTCAAAAGTTAACCCCTTTGGTTCTTAATTCACCTGATCAAAAGACTAAGTTTGGTTTTTGGGCACCTGATCAAAAGCTCAAAGCGTTGTTATATTTCCCTTAGAAAAATAGATATTCTGGTGGCAGGGCACCTGATCAAAAATCTGTAGTGGATTCCTACCAGGGTGGTAGAAGAGTGGATGTACCCAGGTTTATTGGGGAACCACAATAAATTTCCTTGTGTCATCTGTGATCGATGTTCTCTTTTATTTGTGTGTTGTGATTGTTTTCTTTTCTGACATAATTATTTATCACCTACTTTAACTCCACTATAAAAACAAATTAAAATTTTAAAATACACTATTCACCCCCCCCCCCCCCTCTAGTGTAAAGGAGATCTACCCCTTACTTTTAGTCACCGCCCTAGTAGATAGAAACACCACCCCAGCCCGCAGCTAGCACAAAACAGTCCTACCAGTCCGCAAGGACAAGGCCGGACACCCGCCTATCCGCCTGACAACATGGAGGCTGGATAGAAGCCAGTCTGGATCCTAGCGAACACTGCACCAGCCCGCAAAAATAATGTTCACGACCAAAGTCACAGACCGCCCGGTCAACCAGCGGACATTGCGGACTCCGCGATCAATCTGAACTTGTCACAGATCGTGACCAAGTCCCCAACCAGTGAACTTCTAGCACAAGCTCCGAGGACACAAACAACAGTCCGACCAGTCTGACAGCTCCAATCCAGTTCCCCTAACTACGAACTCCGCGGTTACCTCCTAACCGCACCACCTGAGATCAAGAGCACTTGCCAATGTCGATCTCGCGAGCACCAAAAAACAGTCTGCATATAGCGAACTCCGCGGACTCTAACCTAGTTCGCCCAGACCACCGATATACAACCTATCCGCAAGGCTACCACCAAGGACTCACCACCAGGCCGTAACATCAGACCTCCAGGACGCACCACCAATCCGCAAAACTGTCCGCCCAGGCCGCGCGGTCTGCTGATCAACCCGCCACTTTCACTTCAATAATTTCAACACTCCCCCTTGAAGTGAGAAGTGGCGACCAAACCCAACAGTACTCGTAACAATTCAAATGTCCCCTTCGATGGTGGCTTAGTGAAGATATCTGCGATGTTGTCCTCGCTCCGCACATGTTCAACCATAAGAGTCCCCTCCAACACCTTCTCCTGAATGAAATGGTGCGCAATCTCTATATGCTTTGTCCGCACGTGACAAACTGGATTATTAACCAATTTCAGGGCACTCTCGTTGTCATTGCAAAGTAGAGTTGGACCTCGCACTTCTTCATGGACATCCTCTACTAGCCTCTCAACCAAATGGATTCCCGGGTTGCCAAGGCCAAAGCCTTATACTCTGCTTCCATAGTAGAGATGGACCCTGAGTCCTGCTTTTTACTGCACCATGAAATACCTGTTGATCTGCATATGAAAACATAAACAGATGTCGACTTCCAATCGTTTGAGTCTCCCCCATAATCAGCATCAGTGTATCCATGTAGAGAAAAGCATGTGTTGCTCCTATACAGGAGTCCTATATCAGAAGTAGACTTCACATACTTCAGAATATTCTTCACCACTACCAAATGAGGTTTCCTTGGTTCTGCCATATAGCGACTAACTAGGCCTACAGCATAAGCAATGTTTTGCCTTGTGATCTTCAGGTAAATCAAGCTCCCAACCAGAGCTCGGAAAACCAAGGGATCAGGGAGAATCCTCCCCTCATCTCATCGAAGCTTCAGGACACAATCTAGAGGAGTAGAGCCACTCTTTACAACCCTCAAGCCAAATCGATGAACGATCTGCTCAGTATAGCCCCTTTGAGATACAAGTATCTCACTCTCCTTCCTCTCAACCTCGAGTCCAAGTAAGTGGTGGAGCTTACCCAAATCACTCATCTCGAACCATATAGTTAGCTCGGCCATGAGCCTGGCTACCTCCTCCTCAGAGTTTCGAGTGACGATCATGTCGTCCACGTACAACAGCACCAAGACATGAAGCTCCCCCTGCCTCTTTATAAACAGGCTTGAATCTGAATCAGAGGCAAAGTATCTAAAGAACTGGAGGTATTCTGCTATCTTTCCATACCATTCACGTGGAGCCTGCTTCAACCCATAAAGAGCCTTTCGAATCCTGTAGACATAGTCCGAATGATCTTCAGATACGTAACCTGGTGGTTGAACCATGAAGATGTCTTTATCTATCTCCCCATAAAGAAAATCATTATTTATATCAAGTTGTCACATCTTCCACTCTTGGCAAGCAGCCAATATGATCACCACATGCACCGAAGTCATTTTGGCAACTAGACTAAACATCTCTTCATAGTCTTCGTCGTACTATTGGGAGAACCCCCGAGCAACCAGACGAGCTTTGTATCTTTCGATACTTCCATCAACTTTCCTCTTCAGTTTGTGCACCAACGTACACGTCACTGGAGTAACTCCAATGACCTTAGGCATAAGGTTCCAAGTCTTGTTCCTTCTAAGAACTGTCATCTCCTCATCCATAGCATCATCCCACTCCTTGACTCCAGTGGCGTCTTCAAACTTTTAAGTCTCCCGCTTATCCAGGGGGCCTGCGAAGAAATAGGAGACAAGGCTCACCAAGTTTCCTTCACTATAATGAGCTGGTGGTTTAATGGTCCTCTTCGATCTCCGAAGGGCCTGACCATTACTGACCACTTCCGCTGCATCTTCTTCATCATCTCCATTCCCGGCCAAACTTGGAGCAATGCTCCCCCTACTTCTTGAAACAGAATCCTCCGCCCTGGAGCTTGAAGCACCTGGAGCTCCGGGTGATACCGGCAGCTCCACCAGAAGATCCTTCGCAGCTTCCACCTGCCCATCATGAGACCTGCTCTCTTGTAGCTCAACATAGCTACCTCCATATGACGTCAGTTCATCAAATACAATGTCTCTTGATACAACAAACTTCTTCGTCGCATGATCCATACACTTCCATCCCTTCTTTCGCTCATCAAAGCCCACAAAGACAAGCTTCCTCGACTTTGCGTCAAGCTTGGTCTTCAGAGCATCAGGGACGTGTACGTTGTAGGTTGATCAAAACACCTGAATGTGTTCAACACTGGGCTTCTCCTTGAACATCAGCTCATGTGGAGACTTCATGTTGATCGGACTCAGAGGCATCCGATTGATGACATAGGTTACGCAGGCCATTCCTTCCGCCCAAAAGGACCTCGGAATGCCTTTTGCATGAAGCCAGCATTTGCATGTTTCCGTCAAATGACGGATCTTCCTCTCCGTTACTCCATTTTGTTGTGGAGTATGTGCACAAGTAAGCTCCCTCTGGATGCCTTGCTTCTTGTAGAAGTTAGAGAACTCAGTTGATACGAACTCACCTCCGTTGTCCATTCTCAACATCTTGATCAGCAAATCATGTCGGCCCTCCACAAGCTCCTTGAACTCCACGAATAGTCGGAAAGCATCTGACTTATCCTTCATGAAGTACACCCACGTGTACCTCATATAGTCATCAATCAACACGAGCATATACCAGCTCCATCCAAGATTGGCAGTGACGGTTTGTCCCATCAGATCACCATGAACACACTCCAATGGTGCACAAGACCTGGTTTGTGACTTATCAAATGGAAGGTGATGTGCCTTTCCATGTTGACATCCAGCACAAACATGACCATCACCGTAGGATGACAACTTAGGCAAGCCTTTCACAATGCTCCTCACCGCTATGGATTTCAGCTTGTCCATCCCTACGTGCCCCAGCCTTTAATGTCAGATTGTCGTGATATCATTTTCCCTCATCCGATCAACATAGGAGCTTGTTGATAGAACAAACAAGTCATTTACTCTCCTTCCAATGTGAGCAACATCAGTCTTTACCTTTGATACGTTCCGGAGAAATCTCACTTCTGTTGGGCTGAACAGAATGTGATAGCCTGCATCTACTGCGTTGGTCATTGAGAACATGTTCTTCTTCATGCCTGGTACATGATAAACACTCCTTAACATGAGTGGCTCCTTATCACTACCCAAATACACAACTCCCTCCTTCTCGACTGCATGCACAGAATCATCAGCAGTAATAATAGCATCTTTACCTAGGTATGCCCGCAGTAAAGAGAACTTTGATTCATCCCCGATGAGGTGATGACCACACCTAGAGTCGATAATCCAGTCATCTTGGTATTCAATGGAATACAATACACTGACACACATGCCCATCATGAAAGCATTCCCCCATCCATCTCCCACAGCACTGGAACAAGCCTCCTCCTTGCCTGCAGCATGACCTGGCAGAAGCTTCACCTTGCAGTCTCGTTTGAAGTGACCTAGCTGATTGCACCTGTAGCACATTGGTCCTTCCATCTTCTTCTCATCATTCTGAGAAGAGTAACTCTTATCTTGCTGATATGAAATTGATGGACCATCGCCAGCAGGTTTCTTCTTCTTGTCTCATCTCTTCTTCTTCCCTGAGAAGTGAGCCTCACTGCCTCCTCCAGAGACATTCATACCATCCATCTACCTTGATAAGCTCTTCTGTGAAGCCAGCAAGTTCTCCAGCACAAGTAACGATGGTTGAGTGGCCCAGCCTTGAACAGAGGTCACAAAGGCCATATACTCCTTCCGCAAGCCACAGATGATGTGCCTCTTAAGCATCTCCTCCAAAATATGCTCATCAGGGTCCAACGTTGATATCTCAGCGCACAGGTTCTTCATTTTCAGGAAGAACGTTGAGATAGATAAGTCTCCCTGAGTGGCTCTCGCCAACTCATTCTCCAAGAACTGTAGTCGCGCTACATTCTTCTTATTGAACAACCCATCAAGGGAAGTCCAAATCTCAGCAGCTGATCGACATCCAAGGATGTGATCCAAGAGCTCCGGTGAGATAGCCCGCTTCAGAGTAAACTCATCCTTTGCATTCGATTTCCTCCATGCTCTCATAGGTTCAACAGTACCAGTTGCAGCATTAACTTCTTCCTTGTCGTCACCATAGACGACCTCCCAAAGATCCTCACCCAGAAGATAGCTTTCCATGCATGACCTCCACTTCTTGAAGTTGTTCGGCGTTAAAAGCTCAATACCAAGATCTCTTCCTAACCCACCTTCCATTGCAACAACCGTTGATCTATTATCTTCCAAAAGCACCGAGCATAACTGATGGTTGATCACTGCTCAAAACTCTGTTCCCTCTGATACCATGTTAAAATTTGATATAGCGGAAAACGGGAACCAGGCGCAGGAACACTCAAGCATAAACCAAGCTTAATTGATCAAAAATAATAGAAGGCAATAACAAATTTTATATTATCAACAATCTTCTTTATAAGGTAGGACATACATGACGAGACATGATTCGTTGATGTACAAAGGAAGAGCAAACAACCAAAGCAAACACAAGCCGGACGGACTGCCTCAGAGACTGCCGACACCGACAAGACTGCTGTGACCGCCAAGCTTCTACTGCACAGAACTGAACAACGGAGTCCGCATAAACCGCGGACAATCCATTATTCTGTTGAACACCTTTGTCCGCTCTCTGTAGGTCGCCTAACTGCTGAAGTCGCCTAGCTGCCAGAGTCTGCGAACAATCCACTACTGAACTGACGAACAGACCGCTGATACCATGGACAGGTTATTGAACTAGAAAAGCAGAAGGAGAGAAGACTGGCTGGCCGCAACTGCGACCTGATGTAAACTGCTGATTGTTAACTATAAGCTCCACTGATCCCTGGCCACAGTTAGCACCAAAGTCCTGGCTTCTTAGTGCTACCAGCACAACCTGCAAACAGCAAACCAGTTATCCTTCTCAAACCACGCGGACATAAATCCGAGGCGCAGCAATTAACCCAAGTCCTACTTATTGGTCATTCGGTTAATTATGATATCAAAGGGGGGTCCTATTTATAGGCACGGAGAGGAGTGTGGTCACTGCCCTAGTAGATAGAAATGCCACCCTAGCCCGCAGTTAGCACAGAGCAGTCCGCCTAGTCCGCAAGGACAAGGCCGGACACCCGCCTATCCGCCTGACAACAAGGAGGCCGGATAGAAGCCAGTCTGCATCCCAGCAGATACCGCACCAGCCTGCAACAACAATGTCCATGACTAAAGGTACAGACCGCCCGGTCAACCAGCGGACATTGCAGACTCCGCGATCAATCTAAACTTGTTACAGATCGTGACCAAGTCCCTAACCAGTGAACCTCTGGCGTGAGCTCTGCGAACACAAACAACAGTCCGCCAGCTCCAATACAGTTGGCCTAATTGCAAACCACGCGGTTACCTCCTAACCGCACCACCTGAGATCAAGAGCACACATCAGTGCCGATCTTACGAGCACCAAAAAGTAGTCTGTATAGAGCGAACTCCATGGACTCCAACCCAGTCCTCCCAGACCGCAAATATATAACCTATCTGCACTGCTACCACCAAGGACTCACCACCAGGCCACAACATCAGACCGCCAGGCTTCACCACCAGTCCCCAAAATTGTCCTGCTAGGCCGCGCGGTCTGCCTGATCAACCCCCCACTTTCGCTTCAATAATTTCAACATCTATTTCATTTGTGTTATAGTTCAAGACGAACTGCTCAAAACTGTCCGGCAATGATTACAGGATCAGGTATGTGGCCAATTCTTGGCCCAGAGGGATGCATAGTCTCTCAAGGTTCTCTATATACCCAATCATCTTGTGTATGTGAGTCCCTACTAGGTCTCGAGCTCCCATCTTACACTGAAACCATGCCTTAGTGACATCAAACCTCTCTTGACGAGCTTGCCATTGAAATATTTTCTTGAGATTCTCGTCAATTTCCTTGCAACCCATGTTTTAACATTGCTTTTGGAGCTCAAAGTTCATGGTTGTCAGCATGAGACATTCGACGTCTAAGGAGTCATCAAGATACTTTGTAAATGTTTGTTTTAGGATTTATAGTGACCTAGTGGGGGTGAATAGGTCCAATTTAAATCTTGACTACTTTTTGAATTCTGAGATTTACTTTTTTATGTTTATTACCCCAGTGAAATAAAAGAAGAAAAATTATTCAGCAATTTAAACAATCACAGCACAGCATCCACAGCTCAGTACACACTGATTTATAGTGGTTCCCCAATTTTTGGGTACATCCACTTTCCCCCTTTGCCTATCTAGAAATTAACTGGATTCATCCAAACTCTTTCTTCTTTCTTTACTCAGATCCTACAACTCAAACTTTACAAGTCTTACCACTCAGATCACTATGATCCTACACCTCAAGTTCTTTCCAAGAACTCTTCTTTAGAGTGTATGTTAACTCCTACTCCTCAGGCAACTCCTGCCCTACAACTCAGAACATTCAGTTCCTATAAGCCAGAGAAATACTCACTTCTTCGACCTCAGACATTCAGCCTTACCTCAGCCTTTATAACACATGCTTATAATTTAGAGAAATTGATTCTCCTACACTCAGATCTATAGTTAGATCTTATAAGAATTATAATAGTGAAAAGAAATAAATTCTGAATTAGTCACCCAACAAGAGAGAAACGAGTGACTGCTTCTTGAACTGATCTTGATAAGTCAGCTTCCCTTGATCCTTGTTGAAATGGATTTGATCCGACCTTTCTTAGTTTTTCAAATCTTCTTGAAGATGAAATTAGGGTAGATCTAGGCTGGAGAATGTTTAAGACAATTCTTGATCCAGCTTCTCTCCACCTTCTGAATTTTAGCAGTTTTTTTTAGATCTGAGAAGAGATAATGAATTGAAAGCTCCTTGATCTTCTTCTTATTCTGCTTCTTCTTCTTTTTATCTGCTCACTTTTTCACTTTTTTTCATATCTGTTTCTGTAGAGTTGGTCCCTTTATATAGGCTCTGTCAAAGGTAACTGACTGATCTGATTGTTTATTAACATCTGACAGTTCTCACAGTTGTCAGGTCCTCTTGCTTGATTTCTGAAGGATTTGTGTTTTGAAAGTTTCCTTTTATTTTATTTAGTTCTTGTTTTTGATGAATGTTTATATCATTCTGTCCCTAGGTCATATGATGATGCTTCATGATAGCTCAGGAAGATGCCCTTGGTCTTGAGCTGTAGAACACTTGAGTTCCATCATATGATCTTAGTTTCATTTGCTCTCGATCCTGGAAGTCAGAGAGGGACATTGACCACCACCTTGGATTGTCATGTGGATTAAAGTACATTGTAGTTCTACAAATGTTGATAATAGTTATCGTTTAATCACGTGAGTATGTATGCGTATGGTTTCATACATATTGAGGTTGGCCTATCTTAAGTTGTAACATTAAATTGGAATGTGTTTAGTGTCATTAGTTCTTACAACGTGTCTAGTGAGATATGAGATATGTAGATTAAGCGCGTCGGCGTGAGAAATGTGATTGTAGTTGAAGAATATCTCTTGATGGTGATATATACTGTGATTCGTTGTTCACACTTACGCGTAGGGGATGTATATATCAAAATATCTTTTGTCCCCAAACTAGTTTGGGTTATGATATAGTCGGGCCCCTTGGCAAAGTGAGTTTGTATAGCATGCATTATAACTAATGTAGTTATAAAGACACTCTTGCTTATGAGACCAAGAAAGACAAATATAGTGCGAGATTGACACGGTCCCAAATTCGCACAATATTTATGATATCATGCGACAAAAGTTAGACACTGGCCATTTAGTTCGGTTAACTCCTCTAACGTGTTGTTGTGGCGACTATAATGCCTTGATAAAGCCTCTTATAGTCGATAATACAAATTGGTGTATTATTGCAGTAACGGCATGTTCCCTCTGCGAGGTCACACCAAACGAACGGGAACAACCTAGATTCACCGTATTAGACTCGGTCTGTATATATGGTGACACTTCATACATAGACCACTCTTATGTGTGCAATTATTAAAAGAGAATTACGACGAGGCGAGTTGTCGTAATTATTTAATAGAGGGGCATAGTGATTGGAGTTTGTTTAACCCCAACCTATCAGGCGTGATTTGGAAATATACTGTATATATATTATTCAAATTTGATAACATATATATATATATATATATATATATATATATATATATATATATATATATATATATATATATATATATATGTGTGTGTGTATATATATATTATATATAGAGAGGTATTCAGATGGAACGGGTGTGAGATTTGGGTTTTCACGGGTGAAATAGAAAGAGGCGGAAGAGGAGTATTGGGCTAGGGTTTCTTTCAGGAAGCATCCCGACGGCGCGCTGCTCACCGCCGCCGTTCCCAGCCCAGGCTCGCCCGCTCCTCCCTCTTCCTCCTCGCCGGTGTTCCTCGTTCTCGCCACTCCTTCCTCGCCGTCGCTGGTCTGCATCTGGGCTCGCCGACGGCTCGTGGGGTGATCGTGCATTTCCAGATCTGGCTTGCCGTGCATTTCCAGATCCGCCTTGGGGAGAGAACCTCGGCCACGGCTGATTTGCCTTGTTGGTCATTCTCCTCCAGCAGCCCTATTTGGGGATTTCTACTCCGCTCTTCTCACGCCGACGACTAGTGTGATTCAACCACTTGGAGTCCTCGGTGCTCTTGACGGAGTTGGTCTAAGCAAGTGCCCTCTTCTCCTATAAACTGACTTGGGTAGCTGTTCGCGTTCGAGGTGAACCAAGAGCAAGACGATCGGTCTCATCGTTGCGGTGGGATTGCAACTTAGCTCTTCGACGTGCCTCCTCTTCCGCCTAGGGATTTTGTTCCCTAGAGGTACATTTTAACCCTTTTGAAATGGTTAGATGTGATGAGTTAGGTTGTCTTTATTGCTCAACTAGTAGGGCGTTTACATTGGATATCCGATCTCGTGTTTTGTTTGGTTGTTGCGAATTTTTTTAAAAAAAAATTCGCCCCGCCACAGCACATGAAATCCAACAGTGGTATCAGAGCCAGGTTGATATCCAATGAAAATGTGGCCCTCTTTTGCTAGTTTTTTTTCCTAATGGTTTGGATTGGCTATGTCACAACCCGGTTTCAAGTTAACGTAATCTACCCTAGTTTGGATTATGAGAAGATCCTTTTTTGGATTTAAAATGATCTAGGTGAAACACGTGGGGTTGTGTACATAGTCCATTCATTGTTAGGATCCCGACTAGCAAGTTCTTTGCTTGCTTTGGTTTTTCCTTATTTTATTGCAACTCTGGAATGTAATTGGTATGGAATGGATGTAATATTTTTTTTAGAATGCCGTGAGTTAGGTATTTTGGAATTTCCTCCATTCTTTTGGGAATATGAAAAGAAAAATTTAAGAATGTCTTTCCTCCTCATCGTGTCCATCTAAGCTAGTGATATTGAATGAACATGAGTGTAATTTAAATCACTAGACATGGTGGCACTTATGCGAGTCGACATTAGGCCACAAGTGAGTAGGTTGTGTGAGGCACTTCTTGCTGATTTTGTTGGAATGCCACTCGCATGAGTTTCCTTACAGGATGAGTTTTCTTAATCAAATCACCAAGATCTAGGCTTGGTCCTTTGGGAAAGTGTTATGTTTTTTAAAATAGTTGTTTGCATTATTACTATCAAGAATCATAAGTGTTTAAGATTATCTTAAAAGGTTATGATTGGTGATTGGTACCTACCTAATAATCTTGTGGATGAGTCCACTAGGTTAAAAGGATCTTGATTCACTATTTTAAAGCATTTTTTGGATCTCTCTAATAAATTTTTTTTAGGGAAATTATTCTGAACATTAACTCTATCTTACTCTCACAATTTTTTTTAAATATAGAGCTATGTCTACACTGCCAAATTTTCTGCGTTCGATGATTGATAAAAGCCCACTTGCTAACGACGGGTCAAACTACTCTGACTGGGTCCTCAAGCTTAACATCGTGTTGTGCTTGGAGAATCTCTTACCTATACTAGAGGGTGAATGCCTAGTAGAGAAAGAGATTGGCAAGCCAACTGATGCTGAGAAGGAGGAACAGAAAAGATGGAATGACAGTCAACGTGTCGTGCAGACCCTGATCCTGGCCAGCATTGGCGATCAGCTGCAAAGGAAATTTCTCGATACTCCTGCAAAGGAAATTGTAGCACAATTGGAGAAGATGTTCACCGATAGTGCTCGTAAAGAGCGCTATAAGACCACAATCGCACTCACAAGGTGCAAGATGATGGAGGGTGAGTCTGTCTCAGTGCACTTTCTTAAGGTGCAAGGCTATTTGGAAAAGTTGGAGAAACTGAAGTCTCCAATTCCTGAAGACATTGCGGAAGACATCATTTTGGGGTCACTGCCTTACTCGTTTAAGGATTTCATCATGCATTATCATATGCGTGAGAAGCAAATGACCATAAATGAACTCCATAACGCCCTCAAAACAGCTGAGGTTGACATGGGCAAGATAAAGGAAAATGTTATCTTAGTTGTGGCGTCTGATAGCAAGAAGATATTCAAAAACAAGAATAAGTCTAAAGGCCAGACCTCGAAAGGAAATTTTCATCTCAAGGGCAAAAAGGGAGGTACTCAAGATAGTGCCTCCAAGGGAGGCAAAGTGAAGAATTCTCCTAACTCTCTCACTAAATGCTTCCATTTCCATGAGAAGGGACACTTCAAAATGAACTGCCCCAAGTACAAGAGAGACTTGGATGAAGGCAAAATCGAAAGGAAGCGTCCTAAAGGTATTTTTGTTATTGAGTTGAGTTTGAATTTAACCACTACTATCCTGGATTTGGTAATTGATACCGGATCATGTGCTCACTTAATCTCAAATGTGCAGTCACTAAAGGATAGGAGATCTCACTCCAAAGGAGAGGTAGTGCTGAAGGTTGGAAATGGTGCTAGTATTTCTGCAGTTGCGGTGGGCACTTTGGAACTCCCCTTATCTAGTGGTTTATGTCTAACTTTATTTAATGTTTATCATGTCCCTTCTATTTTGAGAAACATTATTTCTGTATCATGTTTGGATGTAGAAGGTTTTAGTTTTTTCATTGGGAACTCCCAAATGAGGATTGAGAAGGATGGTTTATTTTATGCAAGTGCTTTCATTTCCAATGGATTGTATTTGCTTAACATTGTTGATGATAAACAAGTATTAAATATCAGTAATAAATGACTCAAAATATCTCACATAAGTGAGACTCTCTTATGGCACCATCGTCTTGGTCACATTAATGAAAATCGTATAAGGAAATTACATCAGGCTAATCTTTTAGGTTCTTTTCATCCTGATGCAATTGATATACGCGAATCATGCCTAAGGGGCAAAATGACCAAGACACCTTTTACAAAGAAAGGTGCAAGAGCAAACAACTTATTGGAATTTATACACTCTAATGTATGTGGTCCAATGAATGTGTGTGCTAGAGATGGTTTTAGGTACTTCATCACATTTACGGATGATTATAGTCGATATGGCTATGTTTATCTTATGAAGCATAAGAGTGAATCCCTTGCCAAGTTCAGGGAGTATAAAAATGAAGTGGAAAATCAACTAGATAAGAGAATCAAAGTTTTGAGAACAGATCGTGGAGGTGAGTACTTGAGCAATGAGTTCAATACTTACCTAAAGGAGTATGGTATTGTACCGCAACTAACTCCTCCTGGGACACCGCAATAGAATGGTGTCTCTGAAAGGAGAAACCGGACTCTGCTTGACATGGTTAGAACCATGATGTGTCAAACCGATCTACCTTTATATTTTTGGGGTCATGCACTTTTAACGACAGCTTACACTTTAAACTTCGTTCCAACTAAAGCCGTAGAGAAAACTCCACATGAAATATGTGTTGGGAAACCACCCATCACTTCTTTCTTTAAGATTTGGGGTTGTGAGGCATATGTCAAACGTATGCAATCATCCAAACTAGACCCCAAAGCCGATAAGTGTTTCTTTATTGGATACCCAAGAGAAACAAAAGGGTATAGCTTTTGGCACAAATCAACAAATACTATTTTTGTTAAGAAGGGTGCTACATTCTTAGAGAAAGAGTTTCTTGAAAGAATCAAAAGCTGTGACCGTAGGGTGACACTTGAGGAAGCTCAAGAAAACCTACAAGAAAGTGATCGTGAGATGAGCATTGATGTTCAATATGATCACCAAGAGTCACAAGAAGTTCCTTTAGTCAGTGGGAGCATGAGTATTCCACCTCCGCAAATGATTACGGAGGAAACTCTTGCTTTGCCACCACCGGTTACTCTTACTCGTGTTGAGCATGAATTGACTCCACCAGAAATAGTGGAGGAAATTCAAGAAACTCAGACTGAGCTAGGCAAACCAAAGAATCTTAGAAGGTCGATCAGGGAAAAGAAAAAGCCTGACTTTTATATGGGTCTTCATGAGATGTTTATTCTAGACACAGAAGACCCGTTGACCTATGAAGAAGCAATGGAAAGAAAGGATTCCGTAAAATGGCTTGAAGCCATGAAGTCCGAGATACAATCCATGTATGATAACCAAGTATGAAACTTGGTTGACCTTCCTGATGGAAAGAAATCCATCCCCTGTAAATGGATTTTTAAGAGGAAGATGGACATGAATGGAAACATGACAACCTACAAGGCAAGACTAGTAGCGAAAGGTTTTAGTCAAATCCAAGGGATTGACTATGATGAAACTTTCTCGCCCGTTGTGATGTTTAAGACTATTCGGATCATGTTGGCGATTGCCGCATTTCATGATTATGAAATTTGGCAATTGGATGTCAAAACGGCCTTCCTAAATGGAAAGCTAGATGAGGATGTATTCATGAAGCAATCTCAAGGTTTTGAAGATTCTCAAAATAGCGGCAAAGTATGCAAGCTTCAAAGAGCCATTTATGGATTGAAGCAATCATCAAGGAGTTGGAACAAACGCTTTGATGAAGAAGTTAATACCCTTGAGTTCATTCAAAGCAAGGAAGTGCCTTGTGTGTACAAGAAGGTTAGTGGGAGCAATGTTATATTCTTGATCTTATATGTTGACGATATTCTCTTAATGGGCAACAACTTATCATTAATGGAACAAGTAAGAAACTCATTGAAAACAATCTTTTCAATGAAAGACATGGGTGAAGCCCAATATATTTTTGGAATAAAGATATATAGAGACAGATCACGTAGACTTATTGGTCTAAGTCAAAGTATCTACATTGACAAAGTCTTAGAAAGGTTCCATATGGAAAACTCTAAGGAAGGAAATGTGCCAATCAAGACGTCTACTCAGCTAGGCAAGTCTCAATGTGCCTAATCACATAAAGACTTCGAATACATGATGAATGTGCCCTATGCTTCTGCCATAGGTTCCATCATGTATGCCATGATCTGTACGAGACCGGATGTCGCATATGTTCTCAGCATGACGAGTCGATATCAAGCTTCACCTAGTCCATATCATTGGACGGCGGTCAAGAACATTCTTAGGTACCTTAAAAGGACCAAGAATAAGTTTCTTGTATTTGGTGGACGTAAAGAGCTCCATGTAGAAGGTTACACGGATGCTAGCTTTATGAAAGATCCGGACGATAGAAGATCTCAATTTGGGTTCGTTTTTCTTCTGAATGGTGGAGCTGTGAGTTGGCGTAGTTGGAAACAATCCACTACTACTGATTCAACCACCGCAGCGGAAGTCATGGCGGCCGCAGAGGCAAGCAAAGAGGCAGTCTGGATAAAGAAATTTCTTGAGGAATTGGGAGTCGTGGCATCTAGTGAAGGGCCCTTGAGATTGTTTTGTGATAATAGTGCTTCCATTTCACAAATCAAGGAGCCGAAATCACATCACAAGACAAAATACATGGATCGGAAGTATTTTGTCACACGCGACTTCATCGAAGAAGGCAAGATTGCGCTTTTATGGATTGACACAAATAGCAACACAGCTGATCCCTTCACCAAGCCTCTGTCTCAAGCCAAAGGAGAAATTCATTTCGAGTCCATGGGGTTGCAAGACCATGGAGAATGGCTTGATGTTTAATGATGGAGGATTCCTATGTTTTACATTTCTTTTGTTAGAAACTTTAAAAACAAGTGGGAGATTGAAGTATTTGTGTTTTGAAAGTTGCCTTTTATTTTATTTAGTTTTTGTTTTTGATGAATGTTTATCTCATTCTGTCCCTAGGTCATATGATGATGCTTCATGATAGTTCAGGAAGATGCCCTTGGTCTTGAGCTGTAGAACACTTGAGTTCCATCATATGATCTTAGTTTCATTTGCTCTCGATCCTGGTAGTCAAAGAGGGACATTGACCACCACCTTGGATTGTCATGTGGATTAAAGTACATTGTAGTTCTACAAATGTTGATAATAGTTATCGTTTAATCACGTGAGTATGTATGCGTATGGTTTCATATATATTGAGGTTGGCCTATCTTAAGTTGTAACATTAAATTGGAATGTGTTTAGTGTCATTAGTGCTTACAACGTGTCTAGTGAGATATGAGATATGTAGATTAAGCGCGTCGGCTTGAGCAATGTGATTGTAGTTGAAGACTATCTTTTGATGGTGATATATACCGTGATTCGTTGTTCACACTTACGCGTAGGGGATGTATATATCAAAATATCTTTTGTCCCCAAACTAGTTTGGGTTATGATATAGTCGGGCCCCTTGGCAAAGCGAGTTTGTATAGCATGCATTATAACTAATGTAGTTATAAAGACACTCTTGCTTATGAGACCAAGAAAGACAAATATAGTACGAGATTGACACGGTCCCAAATTCGCACAATATTTATGATATCATGCGACAAAAGTTAGACACTGGCCATTTAGTTTGGTTACCTCCTCTAACGTGTTGTTGTGGCGACTATAATGCCTTGATAAAGCCTCTTATAGTCGATAATACAAATTGGTGTATTATTGTCGTAACGACATGTTCCCTCTGCGAGGTCACACCAAACGAACGGGAACAGCCTAGATTCACCGTATTAGACTCGGTCTGTATATATGGTGACACTTCATACTTAGACCACTCTTATGTGTGCAATTATTAAAAGAGAATTACGATGAGGCGAGTTGTCGTAATTATTTAATAGAGGGGCACAGTGATTGGAGTTTGTTTAACCCCAACCTATCAGGCGTGATTTTGAAATATACTATATATATATTATTCATATTTGATAACATATATATATAGATATATATATATATATATATGTATATATATATATATATATATATATATATATATATATATATATATGTGTGTGTGTGTGTGTGTGTGTGTATATATATATATATATATAGAGGTATTCAGATGGAACGGGTGTAAGATTTGGGTTTTCAGAGGTGAAATAGAAAGAGGCGGAAGAGGAGTATCGGGCTAGGGTTTCTTTCAGGAAGCATCCCGACGGCGCGCTTCTCACCGCCGTCGTTCCCAGCCCAGGCTCTCCCGCTCCTCCCTCTTCCTCCTCGCCGGTGTTCCGCGTTCTCGCCACTCCTTCCTCGCCGTCGCTGGTCTGCATCTGGGCTCGCCGACGGCTCGTGGGGCGGCCGTGCATTTCCAGATCCGGCTTGGGGAGAGAACCTCGACCACGACTGATTTGCCTTGTTGGTCATTCTCCTCCAGCAGCCCTGTTTGGGGATTTCTACTCCGCTCTTCTCACGCCGACGACTAGTGTGATTCGACCACTTGGAGTCCTCGGTGCTCTTGACGGAGTTGGTCTAAGCAAGTGCCCTCTTCTCCTATCAACGGACTTGGGTAGTTGTTCGGGTTCGAGGTGAACCAAGAGGCAAGACGATTGGTCTCATCGTTGCGGTGGGATTGCAACTTAGCTCTTCGATGTGCCTCCTCTTCCACCTAGGGATTTTGTTCCCTAGAGGTACATTTTAACCCTTTTGAAATGGTTAGATGTGATGAGTTAGGTTGTCTTTATTGCTCAACTAGTAGGGCGTTTACATTGGATATCTGATCCCGTGTTTTGTTTGGTTGTTGCGAATGTTTTTTAAAAACAATTCGCCTCGCCACAGCACATGAAATCCAACAATTTCTGCACTTAGGAAACAACACTGCTTGAAGTGTTGGAACTTTACTATTGGATATGTCGACACCAGTCCTGGGTGTCGACACTACTCTTGTAGCGATGTCGACATACTTCAGAATATGTCGACATAGCCTTCACCTTGTCTCGACACAGCTGATGTAGAATGTGTCGACACAGCTTTCACCTTATCTCGACATAGTTGATGTAGAATGTGTCGACACTAATTCTAAGTGTCAACACAGTTGTTCTTTGTCTTGACATAACCTGTATAGTTTGTGTCGACACTAGTCCTGAGTGTCGACACAGTTGCTTTCTTGTATCATAGTGTCGACCCAAGTCCTGGGTGTCGACACAACTTTCTCCTTGACTCAGCACTTCTTGTTTAAGTGTGTCGACACTAGTCCTGAATGTCGACACAGCTTTCTTTTTGTCTCGGCACAACTTTGACAAAGGTGTCAACACTTGCCTAGTGTCTCGACAATTTTGTACTTAGCTTTATTTTCCTACACACAAGAACTTAACATTCATCAAATACAACTATGTGTATATCATTAAGCTGAAAAGACTTCTTTAAATAAAGTACATTGTTACCAATGTACCCAGCGTACTTCTTATAAACATCTTTATCAGCACGGGATGCATTCCCGACAGGCTCTTCAGGTGATTCCTCTTCCAAAACATAGAGCGTGCGCTCTTTCTTGAGAACAATTCTCAAGCTCCTGTGCCAGTCTAAGTAATTCGTACGACTCAGCATCCTCTTCATAAGGATGGCTCTGAGGGATAGGGTGGTATGAGATCCACTAGACATGGAAATTCTACAATGATACAACAGAGAAACATCAGTACTACATTTCAAAATACATCTTATTTACTTTAATAAAGACTTTAATCAAAATAACACCCACTATTTTTATCAAACTGATAACCCTCAATATTAATTCAGAGAGTATATGTGAGTTACTCTTTTAGTGGACAAGATCCATATTTCACTAACACTATGAGTCAGCTTTGGCTTTTCTCTCACAATGTAGTTATTTAGGTGGGCAACACTTGTCAATTGCATCACAATGCAACTCTTGTATGCTTGGTGAATAACTCTTTATTCGCATCCATCATATGGTGCATGCCAACCCTATGACTCTGGGCACTCAACCTTTGAGGTCACCCAGCATACGCGATCCAAATGCATCCCAGATGTGCACAAGGAAATCATCAACACTTGACAAACTGGGCTAAATTTGAACATCTAGAACCCTTCTAAATCCTCATATTTACATGCATTGGACATGAGCAACACAGACTCCACTTACACAGTAGACAAGATTGTCTCTCTATGTGAGATTCAAAATCTTACACATGCTTGGTTTCACAAACCAACAAGAGTGATGGTTACTGTTAAGGAGTAAAAAAGATATCACAACAAAATCACATGCGCTCCTGGCGGGGTTTCAAGGGGCTGCACCCCTGGCAGGGTCTTAGGGGCAAAGCCCCTAACAGGGTCCAAGGGGCAGCACCCCCACAACAACCACCGATCCCACACAAAATCCATCAACATTTGATGTTCCAGGAATAGAGCTAAGCATCTTAGAACACTTCTAAAATTTCCAGATCTACATGCAATGGATTTAGAAACTTCTGAAACAATGATCATCACATGAACCTCCGTTTAATACCATTGTTGGGTTTTGTTATATGTCACAATACTTGTGCACGCATCGGAAATAAGGAATAAGAAAACCCAAAAGAGTTCGGATCTAGCGATGAATATTATTCAAGAAGAAAATGCAGTGAAATAAAATTACCTTTGCGGGATTGAGTTAATATTAAACCTAGATGCTCCAGAAAATCAGCCGACCACTTTGTGGCTAATGTTCCTAGTGCAAAATATTGTCCGCACCTCTATAGGAAGTCCACACGAATGGGAGAACCCGTAGAATCTTGTCATACAAGATCTAGGTCGGGAGAGAAAGGTCAGCGTCTCCGTGAACTGCTAGACCTGTTAAAGGAGAAGGAGTGGCGACACTCGCTCGAATAAGACTGAGCGGCGGCGGCAGGATCGGCGGCGGGCGGAACAACTTCCGTCGGCTTTTAGGGTTCAGGTCTTTTGCACAGTGTGCCTCGTGTGCCTAGACAGAATGAACAGTTAATTCTCTTTTGAGAAACCCTAAAATCTTTTATTTATACCCAAGGAATAAACAGAACAGCTCCCTCCGCTATTCGCAGAACCAGGATTTACAATCCAGCATTTTCGACGAGACAACCCTTGTCTCGATGAATCGTCGAATATCGATGACATATACGACGAATCGTCAAGTGTACAAATTATAATCGATTAATCGTCGAGTGTCCATAAGATATTCGATGAATGGTGTTGAGTGAACTCAATGCTCTCAACGCTCTCAGCGCCAAACTCGTCGAATCAACACTTGACTCGATGAAGTCGTTGAGTGGACTCAATGCACTCAACGCCTAAGTGCCAGATTCGCCGAGTCAACATTTAACTCGATGAAGCGTTGAGTGAACTCAACGCACTCAACGCCTGATACTCAGACTCGTCGAATTAACTCCTTGACTCAACGAATCGTTGAGTATACTTAACACACTCAACGCTTAGTTGTTATATTCGACAAATCAACTCTTTGACTCGACGAATCGTTGAGTAAACTCAACACACTTAACGCCATCAATCGACGAGTCAACACTTGACTCGACGAAAGCATTGAGTGTTCCTAACGCACTCGATGCTTTACAAGGTCTGGTTGTGCTAAGTCTTTTTCACTAATCATATGAGCAAATCATACTATACCATTATCCCAATTTCTCCAAACGTTCTTATGTGCGACCATGATAGGCTCATACTGCATTGGAAGTGAGGCTACATACTTGATCAGTTCCAAATCACAATGGTAATACCAACATGATCACCGCCCTAGACGATAGGATAACCGCCCTTTCTTGTGCTAGCACCAAGTGTATCCACTAAGTCGCGGATACACAATAGACCGCCGTGACTAGACAAGAGCGAATCCGCCAAGGTTGCACTACCAAGGCCGGATACCAAGAATCTGTCATATCGCCAAAGCCCAGCCAGACTTGATCACTAAACAGGCGGGCTCTACAAATACTACAGGAACAGACCTCCAGCCACATACAAGCCGACCTGGCAAGTCGCCGCCCTCTGTCCGCGCAGGTCGCGCGGACAGACCGCCCAGACCGCTCAAGTCGCCCACTTTCACTTCAAAAATTTCAACACGTTCATACTCCTGAGGTGGAAGGTATCTTCTCTTTGTCACACGTTGGGAGACTTAGGCGAATTTTCGGAGGAGCGGCTGCATTTAGGAGAATTCTGGTGGTGGAGCGATGACTAGTTCTCGATGCTTGTTGTTGTCCAAGACGGGTTGGGATGAGGCGATGACGGCTTAAAGGCGGCTCGAAAGTGGCTCGGATGCAGTTCGAGGATGACTAGGATGGCTTGAAGATGGATTGAGTGCGGCTCGAACATGGCTTCATAGGAGGAATTCGGCAGAGCTCTGTCCTGAGGAGGAAGAAGACTCGGAGTAAAAAGGTCATTGGCAAGCTTGAAGACGTATCCGCGAAACACGCCACGTAAATAAACGAACTTCAAGCCCTGATGCTCGCCATATGTCAAGAAGTAAAGTAGTCCTCCACAATGCCATACAAGCAAGCTAATTCATCTCCATCAGGAGAACTCTCTGCCTCGACTAAAATTTTCCCCCACAAGGAGTATGACATAGAAAAAGAATTCTCAAGCACAAGTAGCTCCCCCATCCCGGCAGCGCTAACACAAGATCACGTGATCGCTACCTCGATGATCCTCAATATAATGGGATATCAGAAACATGATGAATCACAACACGTCAAACAAGAAGGAAGGGCTAGCTGAACGGTCACCCAAATACAACTTGCCGCCTCCTAGGCAGACCCCGCTCCAGAAGGTAACTTGGAAATCGAAAGTTTCAATGGAACCGCAATCCACTGGCCCACTTTGGATGTTTTGAAGCTATCATGCACGCTCACAACAACTCAGATCAATTCATGGTCCAAATATTTCTGACAACACTGAAAAGACAAGCTCGAGCTTGGTTTCATTCTCTGCAAGAAAAGAAAAAAAATTGCTACATTAAACTGTCTAATCTCTTTGTCAAAATATTTATGACAGATGGAAAGCCCACATCAGGAATCCCAAACCCATACAAGGCTCAGAAGAGGAAACAAGAGAACAACTCGTACTAGGAACCCAAAAGGAACTACAACTAACACACAAATACATACCGAACAAAGGAGTCTCACCAACATTAAAAGTTCGCGCCGTTTAACGCTCCCCAAGACAAGATCTTCCAAGCAATTTGCAATCACCCAGAATTGCATATTCCCAGGACGCCTGCCCGAGGTCGAGGAAATCTATCAAAATATTGCGAATACCACCAGGGGCCTGGCCACAACACCGATAAATGCAATCAACTGAAGAAAGAGATTCAGTAACTCGCCAGTCAGGGGGCAGTCGATCAATTCTTTTTAAAAGAGAAGCAGACTCCTACTCAGAACATGAGAAGAATAACCATCGGCATTGACAAGCCGTCAACTAAGTTAAACCAAGTCATGGTAGATGAAGGGATTACAGTGAACGTATTGTTTCTATCAACACTGCTTCAGCTCAAGCTTACAGCTGGCGACCTCGGGCTAAGGTCAGCTAACGCACACATCTCAGGGAACGCTCTGGTACCGATCATTGGCACCATCATTCTTCTTGTCACTCTCAGAAAAGAGCCTGAATATTCAACCTATGATGTGTCATCTGTTATCATTCAGGCTGATTTTGATCACACTGCAATACTCCAACAATCACTCTTGGATGTTTTTTAAACCCGCTCCCGCCGCTTTTTTCCCTGAATAATAACTTTGCACTCCCAGTTTTCATTCAATTGCAGCAAACAACCTTTTATTTAAATATTGTATTGTGTTTCTTTCAGCAGAGCCAAATCCACTTCAAGCAAAGTCGTGAGCAACACTCGTGTAAAATTGATAAGACTGCACATGCAGTTTGAATACGAAAGCCATTCACCGAACCTGCCTTTCTACGCCACGACATCGTCAGGGTCTGCCCCCCTCACGAATATTTCGTGAGCGATCCTCGTGCCAACTAATCCGCGAGCGATCCTCGTGCAAACTAAGTCGCGAGCGATCATCGTGCAAACTAAGCTGCGAGCGATCCTCGTGCACACTAGGCCGCGAGCAACCCTCGCACAAACTTTTCCACGATTACAACCCACGCAAAGCGATGCCACAAGTCAAACTTACAAACAGCATTTGCGGGAAGGGGAGAAGAACAACCCCGTCATAATAGTAGCATACCAAAACACATAAATGACACTCTATCAATGACCATCAAAAGTAAAAGACAAACATACAACAGACTCGACCAAAGGAGACACAGACATACAAGCATAGAGAAATCATGCAGCTATACATCAGCCGCATCCACATCAGAATCGGGACTCAGGCTCTCGTTATCTGAAATATCATCAAAACTATGGCTAGATACATCACACTTCAAACTTCTGGCAGCCAGGCAAAAGGACTTAGACACCCCATGCCTAAGCGCGAGCTCGAGTACATCCTCCATTTGGGGCTGCACCTCTCTAGACCAAATCTCTTCACGAACCTCCTCGCCAATCATGCAGCAATCACGCATGTAATCCAACAAGTCCATGTATTCAGCAAGACCGGCGGCCTTCAACTCTGACACGCGGCTTTCAGAAAAAAGCGTCGCCACTCGAGCCTTCAACGCCCCAAGCTCCGTCCTTAAATAGGAAATCTCCGCTTGGGCATTCTTTAGCATTTGCATGATTCTCTCCACCGGAGACCTTTCCGCCTCCAAGGATGCCCGGGTCTCCTCCAATTCCACCTTCAACTCCGACCCAATCCGGCGAAATCGGGAGATGTCCCGATCTTGATCATCTCTCAAAGTAGCAAGCGAAATCAAAACAAGCAAGCTCACGTAATGATCATTCCAAGTGATAGTAATATAAGCATGGGCCTCGATCTACAAATAAAAAACAAAGAAAAGTCAGTACGACACAACCATAGCAGAAGAAAATCAAAACAAGCAAGTTCACTTACTACTTCGCTCATCGCCTTCATAGAAGAAGACACCCGTGAAGTAGAACCTTCTAAAAAGGAGACTGGAGGGCAGAATATCCCAGCACCTGAACATCAGCCTCGACAGAAGAAGCCTCGGCATGATGACCAGAAGGAACAGCCTCATCTAGAGAAGCTATACAAGCCTCTACACCCGTGTCACCGCAGACAAATGCAACGACTTTCCTCTTTCGATCACGATCTGGAGAAGTCTCGACTGGCCTCACTGAAGCGGAAGAAACCCCACAACGCAACAAATGCTTTTCCTCCACAAATGAGGAAATATTAAAAAGGCGACTGGCCAACTCGTGAGGTTCTGCAAATCCAAGAATCGGGGAGAACTCCTGCTCCTTCCCTTTCTGATGATGACAACGGTCAGGCAAGGCGTTCCACAGTTCTGGCAAACCCCATGAGTTTTGACATAACCAAACAAAGTGTTCTCGTGATGATGGTCTGTCCGAATCTTGAAGTTATGTCAGCTCTTGTTACTATGAATTTAAATACGATCACCACCATCAACGCGAATGACACATCAATCCAGAAAACAGTCCAAGGAAAATTTTGAGCCATGCTCCCGAAAGAAGGCAACCAAACCCAAAAGGCGCATCATTCCCAGTAGAGTAAACTGAGATATCGACACACCACAAAACTTCAGAATATCAATCACCTCCTCACAAGGGAGAAATCGGAAACCTGATCCCAAAGTGATCTTTCAAATCGTCAACCTGGCTCGAGGAGGATTTTGAACCCTCTCCTCGGCATGCGGTGTTGGGTACATTGGGATAAATGTACCTGATTTGAAGAAGCCTCACCCTACTCAATGATATACATCAAGATGTATTTGATGTGTTTTGAGTTTAGTTGTGCAGGTTAAGTATTTGCAGGGAAAGCTGAAAAGTTTCTAAGTCCATGTGTCGACACCCAGAAGAAAAGTGTCGACACTTAAGAAGACTTGTGTCGACACCTAGAGAAGTAGTGTCGACACTTGGAGTAATTGTGTCGACACCAGGGATGCAGAGTCGACACCAGAAGGAAAGTGTCGACACATACAGGTTGTGTCGACACTCAATGAAGAAATGTCAAGTAAAGCAGTGTCGATACTTAGGAGCAGTGTCGACACCCAGAGGAACTTTGTCGACATCAGAAAGTGTCGACACTTGGAGGCTGTGTCGACACTCAGCAAATTCAACAGAGTCTAAGTACAAGTGTCGACATAGTAAAGAATGTGTCGACACTCAGCAGAAGACTCAACACATGAAGAAAGTGTCGACACTAGGAGGCTGTGTCGACACTCAGCAAAGTTCAACAAGTTTTAAGTACAAGTGTCGACACAAAGGAGATGTGTCGACACTCAGCAAAAGTCTCAACAAAAGAAGAATGTGTCGACACAAGGAGCTGTGTCGACACTCAGCAAGTATCAACACAGAAGGCATGTGTCGACACCAAGAAGATGTGTCGACACTGAACAAGTTCAACACAAGAAGATGTGTCGACACAAAGGAGTAGTGTCGACACTTAGCAGAATTCAACTAAGTACTGAAGAACAAGGAATTGTGTCGACACACAATATCAGTGTTGAAACATATTGAAGAAGCTATGTCGAGAAGTAAATTCTACAACACAAGGAGTTGTGTCGACACCTTGAAGGCTAGTGTCGACACTTAGTCTACTTGTGTCGACACTTGGTCTATAAGTATCGACACTTAAAGATAGACTGTCTCGACACTTTCAGACAGTTACAGAAAATTCAAGAAGTGACTGGATGACATGACAGCTGCCATTCCAGCCGGTCTACTGCAACTGTCAGAGTTGTCAGAAAGTCGTTAGAAACAGGATCAGCCGATCACCATAAAGAAAGTCTATATAAAGGCATATACATTCAACAGATGGTTGGTTGTTGAAAAGCAATTCATTGAAGAATCAATTCAAGTGAAGATCTAAGTAGTTAGAGAGAGAGAGAGAGCTCCTTCCAAGAAGACATCTATTGAACCAGGCTGTGAAGAAAGCCAAGTAAGGTTGATCTCAGCAAAGTTCTTCCAAGAACTCATCAAGAAACCTATCAACTCTTCTCTCTTGTTCTGAGTTGAGTTTATATACATTGTATTTTTAATTTCTTGTAGGATCCTTAGGTATCTGAGTTGTAAGCCTGAAATTATAAAGGCTGAGTGGTAGGGCCTGTGTGCCTGAGTGTAGGAGATTCATTTATCTGAGTGTAGGCCTTGTGGCTGAGTGTAGGTCTTTGTGTAGACTGAGTGGTAGGGCAGTTGAGCCTGAGTTGTAGGAGTGGGATCACTCTGAGCTGTAGGAACCTAGTTGGGGTTCTGAGTGTAAGATCTGAGGATCTTAGGAATAGTGGAGGAGTTTGGCCGAATCTAGTACACTACTAGATAGGCGAAGGGGGAAAGTGGATGTACCTAAACCTTGGGGAACCACTATAAAACTGTGTGTACTCTGTGTGTGTGTGAATCTGTGATTGCTGTGCTGAATTGCTGTAGAAGAAGTATTTATAATTCTGTGATTAAATCTGCTTAAAAGTTTAAAAAGATTAAAGTCACCTATTCACCCCCCCCCCCCTCTAGGTGATTAGGTACAATTTCTTTCACGCGGGATCCTCACTTCAAGAGCAGCAGATAACTCGTACCTCTTCCTCTAGATTACAATCTGATTGACGGTAAGCGATGATCACAGACGCATCGGACTCCCAGTAAGCTTCGAACCCTGAAATAAAATTTAGTGTAAGACAAATTTGTTTGAAAACAACAATTCCTAGCAGGAGTGTGTTCTCAAGGGTCCGCATAAAGGCATTGAAAGGCTGAACACGCGTGTGAAATCAATCATGCCCGCTTGAAAGGACATGCGCGCCCCGATCACATGCGCATAAGAAGCTAAGAACATGCTGCCAGAGGAAGGCATGCATCAGGCACGCACACCCTGGGCCACGCACGCGCATACGCAGGCGCAAGCACCCAAGGTCGTGCACGTGCACGCACCCCGAGGAAAGCACGATCAGGTGCGCGCACACCTTGGGCTACGCGCGCGCAACCCCAGGGCCGCGCAAGCGCTCCATGGGCCGTGCACGCACACCCAAGCATGGGAGTGATCGAGCACGCAAGCAGTCAAAAAGTCGAAAAGTGTGTACACAAGGTGATTTTTACGTGAAAAAAATCCCTCAACTGGGTAAAAAACCCCGCGATCGGGTCTGTGTCGATCGAACTTCACTATCTGTTGGCGGTTATAATTTTCACGGCGAACCGAGAGTGACATACCGCTTCTCGTTACACTTTGGAGGTGGGAGAGAGAATTGTTGGCTCCCAGCGGGCTATTAGGCTGCACCGCACGAGATGATTTGTAATTGAACTGCGAACGTTCAGACTCTTGAGTTGGCAGAGATCTTCTCTTCGTCGCACACCGGGGGACTTAGACGAATTTCCTATGGAGCGGTTGTACTTAGGATAAATCTGATGGCAGAGCGATGACTGGTTGTCGACGCTTGTTGCGGTCCTAGACAGGTTTGGATAAGGCGATGACAGCTTGAAGGCAGCTTGAAAGAGGTTTGAGGATGACTCAGAAGGCTTGGAGATGGTTTGAGTGCGGCTCGAACATGGCTTCGTAGGAGGAATCCGACAGAACTCTGTCCTGTGGATGAAGAAGACTGAGTGAAAAAAGGTCAGAAATGACGAGGCATGGAGCTCCTTTTATAGCCTCCAGGAGGTGGTTATGGTGGTTATGCAGCTATCTGCACACCATAACCACCCAAATTAATATTTTTCCTATAGTTTAGTGGTGCGTATTATGATCATATATTTTGCTATCCAAAAGCCAATCAACTTAATAATAAAATTCTCCCACTAACCTGATAGTTAGTGGGTGGTTACATGCGAATTAGACGACGAGGATCGATCTGAGATGATCGGACGACGGAGAAGCACTCCTTTGGTTGGGCGATGAACTTGCTGACGCACTCTCCAGCAAACTCACCGGTGAGGAGGGGGACCGCCGCCAAAGGCCGGGAGAGCGGACAGCGGCCAAGCCGGCGGCGAAAAGGGGGAGCGGTCAGCGGCCGGTTGGGGGCGGACAGCTCGGCCACCGCCTCGGCCACACGCAGGCGGCCGACGAGGTAGGCCAGCTCGGTCGCCTCCTCGGTCGCATGTCGGCGGACGAAGGGGGGCGGTCGGCTCGACCTCCTCCTCGGCCGCGCGCCAGTGGTGAAGTGGGGAGGCCAGCTCAGCGGCCTCCTCGGTCACGCGCCGGAGGCCAATGCGGTGTAGTCGGCTCGTCCGCCTCCTCGGTCGCGCGTCAGTAGCCAAAGAGGGGCGGCCAGCTAGACCGCCTCTTCGGTCGTGCATCGGCGGCCTGGGAGGGTTGACCGGCTGGGCTGCCTCGTCGACGGGCCGCCGCCGACTGAGGAGGGGTGGCCGACTCGGCCTCCTCTTTTGTCGTGCGCCGGCGACTGAGGGAGGTAGCTAGGGCGGCCGGCCCAGCCGCCACTTCGGCCACAGAGGGACAGTCGGCTCGGCCGTCACCTCTAGCGCGCGCGGGCTGCCCGGAGTGGGTGGCCGCCGGCAGTAGGAGGGGCGGCCAGCTTCGGGAAATGACGTCGGCCGCTCGAGTCCGGCGCGGCGATGTCCTCGGTGGTTTGGGTGTCATGCGTATTGGGATCGGTGCGCGGCGGGATCGGTGCGCGGCGGGATCGGGCATGTCGATCACGTGCGCGGTCAAACCCATGATCCCACTAACTTAGTGGAGATCATGGGGGAAGCAGCTATGTGCACACAACTTCTTTAAAGGAAGCTCGTTCCTATCAAGCTCGATCCATTTTTTGGGGGTGTTGAACGCATTGAGAACACGGCGGACAAAATACCACTGCATTATGTCGAAAGCTTTTTCCATATCCATTTTAATAGACATATATCCTGGTCTGCTTTCTATTGTATGCATACAGTGTATAATCTTATGCACCAACATGCAATTGTCCGAAAGGAGGCTCCTCGGCACAAAGGCGGCTTGCTCAACGGAAATATGTCTGCAAAGAAGGGGCTTCATCCAATTTGTTAGGATTTTTGCGACCACTATTTAGATTGAAAAACAGAAACAGATTGGGCGGAAGTGCTCCAGAATATTGGCCCGGATGCATTTTGGAATAAGGACGACCATGGTATCTTTCCAAGTTTTTTCCATTTTACCCATGACAAAGGTTTCGTTTGGTTCCGCATTTTTCGACAACGTTTGGAGCAAACGTCGTTGGACGGCGGGTAACCAAATGACTCGTCATCCCCGTTTGCTCCTTTTGTGCCCTCAACAAGGAGGAAACCACCCCCCCCCCCCCCCCCCCGCACCGCTCCGTTTCGACACTCGCCTCTCTCCCTCCGGTTCCAAAGGCGGGATTTCGATCCACTGGGTGCTCACGCAACCGCCAAACAAAATGAAGCCAAAGAAATGTTTGACCGCGTCAACAATTTCTACCAGTAAAATACCCAAAATAAGGGAAAAAGGAATATGTGACCCCATAAAAACTGTGCGCTTTTTGGGGGCCAAAGGAGAAAATTTCTTCTTTAGGCTTAGTTTTGGGGGACTGATTTTCAGCGGTCAAGCGATTACGACCATATTAAGGTCTGGTTCATACGGTCATAACCACTTGACCGGTGAAAATAAATCCCCCAAACGGAGCCTTAGGCTCCGTTTGGGAGGACTTATTTTCACCGGTCAAGCGGTCATGACCGCATGAACCGGGACTTATTTCAAGAACCGGGACTTATTTCAAGTCCCGATTCATGCGGTCATGACCGCTTGACCGGTGAAAATAAGTCCCCCCAAACGAAGCATTAATCTCTTTGTCTGTTGCCGGGACAACGAGAAGGTTCGCTTCAGATTCATTCACGAGCCATGTTAACAGTGGTGGTGACATCGTCACTGCACCATCTGGCAGTAAAGTGTGCTACCATTTCTTACTCAATTTGGGCTTGATCGGTGATGGATTACAGATTGCGGAGAAGGCAGAAAATCCTATTTTCTTGTTTCATTTTGGGCCTAGCTTCCCAATTTCTCGTTTTTCCGATGCGGCTGACTCCCGACCCATGCACGCTCGACGCTCATTCTCCGGCGCCCGGTGCTTCCCCTCCGCGAGAGGCAAGAACCGAACCCTCATCCATTCTTCCTCGCCGGCTTGCTCCATACTCTTCCAATCTACTTCGCATGCTGGACATCTAGGTCGATTAATTGATTATATTGTGATTCAAGAAAGCAGAACTACATAAACATATAAGGTGAGAAGCGAGATTCTATTACTTGTTAAACGGGGCACGATCCACTCAAGCTCCACATAAGGGGGCTGAGTATCCCAAACCTCTCTTGTTTGGACTGCCGTCCACCATCTCGGAACCCTCTCCACGGGACCGCGTGCGACCCAACTCAACATCGTGCTTATAAGGCCTTCCCCTTAAATGGCCACATGGCTGATTGTTGAGATCGGTGAGGCGTTGCATGACCTCGATCCCCCAACCTCTTTTATAGGTAGCTTAACACCACTTCTCATACTCATCCGCACTGTACGGGCGGACACATGCAGGGGCGGACCTATCAAGGGTCCAGGGGGGGGTCAATTAACCCCCCAGAATTTTTTAAAAAAAATAAATAGGATTTGCTTTTAAAAAAATAAATAAGGTTTGCTGAACCGATTTATTCCTGAAATCTCGATTTCGAGCCCGCCCACAGTGCTACTCTCCCGCGGATCGCGATCGACCTCCAGCGCCGCTTCTCTCCTGATTTCGGCGAGCGACCTCAGCCCCTCCTCCTCCCGAAATCTCCGGCGATCCACCTCCTCCTTCCAGAACTCTCTTCTTAGGCTGCGGCAGTCTCCAGTCTCCTCTTCTTTCCCACCGGCTTCTCAGGTTCGGTTCTCCCATATCTAATATCTTCATTTTTTCAGGAAATTTTTTGTGCTGCCGGTTTCTTCCTCCTATTATTTCATTTTCATTCCTATATGATTATTATGGAGTTAATTTGATTTCTATGTGATTATGTAGGTTAGGGTTTAGGGTTTAAGTTGAATTAGTATTTAAGTTGAATTTTTTTTCTTAGGGTATCATTGCTTATGTGTACAGGTGTAATGTGTGGTGTGTTTCCATAGTGATTTTCATGAAGTGATTATTGTGGACTTGTGGTTGTGTGGGTGAATGTGGATTAAAATGTGAGTGATGCCTCTGTCTCGCGCCCTGCCTGCTGCGGTGCTGCCTCACTCAACACGATCAAAACTCAGAAGGGTCCGGACTTGCCTTAGTTCCCACGCGTGACGCTTCTACGGTATTCAGGAAGTTCAGCATCGGGGAATCAGGATTCAGAAACGTTTATCACAGTCTTTACAGCGTCAAGAATTGGATATTGTTAATGCCATGAATTTAGTGAGAATATCAAAACAACTGTTACAAAAAATGAGAGATGAAGGATGGGAGAATTTACTTGAACAAGTGTCTGCATTTTGTTGCAAGTATAAAATTACTATCCCGGATATGAATAAGATGTATCTTGCACGTGGTCGTTCTCGAAGAATGGTTCAGGAGAAGAAAAATTTGCATTATTATCGTGCTGAATTATTTTATACTATCATAGATATGCAACAACAAGAGCTCAACAACCGGTTCACAGAGACAACTACTGAATTACTTCTTTGCATGACATGTCTAAGTCCAAATGATTCATTTGCAGCATTTGACAAACAAAAATTGATGCGTCTCGCTGAATTTTATCCATTCGAGTTCTCTACAATAGATTTCATTGAACTTGAAAGTCAGTTGGATACATACATTCTTGATGTTCGCAGTGATATTGATTTCAGAGATATAAGTGGAATTGATGAGCTAGCAAAAAAGTTGGTTGAAAAGAAGAAAAATATTTTATATCAATTAGTTTATTTGCTATTGAATTTAGCTTTGGTCTTACCAGTTGCAACAGCAACGGTAGAAAGATCCTTTTCAGCTATGAAAATTGTGAAGAACCGTCTGCGAAATAGAATGAGAGATTCTCTGATGAATAATTATTTGATTACATATATCGAAAAAGATATTTTTCACAGTGTTGACAATGAAACAATCATACAACGCTTTCAAAACATGAAAAGTCGCCGAGGACAACTTTAAAAATGTACTTTCTCATTTATTTGGCAATTCATTCAATTAGTTAATCATTTACGATGTTATAAATTTTTGTATTTAAGTTTTTTCATTTTCGTTATTTGCAGGTGATTATCTACTCTCCAAATGTATTCAATCAATTATAAATCATGTTTCAAAGTTTAAATTGACTTATGAGGTAATTACTTTTTAATTTATTGATATATCTTGCAATATGTTAGCGAATTTTTTTAAAATTTTGTTTTGTTATTATTTTTTGACCCCCCTAAATAAAAATTTTAGCTCCGTCACTGGACACATGTATAGACTGTTGTTGTTTTTGGTTTGGACAGAGCATATGGAATTAAGGGAATAAAATTTTTTTTTTATTTGGTTATTCTGTGAATGGTAAAAAGAGAAAAAAAAGAGTTATTTCATTTTCTTTGATCACCTGTACGCATGGATATCCTATCATTTAGTGCGAAATCTCGTCGAACAGTCCGAAGATTCTCTTGTCAGCCGGCTCCAAAATCTCGCTGACATGGATATCACCTTCAAACTTCTCAAGGTATCAACATCTTCTACACAAGCCTAGAGGATCAACCCAAAACGGACCTAAATGGAACGAAGATAAGTTTTGAAATGCAATCTTTGTCTAGAAATTTCTTACAAAATTGATTTTGGGGAAAATGAGCAACTTTGTTTTCTTGATTTCCTGGGAATGCCAACATTCATTCTCCACGTAATATTGTTTTCTTCATTTAGATAATAGCAATTTTTATTTGTGGAGACTAAAAGAGATAGTAGCATTGCATAGTCCTATTTTTTTCACATACACCGACAATTTTATGCTAATTTTTATGGTGCCCGGGCTGTCCTAAAATCCTAGTTCTACCCTGAACCCGCAACATGACTCGTTTAAAGGGAATGCCCTATAAGTCCGATGTTGGGCTGGGTTGCACCCGTTCTCCTGGAGAGGGGCTGGAGTTGGTGGACTGTAGTTTATACGGGTGCGGTCCGGGAACTTAGTCCTTTGGTGAAGATTGAGTGGGCCACGCCCCGTTCAACATTACTCTATCAGTTCGTGAATGATAAGTGAGATGCTCACTCTATTACGCTGATTACTATAGTACTCAGATTAGGAGAAAGGGAGAACTGCATAAGCATAGTTTGTTAATGACAACTTTATCGTGATTCTAATTAGCATATCTTTATTCTTCCGGTGTGGTTCCATAACTTTATTATGATTACTCTTGATTGGGTTCCCCAAAGTAAGTTCGATCGAACCGAAGGTTCTTTGAACGCGACCTCGACCGACACGCCGACACAATTCCAACGGGCACAGTCTCGTGCGGTTTCGAGACGGTCCGGTCTTATAAAGAGATGTGAAGACACATACGCGCAGAAATGCTAACCACATTGCCCCATGAAGAAAGTGGGGTGAGTGGGTTTGACTGAAGTTAACCCACTAATACCACTCATCCCAAATCCATTCACAACCGTCGGGAATGAGTGCAAATGAGCGCGAGTCCTCGGTCGCGTCACGAGGCCTCGCCCGGCGGTGTGCCCTCCAACGTCATCGCAAGCCCTCCGCGACGATCGAGCTTGTCCGCACGGCCGCCCTTGGCCACAAGGCCTCCCGGTCGGACGGCCTCCCGATCGGACGGCCTCCCGGCTAGCCGCCTATTCCCACCCGACTAGTCGCTCGACCGACCGCCCGACCATGCCCTCCCCTGGCCGACCATCGTCGGCCAGGTCTCGTCGTTAGACGGTACTCCTTCGATCAACCCCTCGACCGCCACTCGAATCTCTACCGTTCGATCGCTACGTAACCACCCTATAACCACTAGTTATGGAGGCCTGGATAACTGAATTTAATATTCGGTAAGCGCATAGTAATTCTTCAAAAAAATATCTTTTATAAATATAAGATATTGGTCTGCAAATAGAACATAAAGCGGTTATGGTGTGCGGATAACCACATAACCACCATAACCACCCTGAAATCCTATATAAAGGACCTCAGGGTTTCCTCCACTCCCATCTTCTCCTCCTGCTTTGCCTCCTACGCACGTGAGAGCTTCCTCAGGAATCTCCTGAAGATCTCCTTCACCCTCGAGACCCCTTCGAAGATCTACGAGCGCCTCGAAAATCGTTCGAAGACATTCATCCTCCACCAAGCTCCAATATGCATGTTGTATTCCTTGCACACCGTAGCAAGCATTACCCGCGTAATGCGCCCATCGCTCATAATGCCCTTGACTCAGAATGAGGCCCTCCTGTTCGTTCTCAAGACCTCTCGTGAGTGCGCCTCCGCACACTCCACTCCCAAGCGCGCTTCCGCGCACTCCGCTCTCCAGACTTCTCCTGAGCACGCTCCTACGCACTCCGCTCCAAGCTTCCATGTGCACGCTTGGAGACAAGCTGCGAAACAGAAGACGTACTGAGCGTGCCTCTCCAGACACCAGAGCAACAACCAAAGACTCGAGCAACAACCCTAATACCTGAATAATTAAATTAGTGTTTCAAAAGTGATTCCAGTTAGCATATTTTATTATGAGCCTATTTGGGACGGTGGTTTCGAGTATTTTGACTTTATGATCTTATGCTTTGTATGGGATGACTTATTTTCTCTGATCAAGCGGTTACGACCGCATGATCCGGACCTTAATTAAGGTCCGGTTCATGCGGTCGTAACCGCTTGCCCGGTGAAAATAAGTCCCACAAACGGATCCTTAATATTCCCAGTATTTTAACTTCACGATTTTTTTCGCCTACAAATTCTAAATTTTTTTTCATTCCTTGCTTTACTTTGACAATTCATTTCTCAACATCTCAAAGGGGGTTAGGGAGGGTAAAGTGCAGCGCTATCTGACGGATAAGAGTCGTTGCACTTTACCATGTAGTACAATCTGATAGATGCGAGCACACGGAGATGCGTGTACATCTCAACGCACACATCTAAAAATGAGCTAAGATGTGCACGCATCTCTGCGCGAGCTGAGATGATCTCGCAGTCATCGAATTGCCCGTACTATGCACGCATGCAGTGCATTTGCTGCACTTTACCATCCTCAGACCCCATCTCTTTCCGTTGTCGATGTCTTCTTCCTACTTTCTTTCTTTCTTTGATCTGCTACAACATTTGATTTCAAGTCATTGAACCTATTTGGAGAGAGGGAGTGAGAGAGTGAGAAAGAGAAAGATGCAGGAGAGATGAGAAAAGGGAGGAAATAAATTATAAAATCTAATTGACATGTCATCATCGTCCATGTCTTGAA
Source organism: Platanthera guangdongensis (assembly GCA_039583875.1). Taxonomy (NCBI): domain Eukaryota; kingdom Viridiplantae; phylum Streptophyta; class Magnoliopsida; order Asparagales; family Orchidaceae; genus Platanthera; species Platanthera guangdongensis. The sequence goes on from CM077156.1 coordinate 33,990,072, forward strand.
CACGGAAAATTTTTAGGTCAGGCGAACGGACTATGTCACCATCAGGATATAAAAACTCCTTTTACACGTGAGGCCCACCACCTATTCGAAATTTTCCCCTTCCCCTTCCCGAGCTCCTCCTTCCTCATCTCTCGGCAGAAGAATAGGCGGAAACCTAGACGAAAATCTCATTTCAACGTTTCTTCTCTCCATTCTGATCCTTCCTCCGACGAAAATCTCGCCATTTCCTGCTGTGGAATCATCTCAGTCGGTGCTTTCAAATGTCGCCATTTCCTGCTACGGAATCATCTCCGATGAAAATCTCCGACTGAAATTATAACTTTCATCGTCATCCGCTTACTCTGAGAAGGTATTATTTCCTCCGACTTAATTTTGATGTTTGTTTGCAGTCGTTTTTTTAACCTGTAGTTGCAGTTGTATTTTCGTTCTATGCTTTGCAGTCGCTTTTTTAACCCGTAGTTGCATTTGTATTTCCGTTCAATGCTTTGCAGTCGCTTTTTAACCCGTTGTTGCAGTTGTATTTCCGTTCAATGCTTTGCAGTCGCTTTTTTAACCCGTAGTTGCAGTTGTATTTTCTTCAATGCTTCGCAGTCGTTTTTTTAACCCGTAGTTACAGTTGTATTTCCGTTCAATGCTTTGCAGTCGAACTTTGTATTCTTAGTTGCAGTTGTATTTAGTGAGCCTTCTGATTTTTCAGTTCCAGCATGCCTGGGAACAAATACCTAAGTTGTAGATGCGCGCCAAATACCTTCACAGCCAATGTCACACCCCTCTTAAATATATTATCGGAAGAATCTATAGAAACCCTTAGGGGTGCCTTTCTCCTTCCTTAGTTCCGAATGCCAACTATTCCACAAAACATACCAATGTTGTATGTTCTGTTGAGGTTATACAACAAGGATAAGCAAGTCTTCCAGCTTGAGAAATATCTTGTCAAAATGATCGTCAACGAGGTGGCTCTTATATTGGGTCTCCCAAATGCAGGTCTTCGCTTTAAGTTTTCAAGATCACCCGTTGTGGACAAGACCCACAAGATTTTAACTGAAGAGATTCATAGAGCTGCTGATGAGGAGGGGTCTCACCATGATGAGGGTATAAGATTAAGTATATCGGTTAATTATTTATTAGCTATGTTCTTCTTTCCGTTGAAGAGTTTGAAGGTTTCTTCCTGTGTTACCAAGATCACATGTCTCCTCGAGTTCCTGAAATATAACTGGCCTCTTGCCATCCATGAGTTTCTTCATCTATAGTTCAATCATTTAAGCCGTATAAGTGTTATTCGAAATGCTGGTAGCAACATTGGTTCCTTGGAGGGATGCGCTACCGTATTACTGGTATGTGTTGGTCTACCTAACAATGTTTTTTTGTATTATGTTTATTCTTTTTGCTCTACCTTTTAATATTTGAAGGTATGGATGCACGAACACACCAAGCTCCAACCTCCGTTGGTCGACCTATCACGCCCTAGAGTTTGTCACTGGTCTCCTACCCTTAAGTACAGTGTCAAGTTTTACATGAAAGTACAGGAGAACTTGTTGTTAGAAAGTAGAGAAAGGAAGCGAAAAGAAGAGAACAAGCCGAATAAACTTTTGAATAATCGAAATTTTATTATCCAAAAATGATAACTATTACAAAGGTATGCCCTCCCTTATATAGAATGGAGGAGAGAAGAGAGAATACAAATAAGAGATGTGGGACTAAAATTTACAAGCTAAGCGGACTGTACAAAGTAAACCGCACAGGCCGCGCGGTTAGACAGAAGGACTAACCGCACGGCTTACAATAAGAGATGCAGAGAGGTCGCCTGTGAAGATTGCTTAGACCGCCCGGTTTACAAGACGCCGAGTCAAACCGCCAGACCGTGCGGTCTCTAACCCGCCAAGACAGACCGCCCGGTCTCCAACTTCAACACTCCCCCTCAAGCTGGAGCATATATATCAATCATGCCCAGCTTGTCGCAAACATGCAGAAACGAGGCGGAGACTGGCTTGGTGAAGATGTCGGCTAGCTCTTTATCAGATGTGACAAACAGAGTGCAAATCTGTTCTTTTAAAATCTCTTCACGAATGAAATGGCAGTCAACCTCAATGTGCTTTGTTCTTTCATGGAATACCGGATTTTTGGAGATGTATATGGCGGCCTTGTTATCACAGAACATAGGTAGAGGATGGTTGTACACCTCTCCTAAATCTAGCATGAGAGCCCGCAACCATTTCAACTCACAAGTGGTTGACGCCATACTGCGATACTCAGCTTCTGCACTGGACCTGGAGACAACAGACTGCTTTTTACTCTTCCAGCTCACCAGATTTCCCCTAACAAAGGTGCAAAAACCTGAGGTAGACTTGCGATCCCCTTTGTCATCAGCATAACTTGCATCTGAGTAGGCTTCAATCCTCAGATGACCATTCTTCTGAAACAGTAATCCTTTCCCAGGCGCTGCTTTGACATATTCCAAGATCCGCAAGGCGGACTGAAGATGACAATCCCTGGGCGCTTGCATGAATTGACTCACCTTGCCCACAGCATAAGAAATGTCGGGTCTGGTCACTGTGAGATATATGAGCTTACCAACCAGACGCCTGTATCGCGAACTATCTGAAAGAAGAGGCGAATCATCTGTCCAGGTTTTGTCCTCCCCAATAGCCATCGGACATCGGGCAGGTTTAGCTCCAGTCAATCCTGCCTCTTTTAAAAGATCAAGGGCATACTTACGCTGAGAGAGAACTAAGGAGTCGGGCTTCCGAGAGAGTTCGATCCCCAGAAAGTACTTTGGAGAGCCCATATCTTTAGTGATCAGATGTTGGCGAAGATGTAGCTTTGTCAGGGCTACCCCTTCCTGGTCATCGCCAGTGAGAAGAATATCATCGACGTATACAGCAAGAACAACCAGCCCAGAAGGAGTTTTGCGAATAAAGAGAGAGTGATCAGCAGAGCTTCGCACAAAACCAACAGCCGCCACAATACCGCTGAACTTGTCAAACCAAGCTCGAGGACTCTGCTTGAGGCCATAAATTGCCTTCTGCAGCCGGCATACTCGTGTCTCCCCCTGAGCAACATACCCAGGAGGTTGCTCCATGTAAACGGCCTCGTGAAGATCACCATAAAGGAAGGCATTCTTGACGTCCAGCTGAGAAATTGGCCAATCCCGATTGACGGCCACAGAGAGAAGAACCCGGATTGTGCTGAGACGAGCCACAGGGGAGAAGGTGTCAAAGTAATCAACCCCATAGGTCTGAGTAAAGCCCTTAGCCACAAGGCGAGGCTTATACCGATCCACAGTGCCGTCTGGGCTAAATTTGACCACAAAGACCCAGCGACAGCCAACAACATCAGTGCCAAAGGGAGGAGGAACAAGAGTCCAGGTACCCCGCTCAGTGAGGGTCGCCATTTCCTCATCCATGGCCATCTTCCAGTGAGGAATAGCAAGGGCCTCCTGATAGGAGCGGGGTGTGGCAGTGGCAGAGATAGCCAGTGCAAAGGCCCTGCGAGAAGGAGTAAGACGATCATAGGAAACAACAGCAGCAAGGGGGTGTAAGGTGCACGTCCGCACCCCTTTGCGAAGAGCTATAGGAAGATCCAGGTCAGCCGGGCCCGCGGCATCCGGAGCATCCGTGGTAGAGAAAGCTGGCCCGGGAGAAGAGAGCGACGGCAGCGGAGAGGAGGGAGAGGGTGGTGGAGAAGGGAGAGAGAGAGGTGGAGGAAGAGGAGGGGGTGGAGACGGTGTAGTGGTGGAGAGTGTAGGAGGAGACGAGGGAACGAAGGGAATGACAGGAGAATCAGAAGCTGGGAGAAGAGGAGAAGAGGCATCCGAGAAGTAGGAGGTATTCTCGAAGAAGGTGACGTCAGCAGAGACGAACTGCTTACAAAGGACGGGATCAAAACAACAGTAGCCTTTCTGAGTGGTGGAATACCCCAGAAAGACACATTTGGTGGAGCGAGGGGAGAGCTTATCACGGGTGGCAGAAGGGGCATGCACAAAGGCAGTGCATCCAAAGATTTGGAGAGGGAGATGAAACGGCTCCTTGCCCGGATACAAAATGGAGAACGGGGTTTGGCCATGGAGAACCGTGGAGGGAATGCGATTGATGAGGTAGCAGGCAAGGAGAACAGCATAGCCCCAATAGGAGCGAGGAACATGCATCTGGGTCATCAAGGTGCGAGCGACATCGAGCAGGTGTCGGTTTTTGCGTTCGGCTACACCATTTTGTTGGGAAGAATAGACACAACTAGTTTGATGAAGAATCCCATTTTGCATGCAGAATGTAGAGAAGTCACGACTGAGATATTCTGCGGCATTATCAGACCGAAAAACTTTGATAGAAACATCAAACTGAGTTTTGATCATGAGATAGAAGGATGTCCATACAGAGAATAATTCGGAGCGATCTTTTAACAGATACACCCACGTACAGCGAGAGAAATCATCAATGAACGTGACAAAATAGGAACTACCCCGACCAATGGTAAGAGTAGGAGAAGGACCCCAGATGTCGGAGTGGATAAGATCAAACGGACGGGTAGAGCTACGAACGTGCTTTGGAGGGAAGGAGGAGCGGTGATGCTTGCCAAGCTGACAGGCCTCACAGTTGAGCGGAGGACTTTGAGGAGGAAGGTGGGGCAGAAGTTGACGAAGAAGATGGGGAGGAGCATGACCAAGGCGGAGATGCCATTGGAGATGATCTGTGGAGGTGGAGGAGAAGGTGGAAAAAGCAGAAATGTTGTCGAGGAAGTATAAGCCGCCACTCTCAGTCCCAGTAGCAATCGTCCGTTGGGAGTCCGGATCCTGAAAAGAGCAAGAAGTAGAAGTAAATGTGACGGAACACTGTAATTGCTTGCAAAGAGATGTAACAGATAATAAGTTGCACGGGAACTGGGGCACATATAGAGTATCCGCCAAGTGAAGAGACGGGGTGACATGAACTATCCCTGTGCCATGAACTGATGATGAAGAGCCGTCAGCGAGAGTAACTGGGGGCAAGCGAGCATGTTTTTCTAGGAGAGAGAAACACGGGAGATGGCCGGTCATATGATTCGTAGCACCAGTGTCGATCAGCCATTTGCCCTGAGTAACAACGTGGGCACGACCAGAAGACGTGACAACCGAGGCGAAAGCCATGAAGGGAGGAAGAAGAAACTGCAGCGGTCTCGGTGACAGCACACCAGCGGCACGAAGGGCCACGACCAAGGTGCAGAGCACAAGCCGCGCGACTAAACCAGGAGGTCGCGGCGACTACGAAGAGAAGCGGCTAAGAGCGAAGAGGCGGAGAGGCCGCGCAAACAAGGAAGAATCCGCGTGAAACCGCGGCGGGAACAAAAGGGAAGAAGCCGCTTGAACACGAGCGGCTAGGATCCAGAGCAAGGCACAGCGGGGAAGAAGTCGCGCGGACTGCAAAGGGCCGAGCGAACAGAAGAGAGGAGAAGAGCAGGTGACCGCGACCAAGATGCGGGTAAGAAAGGGACAACCCGCACGGTCAGGCAGATCACAGCAGTTGCGAGAATGCGGTCAAGGGCACAGCGGGGAAGAGGTCGCGCGGACTGAAAAGGCCGAGCGAACAGAAGAGAGGAGAAGAGCAGGTGACCGCGACCAAGATGCGGGTAAGAAAGGAACAACCCGCACGGTCAGGCAGATCACAGCAGCAAACCGCGAGTGCAGAGACAACATACGCGGACAGAGACAGACCGCAGCGACTAGGAAGTCGGAGCGGCAGGAAAGAGCAAGGAGCGCGGCGACAGGGAAACAGGTCGCTGCGACAAAGAGCAAGCCGCGCGAACAGGCAGCGGACAGAAACAAGCCGCGCGGATAGAAACAAACCGCGCGGACAGAGGAGAAGGCAAGCCGCGAACAAGAGAGAGCGCACAGAATCAGGAGGAAAAGACCGTGTCCTCTGATACCATGTTAGAAAGTAGAGAAAGGAAGCGAAAAGAAGAGAACAAGCCGAATAAACTTTTGAATAATCGAAATTTTATTATCCAAAAATGATAACTATTACAAAGGTATGCCCTCCCTTATATAGAATGAAGGAGAGAAGAGAGAATACAAATAAGAGATGTGGGACTAAAATTTACAAGCTAAGCGGACTGTACAAAGTAAACCGCACAGGCCGCGCGGTTAGACAGAAGGACTAACCGCACGGCTTACAATAAGAGATGCAGAGAGGTCGCCTGTGAAGATTGCTTAGACCGCCCGGTTTACAAGACGCCGAGTCAAACCGCCAGACCGTGCGGTCTCTAACCCGCCAAGACAGACCGCCCGGTCTCCAACTTCAACACTTGTTCATCAAGAATTATGTACGTTATAAAAAACATAAACTTATTTATCAAATAATCTTCTACTTATCATCATCATTGCATTTTACTATTATTTGTATGTAATTAGGGAGTTTAGGAATGTGCTTGATGAGGAGAAGGTCCTACTGGGTGAAGAAGATGATGACTCAGATTTTGAAACACCTCCACCGAGGAAAGAGAAACAAAAAAGGGTAAAGTTTGTGACCATAGATTTTGTTGGAGAGAAATTAGGTTATGAGAATAAGATAGATGAGAACAGGAGTATGAGAAGTAAAGAGAAATTTTTGATGAGGATGATTATGTTGGAGATGAAGAGAGCGAGGAGTGAAGAAAAGGTTGAGCATGTTCAAACTAACGAGGGTTGGAGAGGTCTAGAAGACCGACTCAAGGCATACATCAAAGAAGTGGTTGCAGGATTGAAGAATTTTTGCGAGTCATGGTTTATGACCTTACAAAGTGAATGTAAACCAAGTTCTTCATCGGTTCAGACCACACAGCTGTCACAGCCCACTTCCACACTTCAGTATACCATTGTTCCTAAAACACAAAAGTCTTCTTCGGAGGTAATTAGAGTTAGCCCAAGAAAGGTGAAGAAGGCCATATGTAAACGGGCACCTAACATTCATGAGACAGATGTTAAGTATTCCGAGAGATTGCTTCTAACAAAAAGAGCTAGGGAAAGTGTTGATTTTGTCCTGTGCAAATTTGTTGACAGGTATATTTGTTTGTCCTTTAAAACTACTTGGTTGTAATGAAAGTTATTAACTTCCAATTTTTTTTCTTTTTCAGGAGTATGTTAATATTTGAAAGTGGGAACATATCCATGTGAAGAGGTGATTTAGATGATCTCCTTGCCCAAGGCTGGTCATGGACAATCATCTAAATACCTATTCTGTGGTAATTGGTGTTAAAAGGAAAATGACTCCACAAAAAATTAGAAGTTATCTCTACGTGTCCCGAAATCACGAGGTATGATACTTTTTTCATCAAAATAAGTAAAGTAAGTAATTGCACCATGTTCTATCATTTAAATTATAATAGTATTGTCTAATGTGCAGTATTATAAAAGAAGTAACGCTAGAAATTACACCACTCTTATTAGTCATATTACAGAAGAGGCTGTTAATTCCTCAGAAATAATTATCATGACATGTCACCTCACTAGTCATTGGGCCTTATTGGTTTGCTGGGTAAAAGAGCAGCGTTGGGAATATTTTGATTCACTCCCAAGAAGCCTTCATCAGGTCGGCATACGTGCTAACGTATGTATAAAGAACACCACTCAATATTATATTATTGCTTAATGTTAATCATTCAATTCAATTACATTTACATTTTCACATGTACTACAGCCGAAGGCGCTTCAAGATGATGTTCTAGCGGTATTTCCAGAAGGCTTTGTTAATTGGCCGGTAGAGGATGCAGTTGGCTTGCCTAAATAGGACAATAGTTGGGACTGTGGAGTATTTGTTATGAAGTTCATGGAAGTGATTTCATCAACGGCAACCGTATCATGGGCAGATCACAAGAAATGGCAAGACGACATGCCGCGGTTTCGTGCCGAAATTGTGGCAGAAATTTTAAAAACCTTTTCAAGCAGTATTTCAGAGAGGATTGCTAGACTAGATCCTTCAGATGCAGGATTAACTTAAATTTATAAGACAATTTTTTATTCTAAATTGTTTAGAATTATGCAAACACTAATTTTGGAAGTGTGTTTTATAGTGTGTTTTATAAGACAATGTTTTATTTTGAACAATTTATACTCGATGGTATGTAATGTGTTGTACCTGCCTTTTGAATGTTAATAGTACCTAAGCTCCACCAAATTAGGTTACTTGGATATGCTTGTTGGTATTTACCTTATTCTTCAATAATATGTACATGTTAGTGTACTCAAGACTATGTTTTTAAACCCTGCATATTAATTATGTTATACAGTTTTATGAGAACTTTGTCCCAAGGTGTACCATATAGTAATGAATTCCTAATTAGTTGATTGGCTAAAGTAATGGGTTCGATTTTCAGACAGTACTAGCAAGGGCTTGGTATGCTTCATAGTGAAGAGTTATTCTACTAAGGATATATATATGTGCTTTACTTTTGTTTTTCTGTCATATCTACTTCATACCATATAATTAGGAAATGATATAGTAATTAGTTGTTTGCCTTACGAAAAATATGTCATTTGCAGCTATATGAGAATTCTCTTAGGAAAAAATCTTTGGCGATAGTACATTTGAACATAGTGTGAAGGGTTCTTCACCATCATGTATAAATTAGTTGTTTGCTCTGTCATTTGCAGCTATATGATATAGTAATTAGCTGTTTGCTTGTATTTATTAAAACAATGTAGGATACTTTCTGCCCTTTTATTGTTAGTATTTTATATGATCTTACACTGTTTTAATTCATAGTGTGAATGGTTCTTCACCATCATGTAGAAATGTCTTTCTTCATCGGGCCGGCATACGTGCCAACGTTAACTTGATCGAATGTTAACTTATGGTGAAAGACATACATTTGAACATGAGATGACTTGAAGAATCTCATTCTCTTGCCTTCTCAATAAAGACAATCTGGTTTTCACAACCATTCAAGTAAGTTTAGGAAATTGTATAATTTGCCACAAATTTATGTTTTCCTCCTTGTATGCTAAATAAGATCCAATTTTGATTAAGAACAACCAACACCAACACCCCAAAAAAAGGATAAACCACTTATACTGACTGTGGAGTTATCTCCAAGAGAGATCTTGGAGATTAAAAAAATATCTCTAAACTTTCTCCCTGATAGGGAATGGTTGAAAATTGCAATCAATCTGTGAAAATCGCAATTAGTAGTGGAGATAGGAATTGTCCCAAGTTGTCCCGCATTTACTCATGGTCGCACAAACATTATGGTTTAAAGACATCAAGAATGCCTGGAAAATCAAAAGATAAATTTACATAACATTCATCATTAAAATAACTTGGAGCTTCATTAGGCAATACAGTTGGAACATCTGTTTTTGTCTGCTCTTGGTTTTCTACTGAAAGGTTGAAAAAATTGATATCTTGCAAGGTTTGTTCAGCGGCTACTGTCTCCTTCTTAACCGTGGCTTTCTTCCCTACAAAAAATAATTAATTTAATAGTAAGTAGGTCAAAATAATTAATCAAAGTTGTAACAATCTTTAAAAGGTTAATAGATTTACTTGATTTTTTACTCTCAGTACCCCTTCAATCTTGCATTCGATATTCCTTTTGGTTTCTTCGTTACAAGATCTCTAACCAATGGTGTGTTTCTGTTATTCTCATCGCTCAAACCTCTTTTTCACATTTCAGCAGCCTCAACTATCTCATCTGCTTCTTTTGCTAAAACATGCAATCCTCCCAGAACATGTGCATTTGCTTCCTTGCTATTCTCTACTCAGTTTGTAAGGTCATAAGCGAAACGCATCAGGTGGTTTCTAAATATCAAATTAGAGTTACACTCTATTATTCCAGGAGTATTTGGTAGGTATATGCCCTTCTTAGCATTATGACAGAATCGTTTAAGCAAATATATGGGTGGAATTTCTCTTAAATTTTTCAAATTATATATTCTAAGAATATGCTTGCAAAGAATGCCTCTAGTCTCGAAACCTCTGCATGAACACGTAGTCTCATTGGTCTTAGAATTATAGCTAACAAACCATCGTTTGTCATCACTACCATCACAGAGCTTTGTAACGTATAAATAATTATTTTCATCATATCTCGTTTCATCCACTACACATACGCCCGCAGCTCCCTCCATGAAAGCATGTTCAAATCTAACAAATATTTTGCTTGTGTAGAACTTAGACACATGTTTAAGCATCACACAACTTCTGACCTTTAAGCTTACAGTCCCTTGCTTGCATCTAAAATCTTCGTCTCGTTCTCCTCTCCACCAAGACCCCACTAATTTCTCCAACCCCATGAAACACTCCACCAGACTACTAGTTGCCTTCGAACATCCATGCAATACATTATTGGCAGATTCGCTTCGTTATGTTGACAATATACCAAGATCTAACACATCCTTGTTGAAGGTTGTAGACCAGTTCCTCCTTGCTCTATGTAAATCCCCCAACCATCGATTTTCTTGCAAGTTTCCTCTGCTAATCATCTCATTCCAGTATCTATCAAAGTCGAGCTCACTGTCGCACTTACTCATGCATTAATAAAAAAGCCCGCGTACACTTTTCTCATTATTAAAGCATGAGACTTTTGAATGCGCTTTTTTGGAGATATGCCACTGACATAAACGATGACGGGTCCCAGTAAATACTCTTTCAATAGCAACGACCATAGCTTGGTCTTGATCCGTGAATATAGTTGTCGGTAGTTTGCCACCAATAAATTTCAGAAATGTGTTGAAGACCCAACAAAATGAATCAATGGACTCCTCAGAAATAAAAGAACCACCAATAAATACATTCTGCCAGTGATTGTTGATGGCGATAAATGGTGCACAAGCCAAGTTATACTTATTCAATCTGTATGTTGTCTCAAAGATAACTACGTCACTACAACAGTCATAATCGATTTTGCTTTGTCCATCCATCCAGAAAAAACTTGTCAATCTATTCAGCTCATCAGTACGAACATCATACGATAACATGTTGTCCTCCAACTGTTTTTCTTGTAGAATTTTCAGCAAACTAAGTGAATCACCGCTTTCAATTAGCGCCTTCTTTTCCCGCTACACAAAGTTGTATGCATCAGATTTTGAAAAGCCAACATTCTCGAACTCACCGACTTCCTTAGACAAGAACTTGTACGCGTGAACTGTTTTAACTCCCGTGTCCGTTAGATTCTTAATAAGGCTACCCTGCATTTTTGAAATGTTGCGGGCCGATCTCAATAGATGTTATTTGTTCTCCATCTCTAACGGGTGATTGTGCTCCTCGACAAACTTTGTAACTGTCCAATTCCTACCCTCTGTATCAGTGGTAAAATAAATGCATGCGAATCAACCGGTACGTGTTTCTAATTTTCGATATTTTTTGGGTGAGGGTCTCACCTTCTTCAATCCAGCTTTGGCGCAGCTATATGCTCAACATTTTATAATCCTTGTGTGTATCCAGTAGCTCAAATGTTCTTTTCGAACACTGAAACCCATGCTATGAACATATTCACAGTATATAGCATACGCCTCATCTTCTGAATGCACAATTGGAAAAATAACCTGGTGTTTGTTGACCTGAAAAAAAGTATAAAGGTTTAGTTCACTCCTAAGTAAAAAAAGAGTTGCAAATAAAGATAATGCAACAATTAATTTTCAAAACTATTGAATTTCACATAAAAATGTAGTTGTAAATCAAAAAAAACGTTTCAAATTTGAATGCAGCATTGCAAAAAGAAAACCAAGCAGTTGAATTTCACAAAAAAAATGCAGTTGAAAAGTAAAATGTAAAAACACTAGCTAATGTCCAACAAATGTTCAGCAAATCATTTCAAATTAGAATGCAGCACTACCACAAGAAAACCAAGCTTACATTGACCGTTTCATCACCAACATTTTTGGAAGAGGCCTGAGCACTTGTTCCCCCGTGAGCCGTCATTTCCTTGCACCTATCAGAAAAATGGCCAAGAAAAAAACCTTGAAATTAGATCTAAAATTAAAGAGAGGGATTTACTGATATAGATACTAATCTTCAGAAAAAAAATACCTCAAACTTAAGCATTCAAGAGCTAGGTTTCCGCCATTTATTCTGCATATGCTAAGGAAGAAGACCTAAGCCGTTGAACGGAGAAGGTGGCTCATCGTCTCCGACATCAAGAAACGGCTACGTTTACGGCAGAGGAGGGTGTCACAACCCGCGTTTCTCAACGGTAAAATCGTATCAGAGTAAGAGAAAACACGTGTCGTGATGCTATGTCGTGCAGGGGATAACTGCACACGCTCAGGCAAAACTCCAGACATTAGATTTTAAGGAAAATTGTTGATTTGATATGAAGGAAAATCAGTTACGATGAATGGTCGTATCCCTCGGCCCGGTGGATCAGCTAGTCCACAGTTAAAACTATATTTATACGCAACAGAAAATACTTTGGTTCAATTAAATTGACACCCTAAATGAGCATAAGTGTCCCAAGGGGACGACTTATACGTGCATGACTCTAAGGTGAATATAATAGGTATGAAAAATTGTGTTTTACGTTGAGGAAAAGTAGTGTCTTTGATTTGGAAACATGTTATGCATGGGGTACATATAATAATACTTTTAGATTTTAAAATATCTAACATGCAGCCTAGCATAAATCCTTCCCAGAAGCAAGTAACCAACCACATAAAGGCAAAATCAGCAGTTTAATTTCATATCCAGCATCACAAGGAGCCACCAGTGGGCGTCAACAACCTGACACGAACCCACCGGCGAGTATGTATGTCTATACAGAAGAGTAAGGAACTACCTCACACCCAAAATGGGGATCAGCCAACTCAGCAAACTTAGAGGCCACCAACAGCCCCTCCAAAAGAACTAGCCGCTGAACTGGCTACAACCTGGACCTGAGGCATTCAAGAGAAGAACACCTCAGCAAGGAAACAATCAAAAGTAAAAAGAGCAGTTGGCTAATGAGCAAATAAGCAACCCGGCAACAAACTGCTATAAGCAAAAGAAAAGTGAATGACAGAAGGAAAAGAGTACTGCATAAAACACCACAGAGCACACCAAGTGCGAGCAATAAAACCAATGCCTTACCAAGAGAGAGACTGCAACAGCACCAAGACATATTCATAAGACAAAAGAAAGGAAGCATAAACAGGAAAGGAACTAACAGTCCTAACACGTGGGTAAGTGGCAGTGGTCAAACATGGGTCTGAATGCATAACCAAAATCAGACCCAAAAAGGGCTAAGGGGTCAAACAGTGGGAGCTTTAGGGTCCCACACACACCAACCCAAACCGGGGCAAAAGGCGGTGGCCACAGCTCTCCACATAAAACCACCCCTCTAGAGGCCACCAAAACTCCACCACCTGCAACGACCTAAGAGTCGGCATGCAGAAATTAGCCGAACACCCAAAGCCCCCCCCCTAGGGGAAAAGTCACTCTAACAAACCTAAGAAACACACGAACCCAAGACAAAACGTCGGGTCCAATCGACGTGGCCTTGCACGCCTAACCCGAACCAACACCGAGTCTACCTGACCCCAAACCAAGCGCAGCACCAGTGTCGACACCACAACAAGCCGGTGTCGACACAAGGTGTCGACACAACCACGGCCGGTGTCGACACCAAGTGTCGACACCACAGTGGCCGGTGTCGACACAGAGTGTCGACACCAAGTGTCGACACCACTGTAGCCGGTGTCGACACTTGGTGTCGACACTGCCGCTGCTGGTGTCGACACCAAGTGTCGACACCACTGCAACCGGTGTCGACACATGGTGTCGACACTGCCGCTGCTGGTGTCGACATCAAATGTCGACACCACTGCAGCCGGTGTCGACACATGGTGTCGACACTGCCGCTGCTGGTGTCGACACCAAGTGTCGACACCACTGCAGCCGGTGTCGACACATGGTGTAGACACTGCCGCTGCTGGTGTCGACACATGGTGTCGACACTGCCGCTGCTGGTGTCGACACCAAGTGTCGACACCACTGCAGCCGGTGTCGACACATGGTGTCGACACTGCCGCTGCTGGTGGCGACACCAAGTGTCGACACCACAACTGGCCGGTGTCGACACCAAGTGTCGACACCAAGACTGGCCGGTGTCGACACAACAGTGTCAACACCCCACCCCCCCCCCCCCCCACTGACTACAGGAGCCAGATCAAGAAAACAACCAAACCCGATAACGGGGGATTCTCTCTCTCTCTCGAGTACAACCTCCATCGGCAATGGTAACTACTCGACCTAGACCGAACCAAAACTGCTCCTAATAGACACAATCCCTCAGGAAAACTGAGATTAAACTGGACCTTTCTACTCTAACCACGGCATGATCGGGAACAAGCCCTAGCGTACACCTCAGATCTAAACAAAAGAGAAAAGATTAAATCAAAAGAAGACAAAGATCAACTATGGCAAGGATGAGGGTACATCACTTGCCTCAATACCAGGAACTCGGTCGGCGGCCTCCCCCGCTTGCGGATCTGGCCGCAGGGCAGCAAGCTGAGGAGCAGAAAGAAGGCAGATCCCGGCGGGGGCAGTCCAGATCCACCCTCGAAACCGAAATCCGACCGCTAAAACTCCAGGAAAACGGTGTCTGAAGGCTAGGGTAGTCCGGCAGTGCTCTTCCTCTCGCACAGGCGACGGCTTCCTCCAAACAGAGAAACAGGAAAAGAACAAAAAGGAACCCAGCCCTAATCTGACCCAAGACTATATATATATATCAGTAGTAATAATAATAAACAACAATACATAATAATAATTATTTACTCTTAACATCAAAACAACACGAAACCTGAAACTTCTCGGAAAAAGACGAAATTTACGCCGCAGCTAAAAAACCACGCTACGAACGCAACTACGAAGTCGAAATTAGCATTCGACAAACAAAACCCGAGATATCACCACCCGAAGCCAAAACACAAGCATTCCCGAAGAGGCCCAACCGAGTCATCAAATGAACTCCGGCTAGCTGGGGAATCTTGCTAACAGGCTACAAACAGGCTACACAGGGAACCCTAAGAGCTAAGACCTCGCTCTACAACGGCAAAAAGCCGGAAATACGCCATCGTAACGCCAGCCAAAGATCAAACAAAACGCAGAAAAACCGGGGGCGTTACAACCACTCCCCCTAAAAGAAAGTTTCACCTCGAAACTTTACTCACAACACCCCCACAATGTAGGAGAGAGAAAGAGCCAGGAAAGGGATACAAATAAATAAGAACAAAACAGAGCATACCAGGCACAAGATCAGGGAAACAGATGAGGGTGAGCCTCCCTCATAGCCGACTCCAACTCCCAAGTCGCGCTTTCCACATCCTGGTTCCTCCATAAAACTTTAACCATGGGAATAGCCTTCTTCCGCAACGCCCGGACTTGAGAATCCAAAATGCGAACGGGCACCTCCACATAAGAAAGGTTCGGCTCCAACTGAGGCACAGAATCCAACACCTGCCTGCCATTTACCACACATTTACGCAGCTGACTGACGTGAAAGACATCATGCACGCCAGGGAAATTTGAGGGCAAAGCCAGCCTGTAGGCTGATACCCCAATCCGCTCAACAATCGGAAACGACCCCACGTATCTCGGGTCCAACTTCCTATTCTTGCCAAACCGCTTGACTCCAATCAACGGGGAGACCTTTAAGAACACCGAGTCCCCCACCGCAAATTCCAAGTCCGATCTACGCCGATTGGCGTTCTTCTCATATCTCTCCTGGGCTATCTGAAGCTTTTCCCGAATAAGCTTCACCGCGGTTTCCATCTCCTCAAGCGCTTCTGGACCTAACAAAGGTCCCTCGCCAAGCTTAGCCTAAAACAAAGGAGTCCTGCAGCGCCTCCCATACAAAGCTTCAAAGGGAGCCATTTGCAAGCTTTCTTGATAACTGTTGTTGTATGCAAATTCCATAAGCCGCAAGCGCTCGTCCCACGCTCCTCCGTGGTCCAGAATATAGCATCGGATCATATCTTCCACAATCTGATTTACTCGCTCTGTCTGACCATTGGTCTGCGGATGATAAGCCGTGGAATATCTCAAATCTGTACCCAACCCCTCTTGAAGGCTCTTCCAAAAACGAGACGTGAACCTGGAGTCTCGATCTGATATGATACTTACGGGTACACCATGCAATCTGATAACCTCTTCCAGATACAGCTCGGCTATCTTCCTCATCGGATAATCGATCTTAAATGGTACGAAATGAGCGCTTTTCGTTAATCTGTCTACAATTACCCAAACTGAATCATTCCCCTTAGGCGATCTCGGTAAGCCGGTAATGAAATCCATCGAGATACTCTCCCACTTCCACATCGGAATCTCCAAGGGAGTCAGCTTGCCACCAGGCCTCCCATGGTCGGCTTTCACACGCCTGCAAGTGAAACACTCTGAAACAAATCTAGCTATGTCCTTCTTCATACCGTACCACCAGGCAATCTGTTTTAAATCATGATACATCTTGGTAGACCCTGGATGGTAGGCAACACTAGATCCGTGGGCGTCTCTGCACACCATACCCCGGATATCTCCAACTGCGGGGACGCAAAACCTGCCACGGTACTTCAAGGTACATGCATCATCTATAGAGAAATCTGGTAATTCACCCTTCTCAGCTCGAAGATACAAATGCAGAATATCGGGATCGTCCTTCTGATGCAGTCTCGTGAGCGTAATCCACGAAGGTTCTGCTACTGCCATGCTACTCTGCGAACCACAGCCTCCCACAGAAATGTCCATCAACAGAAACTCTTCCACTAGACGCTCGGCGGAAAGATTAAAGATCTTACCTGACTTCCGACTCAGGGCATCAGCCACCACATTTGCTTTGCCTGGATGATACTGAATTTCAACATCATAGTCGGCCACGTACTCCAACCACCGCCGCTGGCGCAGATTCAATTCTTTCTGAGTGAAGACATACTTCAGACTCTTATGATCCGTGAAAATCTTGCACTGCGCGCCATATAGAAAATTCCTCCACAATTTCAACGCATAGATCACAGCTGCAAACTCCAGGTCATGCGTAGGGTAATTCCTCTCGTGAGTCTTTAGCTGCCTCGACCCGTACGCAATTACCTTCCCGTCCTGCATCAAGACGCAGCCCAGACCGACATGCGACGCATCCACATATATATCATATTCACTACCCTCCGTAGGCAAAGACAAAACTAGAGCCGAGCATAGCCTCCTTTTTAGTTCCTCAAAAGCCTTCTCACACTTACTATCCCATACAAAAGCTACGTTCTTCTGCGCCAACATGGTCAACGGCGCGGACAAGGTAGATAAGCCTTCTACAAATCTTTTATAATAATCAGCCAAACCCAAGAAGCTTCTGATCTCTTTGGGGGTAACAGGTCTCGCCCATTCCATAACAGCAGCGATCTTTTCTGGGTCCACCGATATTCCCTCCTTATTAATCACGTGGCCTAGAAAGGAAACTTGAGGCAACCAAAACTCACATTTGCTCAGCTTGGCGTACAACTTATGGTCTCTCAGAGTCTCCAAGACAAGCCGCAAATGTTGATCATGCTCCTTCGCATCCTTAGAATACACCAAAACATCGTCTATAAAGACAATCACAAACTTATCTAGAAAATCCTTGAAAACTCTGTTCATCAAATCCATAAAAGCTGAGGGCGCATTAGTCAAACCGAATGACATAACCAAAAACTCAAAATGCCCATGACGAGAGCAGAACGCCGTCCGCGGAACATCTGACTCCCGAATCCTCAACTAGTGATAGCCCGAGCGAAGATCTATCTTGGAAAACACGGCACTACCACGCAGTTGGTCAAACAAATCGTCGATTCGCGGCAAAGGGTACCTGTTCTTAATCGTAACCTTGTTCAGCTCTCTATAGTCGATGCATAACCTCATCGACCCATCCTTCTTTTTAACGAACAGCACCGGCGCACCCCAAGGCGAAGAACTCGGCCTTATAAAGCCTTTTGCCAATAACTCATCCAGCTGAATTCGCAACTCTTCCAGCTCTCGCGGGGCCATCCGGTACGGCGCCTTTACGATAGGACGCATACCTGGCTCCAAATCTATGGCAAACTCGACATCTCGATCGGGTGGAAGACCGGGAAGATCGTCTGGAAACACATCAGAGAAGTCACACACCACAGGAATCTCTTCCAAACGGGGCTCACTAACAATCGACCCTACCAGGGAAACCACACAGGCAAAACAGCCAGAAACAAGCAACTTCCGAGCAGGCACCGCAGAAATGATTAGAGACTCCTGGAGAGAATATCCATAAACGCTTCCTGGCTGACCGTTGTCTTTGACGAAGTCCAAGCGCTTACCCTTGCACTGGATCGCAGCATCGTACCTTGACAACCAGTCCATGCCCAAAATAACGTTGAAGTCCTCCAGGTCAATCACCTTCAAGTCTGCCTTGGCTAGAAAATCTCCCAACAAAATCGGACAATCTAGGACACCCAGGTCCGTAACCACAGAGTCACAGGAGGGGAACTTAACGCAGAAGGCACCATCAACACGATCTAGGCCCAAGCTGAACCGCTCCATGAAGGCTCTAGCCACAAACGAGTGGGTAGCGCCGGAATCGAAGAGAACGCGCGCCCAGCGGTTCTTTACCCTAAATCGCCCTACGAATTGCACACGCATCTAAGGCAACAAGCGCTAAAACGAAAACTACAATCAATCAAAAAAAAGAAACGCAACGAAACGACTGGGGAGGAGTCGAACCTGAGATGACCTGGGTCGAGGTCTGCGCTTCGCCTGCCGAAAGCACATTCAGCTTCCCCTTTCCTTTATCCATTTGCTGAGGCGGTGGCAAGGCCTGAAGGGGAACTGGCTGCAGAATAGGCTGGGTCTGCGGGCACCTTGTCTTGAGATGACCCTTCTGGCCGCACTGAAAACAGGCCTTATCTTTTAACCAACAACGGGCAGCCTCATGCCCCTTCCTTCCACACAAGGCACACACCAAGTCTCCCCTGGAAACACCCTGAATCGTGTGCACCTGTTCCTTCTTCTGCGCTCCCAACCTTTTGAAACACTTCTCAAAGGGGTGGCCTGGCCGGCCACAAAAGCTACAAATCTCCTTGACCTTCTTTCTCGAGACAGCATCAGGTTCCTGAGGGCTCTTCCCTCCACCGGACTTCCGCTTATCCTTCCTTAACTGCTGGCCTCTATTCTTGGCATTCTCAATGGCCTCGACTCTCAAAGCAGCTTCAACCGCGCTGGCATAACTGACTGCTCCATAGGCATTCGCTAACTGCTGAATGTCGCTTCTCAGTCCACCCAGAAATCGCTTAACTCGATCTGCCTCAGCACTCACTAGACCCGGGGCAAACCGACTCAACTTACTAAACTCAATCTCATACTCACTAACCGTGAGCTTCCTCTGCTTTAAGTGAAGAAAGTCGTTCATTAGCCGGTCCCGTTCGACTGAAGGCAGGAACTTACTTAGCAACAGCACCTTAAATGACTCCCAAGTGCAACCTGCCACTAAGCTCTCTTTCTCTCTCAGCCACCAATTCTTTGCTAAGCCCTTGAGCTGGTAGACAGCGAGCATCACTCTCTGATCGTCCGTAATCCCTGAGTAAGAGAACATCTCCTCAATGGTAATCAGCCAGTCATCCAAAATCATGAAATTTGCCTGCCCATCATAGGTAGGGGGTCTCAGCCGCTGAAACTGGGATATGAACGCCATCTCCGGAGGCACCACAACCAAAGGCACGGGAGGAGCAGGAGGGATAGGAATAGCTACCCCCTCTGCGGGGTTCTGAGCTCTCGGGGGCTGTCCCGCCACCACTGCTACAAGGGACTGAATCTGAGCCTGCATAGCCACTACTTGCCTCGATAACTCCTCATTACTCTGCCGCAGGCTTTCTACCAACGCATCGCTCTGTGCTCCTGATGTCTCACCCTCGGATTGTGGGGTGGATCTCGTCGCAGGACGTCTCGCCATCCTATAATCGCACAAGCTTTAGACAAATCCTAGCCCATCAACTAGAACGAAACTACCCGGTACAGATAAACACACTTAAATATGAACTTCAACTGCAAAAACTTGCTCTGGGAGTTGTTCTTACCATGATGATGTTATGCTTAACCTAAGATGGTTCACCACCACCATACTAACTCAGGTGCCTAAACCATGAATGCATGCATTTGTATTCTTTTTGACTCAAAACCATGTGTGCACATATGTCATCTTGCAAGTCTTTAGCTTGGCACGTTGTGCTTATGAAATGTTATGTTGTGCATGATGTGCTATGCATTCTAATAGAAAAGCCTTAGTGCATGCCATGGGCGGCGTACACATGAAAATGTTATGCATCTCATACTACATAACATTCCCATGTAACGAAAAAGAAAATGTGCTAGCCGCATTCATGTGGTGAGGTTATGCATCCCATACTACATAACCCTCACATGTTGCCTCCTATGGTGGATCCATATACAAACACATATTATGCATCTCATACTACATAATATGCCCTGTATACTTCTTTATGCTCATGAGTGTAGTGTTCGTGCTTCGGCCAAGACGTGCCGATGACATATCGGTGTATGAATGGTATGATGCTAAACACTAAAGCAGACAAGGGAAAGGTTGCCCAACCATTTGTCAAGCAACCTCCCTCTGATACCAACTGTCACAACCCGCGTTTTCTCAACGGTAAAATCGTATCAGAGTAAGAGAAAACACGTGTCGTGATGCCACGTCGTGCAGGGGATAACTGCACACGCTCAGGAAAAACTCCAGACATTAGATTTTAAGGAAAATTGTTGATTTGATATGAAGGAAAATCAGTTACGATGAATGGTCGTATCCCTCGGCCCGGTGGATCAGCTAGTCCACAGTTAAAACTATATTTATACGCAGCAGAAAATACTTTGTTTCAATTAAATTGACACCCTAAATGAGCATAAGTGTCCCCGGGGGACGACTTATACGTGCATGACTCTAAGGTGAATATAATAGGTATGAAAAATAGTGTTTTACGTTGAGGAAAAGTAGTGTCTTTGATTTGGAAACATGTTATGCATGAGGTACATATAATAATACTTTTAGATTTTAAAATATCTAACATGCAGCCTAGCATAAATCCTTCCCAGAAGCAAGTAACCAACCACATAAAGGCAAAATCAGCAGTTTAATTTCATATCCAGCATCACAAGGAGCCACCAGTGGGCGTCAACAACCTGACACGAACCCACCGGCGAGTATGTATGTCTATACAAAAGAGTAAGGAACTACCTCACACCCAAAATGGGGATCAGCCAACTCAGCAACCTTAGAGGCCACCAACAGCCCCTCCAAAAGAAATAACCGCTGAACTGGCTACAACCTGGACCTGAGGCATTCAAGAGAAGAACACCTCAGCAAGGAAACAATCAAAAGTAAAAAGAGCAGTTGGCTACTGAGCAAATAAGCAACCCGGCAACAAACTGCTATAAGCAAAAGAAAAGTGAATGACAGAAGGAAAAGAGTACTGCATAAAACACCACATAGCACACCAAGTGCGAGCAATAAAACCAATGCCTTACCAAGAGAGAGACTGCAACAGCACCAAGATATATTCATAAGACAAAAGAAAGGAAGCATAAACAAGAAAGGAACTAACAATCCTAACACGTGGGTAAGTGGCAGTGGTCAAACATGGGTCTGAATGCATAACCAGAATCAGACCCAAAAGGGCTAAGAGGTCAAACAGTGGCAGCTTTAGGGTCCCACACACACCAACCCAAACCGGGGCAAAAGGTGGTGGCCACAGCTCTCCACATAAAACCACCCCTCTAGAGGCCACCAAAACTCCACCACCTGCCACGACCCAAGAGTCGGCATGCAGATATTAGCCGAACACCCAAAGCCCCCCCCCTAGGGGAAAAGTCACTATAACAATCCTAAGAAACACACGAACCCAAGACAAAACGTCGGGTCCAACCGACGCGGCCTTGCACGCCTAACCCGAACCAACCCCGAGTCTACCTGACCCCAAACCAAGCGCAGCACCAGTGTCGACATGATGTGTCGACACCACAACAAGCCGGTGTCGACACAAGGTGTCGACACAACCACGGCCGGTGTCGACACCAAGTGTCGACACCACAGCGGTCGGTGTCGACACAGAGTGTCGACACTGCCGCGGCGGGTGTCGACACCAAGTGTCGACACCACTGCAGCCGGTGTCGACACATGGTGTCGACACTGCCGCTGCTGGTGTCGACACTAAGTGTCGACACCACTGCAGCCGGTGTCGACACATGGTGTCGACACTGCCGCTGCTGGTGTCGACACCAAGTGTCGACACCACTGCAGCCGGTGTCGACACATGGTGTCGACACTACCGCTGCTGGTGTCGACACCAAGTGTCGACACCACTGCAGCCGGTGTCGACACATGGTGTCGACACTGCCGCTGCTGGTCTCGACACCAAGTGTCGACACCACTGCAGCCGGTGTCGACACATGGTGTTGACACTGCCGCTGCGGGTGTCGACACCAAGTGTCGACACCACTGCAGCCGGTGTCGACACATGGTGTCGACACTGCCGCTGCTGGTGTCGACACCAAGTGTCGACACCACGACTGGCCGGTGTCGACACCAAGTGTCGACACCAAGGCTGGCCGGTGTCGACACAACAGTGTCGACACCCCCCCCCCCCCACTGACTACAGGAGCCAGATCCAGAAAACGACCAAACCCGAGAACGTGGGATTCTCTCTCTCTCTCTCGAGTACAACCTCCATCGGCAATGGTAACTACTCGACCTAGACCGAACCAAAACTGCTCCTAATAGACGCAATCCCTCAGGAAAACTAAGATTAAACTGGACCTTTCTACTCTAACCACGGCATGATCGGGAACAAGCCCTAGCTTACACCTCAGATCTAAACAAAAGAGAAAAGATTAAATCAAAAGAATACAAAGATCAACTATGGCAAGGATGAGGGTACATCACTTGCCTCAATACCAGGAACTCGGTCAGCGGCCTCCCCCGCTTGCGGATCTGGCCACAGGGCAGCAAGCTGAGGAGCAGAAAGAAGGCAGATCCCGGCGGGGGCAGTCCAGATCCACCCTCGAAACCGAAATCCGACCGCTAAAACTCCAGGAAAACGGCGTCCGAAGGCTAGGGTAGTCCGGCAGTGCTCTTCCTCTCGCACAGGCGACGACTTCCTCCAAACAGAGAAACAGGAAAAGAACAAAAAGGAACCCAGCCCTAATCTGACCCAAGACTATATATATATCAGCAGTAATAATAATAAACAACAATACATAATAATAATTATTTACTCTCAACATCAAAACAACACAAAACCTGAAACTTCTCGGAAAAAGACGAAATTTACGCCGCAGCTAAAAAACCACGCTACGAACGCAACTACGAAGTCGAAATTAGCATTCGACAAACAAAACCCGGGATATCACCACCCGAAGCCAAAACACAAGCATTCCCGAAGAGGCCCAACCGAGTCATCAAACAAACTCCGGCTAGCTGGGGAATCTTGCTAACAGGCTACAAACAGGCTACACAGGGAACCCTAAGAGCTAAGACCTCGCTCTACAACGGTAAAAAGCCGGAAATACGCCATCGTAACGCCAGCCAAAGATCAAACAAAACGCAGAAAAACCGGGGGCGTTACAGAGGGAGCGGAAGGCGGAGAAATATTTCTGGAAGGGGGCGAGCTGCGGACGGAGGAGCTCGGGAAGGGGAAGGGGAAAATTTCGAATAGGTGGTGGGCCCTACGAGTAAAAGGAGTTTTTATATCCTGATGGTGGCATGGTTCGTTCGCCAGACCTAAAAATTTTCCCAGGAGACGAATTCATCTTCTCAGCTCGACGAACTTAGACTACATTCTTGGCAAGCTTTATCAAGTACCAGTTAGAAGTTCTCAGCTCGAAGAAACTAGTTCTCAGGACAACGAACCCAGTTCTCAGGTCGATGATTTCTGGACACTTTACTTCAACATTCTTAATTCCAAGAAATATTTCACTGAACTCCAGTCGACGAAGTTAGAATCTCAGCTCAACGATCTTGATGCACAGAATTGGCAAGGTTCTAGAGAAAGCAGTTATCTGTTCTTAGGTCGATGATCTTGGATCTCAGCTCGACGAACAGCAATTGTATGGTCGACGAATATAACTTCTCAGCTCGACGAACACTGGACCCAGGTCGACGAATTCTGTTCTTCACTAGATGATTTTTGTGCAGTTCCAGGCATGGATCTTTCCTCCCTCTGTCCCTTATTTTATTGCAGTAATTTCTGTATAATCAATGCCTAATATTCTCTAAATATTACCGTTAGACGGAGCATTGATTATGGTCTTCATCAGGATTATTACTTGCCGATTTTCAATGGGATAGTTGGGGAAATCAATCAATGCAAATATTCTCCAGGCCGTTAGCATTGAATGAAGGAAGAAATTCAAATTCAGAAGGAAGATTTAATAAGAAATATAAAAAGGGGATTTTTCTAATCCACCCGAGAGGAAGAACGACAACACGACAGTGAATAACAATCTTCTTCTTCCTTCTCGACAGAACTCTCAGACAACAGATAGAGAATATACTGAAAGATAGAACACAGAGAAGAAGCCCTAGACTAGAGAAATCACAGCAAGCAGAAGAAGAAGAATAACAATTTAAAACAAGAGTCTTCTTCTATCTTCATTACAGGATTCTTCAGAGGACAAAAAATATTCTATCAGATAAGAAGTTCCTGGATACTTTCTGGTCAAGTCTAAAAGTTTGAAGACCTGTCCTCCCTGCAGCAAGGCCCAAACTTTCCTGAGTTCAATATCTCAGGGGGAGCTTTTGCTAACATCATATATCCACTAAAGTCTTCTCAGTTGTATTTGAGAAAGAGAAGACATAATCACACTCTCATCCCTCACTGTATAAAGGGTTCTTTAACTCCCTTCAAAAGTTATTCCTGGTTCCAAGTCACCTGATCAAAAGACTTGAGGATTGGTTTTTGAGCACCTGATCAAAAGCTCATTGGTGGTAGTCACTTGATCAAAAACCTGAGTGGATTCCTACCAGTGTGGTAGAAGAGTGGATGTACCCAGGTTGGGGAACCACTATAAAATTCTTGTGTTGTCTGGTTGCACTTTTCTTGTGTTGTCTGGTTGCACTTTTTCTTCTGTTCTTGCTGTGGCTGTGCTAGTTAGGTTGCTGTGTCTGTGATAGTTAGTGTATATTTGATGTGTTTGTGATAGATTGTTTTACTTTAAGACTTAGTTTTTATAATCAGCCAAAAAGAGTTAAATTTTTATAAATACTCTATTCACCCCCCCCCCCCCCCGCTAGAGTATATTAGATGTAACCCTAACTTTCAATTGGTATCAGAGCAAGGTTCCTTTGGTTGTACAAGCTAACCCTTGAACCAAAAGATCATGAGTTAGATCTGACTTTTATTTCTATTAGGTTTGTATTCACAGCATGACACAGAACAAAGATTATGTAAGCACCAGACCTCCAGTATGTAACTTAAATAAGTTTGCCATCTAGAAGGCAAGAATCAAATTATATATGAATTCTATTGATGAGGATATCCACAATTCCATTTTGACAGGTCCTCCTAACCATCTACTTCTACAACAATATCCAGCAATAATGCAGTTCCACCACTTGAGTTGACTGATGCCCAGAAGAAGACAAAAGTTGTTGAAGCTAAAGCCATGAACATTCTGGCCCAAACAATGTCAGATGACATTTTCCAGAAAGTGGCTGAATGCACATCAGCCAAGGCCTTTTGGGATTCTCTCAATCAAATGGTGGCTGGATCTGCAGATGAAAGGAAAGATATAAGATCCATTCTCATATCCCAATATGAGAACTTCAAGAAAGAGGAAGCAGAATCTGTTGCAGACATGTACAACAGGCTGAGCTCAATCATCAATGAGCTGAAGACCTTGGACAAGGACATCACCCTCACAGAGGTGAATGACAAAATCCTTATATGTTTCCCAAGCACATGGGATTCAAGGATCTGGCCCATCAAGGAGGCCAGGAGCCTAAATGTGATTTCCATTGAATCTCTTTTAGGAAAGCTCAAGTCCTATGAGCAGCTCATTAAATCCAGAGAAGCAGCAGATCAAAGGACACCTCCACCAGCAAGGAAGGAACACAACCTGGCATTCAAGGGTGTTTAAGAATCTGAGGCCTCAACAGTCAATGAAGAGTTGATGAGTCTCTTTGCAAAGAGATTTTATAAAATGGCAAGGAAAGACTTCATAAGAAAATCATCCAGGCAGGATGATAAACCAAGGTATGACAAAACCTCCACTAAAAAAGTAGTTTGCTTTGGCTGCAGGAAACCTGGACACTTCATCTCAGAGTGTCCAGAAAATCAAAAGAAGGAAAGGAGAAAAGAGAAGGAGTCTAGAAGACAGCAAAGCAGCATGCCTTCTTCCAACAAATACAAGAATAAGGATAAAGGTTTTGTAGCTGAATCCTGGAGTGAAATTGAGGATGAATCCACATCCTCCAGCTCCAGTGAAGAAGAAGAAGAAGAGGCGAGGGCCAAGGAAGTCTGCCTCATGGCCATTGATGCCTCCAGAAGTCAATCAGATGAAGAAGATGCATCTGACAATGAAGAAGCTTCAAAATCTGAAGCTGATCAGGTATTATCATCCTTTGACTATAACCTCATCTCCATAAGCCAATTATGTGATGAAAGTTATCAGGTACACTTTAACTCAACATCTTGTATTATTTCTAATAAAGAAAAACAAATGTTTTAATTGGAAATAGACAAGGAAGAATATATTTAATAGATTTTCATTCTGCACCTTCTGATATATGCATACTTAATATTGTTAGTAATCAAAATGAATTATGGCATAAAAGGCGAGGCATGTAAATATGAAAAACATTGCTATGCTATCTAAGGATAGCCTTGTGAGAGGTTTACCTTCTGGTCCCTACAAAAAGGAAGGCTTCTGCAGGGCTTGTCAACTAGGCAAGCAAACTAAATCTAGCTTTAAGTCAGTTAATAAAAGTGATTCACCTAGGATCTTGTACTTGCTACACATAGACCTCTTTGACCTATTGCTGTATAAAACCTAGGAGGGAAATCCTATACTCTAGTTATTGTAGATGACTTCTCAAGATTCACTTGGGTGTTCTTTCTGAGATATAAGTGTTGAATTCTGTGAAGTGAAAGTGGGTGAATGGAAGGCTTGGGAAACCTATCCGCGCGGACTACGCGGACTGGGTTGGCGGACTGCTAGGTCGGCAGGTATGTTGCAGGCGGTTTGCTCTGTGGCGGCCTGGGCGGTCTGTTCGCGCGGACTATGCGGACAGCAGCGGCGGTCTGACAGGCCAGTGTATGCTCAGCAGACGGTTTACTCCCAGGAAGTAACCGGGCGGATAGGAATGTTATCCGCGGAGTCCGGCTTGAAGCGGACTGAAGAACTGGAGCTCGGCAGACCGGTTTGGCAGATGCCTTGGTCTTGCTCTAGTGAAGCGGCAAGTGGAAGCCGCGGAGACCGCCGGTCAGCGCGGACAGGAACTGGAGGTCGCCCGGTATGGCGGGCTAGATCCAGTGTCCGCCAGTAAGTGTGGACTGGCCCTTGTGGCCAGCGGACTGGACTTGGTGGGTATTGAACCAAGTCCAGGAGGCTCAGTCCGGGGAGATCGCGCAGTGGAGCGCGGGCTGGTTTCTCAGTCCGCCAAGCTTAGTAGAAGTGATGTTGCCTTGTTTGCTAGCTTGGGGATATGCGGACTGGAGGCTTGCTTGTGCAGGAGCGTGCGGACTGGAGCTGGTGTCCGCTGAGTCCGGTTGAGCCTTGTGATGAGGTTATGGACTCGGGAGTTGCGGACTGGAGTTCGATGTGTATGCGGACTGGATCGGTGTGTCTGCTGAGTCCGGCAATGCCTTGGTGATTAGGCAATGGACTTGGGATATGCGGACGAAAGCCGGGTGTCCGCTGAGTCCGGCAGGCGTCTTGATGGCGAGGCTGCGGGCTCGGGTTTTGCGGGCTGATGCCTTGTCCGCAGAATGGCGGACACGGCTGTTGTGGAGTCCGGCTGTTGTCCTGGCTTGGTCTCTGGCGGCAAGGCGGGCTGGATATTGGAGTCCGGCCTTGGAGAAGCTGGGGCGGACTGGCTATCTGCACAGGAGCGGCGAACTGGAAGGTGTGTCCGCGGGCTGGGCGGACACACTTGTTCTAGCTGCGGGTTGTGGCGGTGATCCTATCGGCTAGGGCGGTGACCATACTCATCGTCGTGCCTATAAATAGGACCCATGTCACATCAGGAATAAGGAACCTAGACCGAAGTAAGTGAACAGTATTTGAGCTCGCGGAAGTTGCTGCGGTCTGGACTTTGTGTCCGCGCGGATAGGAGTTGACCCGGTTGCGCTGTGCAGGTTGTGCGGATAGCGCTGGAAAGCCAGGACTTGGCTCTGATTGCGGTCAGGGACAGTGCGGACTCTGCGGTTAAGCAACAGGCGGTAAACAGCAGGTCGCGGATAGCGACCAGGCGGTCTTCTCTTTGGCGACTTGGTTCGGGGTTCAGGAAGTCGCCTGCTTCAGGCGGACTGTTCCATTCGGTGACGCAGCTTGTGCGGTCTGGCGGCGTGCAGACTGGCGGTGAAGAGCTAAGCATTGGAGTAAGGGTGAGTCCGCGCGGCTTGGGTTGCGGTCTGGCGACCTGGCGGACTGGGCGGACTCCACAGCAGTAGGTCGGCGGCTTGTTGATTGAGTCCGCGCGGCTTTTTTTTTTGTTCTTGTCTTTGTAACTGTCTCTGCTCTCCCGGTGTTGGGTTTTGGTGAAGCATGTCTCGCCATGTATGTCTCACCTTGTAAAGAAGTTTGCTCTTGATCAATAAAGAAGCTTGTGCTGCATGTGTTGCTGGTTGTTACTGCTTTATTGAGATAACCCCTGCTAACTCCACGATCCGGGAAGACTTTCAACATTATAAGTGGGCGTATTCTCCTTCGGTTTGTTGAGTTTTCAACAGGGTATCCAAGGGGGCGTCTGCGGTTTGTTGAATTTTAACATGGTATCAGAGGGAGGTTGTTGGAGTGGTCAAGCAGTGCTCAATGAAAGTAGTTGCTCGTCTGTAGAGGAAACCAGTGGTAGAACCATAGCAGTGGAGGATGCAAGTTGTCTTGGTATTGATCTTCTTACAGAGACGAACTGTGAACGGTGGAAGTCCTGTATGAAGAGCTTTCTTCTTGGCGAGGACCTTTGGGAGGTTGTATGCGGAGCAGGAAGACAAGAGGATACTGCTGGCAATGCTGAGGCGATGAGAGCTTGGAAGGAGGCAAATGCGAAAGCGGAGTCTATTCTCAGGCAGGTGATCTCATCGGAGCTCTTGGACCACATCAGTGGATGTCGATCAGCTGCGGAGGTCTGGACTTCCCTTGATGGGTTGTTCAGGAAGGAGGTGAAGGTTGCTGCGGAAGATGGTCCCTCTACTTCATATCAGGAAGAAAGGAGTTGTTCTCCTAGGCGCGATAGGAAGAGGAAGGAAGGACCAAGGTGCTATAAATGCAAGCAGCAAGGTCATCTTCGGAAGGAGTGCAAGGTTGTCTTGCTCTCGGCGAACGTAGCTCTGGTAGGGAGGAAGGAGAAGAACGTAGTTGGGATTTCAACTAGTTCTGGAGTTGATCGGAGGAATGCCAGTGATAGTGCTGCTATCTGGCATGAAAGACTGGGGCATGTAGGGATGGACAAGCTGAAAGCAATGGCGGAAAGAAGACTCGTAAGAGGCTTGCCTAGATTGTCATCCTATGGCGATGGTCGGGGGTGTGCGGGATGTCAGGAAAGTGGAGCCTATCGCTTCATGGTCGACAAAGCACAATCCAGATGTATTGCAGCATTGGCGGTTGTCCATTGTGCTCTGGTGGGACCGACTGTCACGGCCAGTCTTGGAGGCAGCAGGTTCATGCTGATCTTGGTTGATGACTATTCTGGGTATACTTGGGTATACTTTATGAAGACGAAGTCCAGCATGGTACGCTTGTTTGTGGAGTTCAAGAAGCTTGTCGAAGGCCAGCTCGGCCGGAGGATCAAGGTGTTGAGGACAAGTATCGGTGGTGAGTTTGGCTCAACCGAGTTCTCACGCTTTTGCAGGAAGCAAGGGATCCGGATGGAGCTTTCTTGTGGACATACTTCACAACAGGGTAGTATTGCAGCTTGGATGATCCGTTGGTTAACGGAGACCTGCAAGTGTTGGCTTCGGAGTAAAGGCGTTCTGAAGGCTCTTTGGGCGGAGGGAATAGCATGTGTTACTCATGTCATCAACCGGATGCCTCTTAGTCCGATCATAATGAAGACTCCTTATGAGCTAATGTTCGGAGTGAAGCCCTCAGTGAAGCACCTTCGGGTGTTTGGATCTACCTGCTATATACACTCTCCGGGTCCTCTCAAGACAAAGCTAGTCTTTGTTGGGTATGATGAGCAGAGAAGAAGATGGAGGTGTATGGATCCTGCGACGAAGAAACTCATAGTGTCGAGTGACATTGTTTTTGATGAGTTGACGCCGTATTGGGGTAGCTCTTATGTGGAGCTAGAGTTAAGCAGGTCAGATGGTGGGCTGAAGGAGGCTGCTGCTAAGGAAGTGGAGTTGCCTGAGTCACCAGGTGCTCCAGGTTGTTCTAGCTCCGGGGCAAAGGCGTCAGAGTCGGGAAGAAGGGGGAGCGATGCTCCAGGACCTTCTGGCTCGAAGACGGAGGCTTCCGGTTCAGGAAGCAAGGGGAGCGATGTTCCAGGCCATTCTTGTTTAAGAGGGGAGTCTTCTGGTTCAGGTAGCAGGGGGAGCGTTGCTCCAAATGCTTTTTGTTCCAGTAAGGAGGCGTCTTGTTCAGGGAGCAAAGGGAGCATTGTTCCGGGTTTGCCTGGGAACGGAGCTGGTTCACAAGCAGCGGAGGTGGTTAGCCATGATCAGGTTCTTCGGAGATCGAAGAGGATCAGTAAGCCACCAGCTCGATATTGTGAAGGGAACACGGTGGACTTGGTCCCGTGTTTCCTTGTTAGCCCTCAGGTCGAGCAAGGTACTTCTGGCTGTGATGACCCCACTAGAATCAAGGAGGTGGTTGACACCAAGTCTGAAGAGGTGACTTCTCTCAGAGGCAACGAGGCTTGGGCTTCTGGGTCCAAGGAAGTTGGTGATACTCCTGTGATGCATGAGTGGAGGTTGAAGCTGAAGAAGGCAGAGGGAAGCATGGCTCCTTTTGGGACATGCTGGAGGGCTCCCTCATGGTCCATGATATGCGGGGCGAGGACTATGTCTTGGACATCTCTTCGTAGATGCTATCGGAAGGACCAGGTGCAAGGTTACGGGAGCTGCTGGAGTTATTCACCACTTCTCACTTCAAGGGGGAGTGTTGAATTCTGTGAAGTGAAAGTGGGTGAATGGAAGGCTTGGGAAACCTATCCGCACGGACTACGCGGACTGGGTTGGCGGACTGCTAGGTCGGCAGGGATGTTGCAGGCGGTTTGCTCTGTGGCGGCTTGGGCGGTCTGTTCGCGCGGACTACGCGGACAGCAGCGGCGGTCTGACAGGCCAGTGTATGCTCAGCAGGCGGTTTACTCCCAGGAAGTAACCGGGCGGATAGGAATGTTATCCGCGGAGTCCGGCTTGAAGCGGACTGAAGAACTGGAGCTCGGCAGACCGGTTTGGCAGATGCCTTGGTCTTGCTCTAGTGAAGCGGCAAGTGGAAGCCGCGGAGATCGCCGGTCAGCGCGGACAGGAATTGGAGGTCGCCCGGTATGGCGGGCTAGATCCAGTGTCCGCCAGTAAGTGCGGACTGGCCCTTGTGGCCAGTGGACTGGACTTGGTGGGTATTGAACCAAGTCCAGGAGGCTCAGCCCGGGGAGATCGCGCAGTGGAGCGCGGGCTGGTTTCTCAGTCCGCCAAGCTTAGTAGAAGTGTTGTTGCCTTGTTTGCTAGCTTGGGGATATGCGGACTGGAGGCTTGCTTGTGCAGGAGCGTGCGGACTGGAGCTGGTGTCCGCTGAGTCCGGTTGAGCCTTGTGATGAGGTTATGGACTCGGGAGTTGCGGACTGGAGTTCGCTGTGTACGCGGACTGGATCGGTGTGTCCGCTGAGTCCGGCAATGCCTTGGTGATTAGGCAATGGACTTGGGATATGCGGACGAAAGCCGGGTGTCCGCTAAGCCACCAGCTCGGGTTTTGCGGGCTGATGCCTTGTCCGTAGAATGGCGGACACGGCTGTTGTGGAGTCCGGCTGTTGTCCTAGCTTGGTCTCTGGCGGCAAGGCGGGCTGGATATTGGAGTCCGGCCTTGGAGAAGCTGGGGCGGACTGGCTATCTGCACAGGAGCGGCAAACTGGAAGGTGTGTCCGCGTGCTGGGCGGACACACTTGTTCTAGCTGCGGGTTGTGGCGGTGATCCTATCGGCTAGGGCGGTGACCATACTCATCGTCGTGCCTATAAATAGGACCCATGTCACATCAGGAATAAGGAACCTAGACCGAAGTAAGTGAACAGTATTTGAGCTCGCGGAAGTTGCTGCGGTCTGGACTTTGTGTCCGCGCGGATAGGAGTTGACCCGGTTGTGTTGTGCAGGTTGTGCGGATAGCGCTGGAAAGCCAGGACTTGGCTCTGATTGCGGTCAGGGACAGTGCGGACTCTGCGGTTAAGCAACAGGCGGTAAACAGCAGGTCGCGGATAGCGACCAGGCGGTCTTCTCTTTGGCGACTTGGTTCGGGGTTCAGGAAGTCGCCTGCTTCAGGCGGATTGTTCCATTCGGTGACGCAGCTTGTGCGGTCTGGCGGCGTGCAGACCGGCGGTGAAGAGCTAAGCATTGGAGTAAGGGTGAGTCCGCGCGGCTTGGGTTGCGGTCTGGCGACCTGGCGGACTGGGCGGACTCCACAGCAGTAGGTCGGCGGCTTGTTGATTGAGTCCGCGCGGCTTTTTTTTTTGTTCTTGTCTTTGTAACTGTCTCTGCTCTCCCGGTGTTGGGTTTTGGTGAAGCATGTCTCGCCATGTATGTCTCGCCTTGTAAAGAAGTTTGCTCTTGATCAATAAAGAAGCTTGTGCTGCATGTGTTGCTGGTTGTTACTGCTTTATTGAGATAACCCCTGCTAACTCCACGATCCGGGAAGACTTTCAACATTATAAGTGGGCGTATTCTCCTTCGGTTTGTTGAGTTTTCAACAGGGTATCCAAGGGGGCGTCTGCGGTTTGTTGAATTTTAACAATAAGTTAGATGTCTTTAAAGTTTTATAGATTTTCTCAGAAACATACAGATTGAGTAATCTACTCATGTTGCATTGATCAGAAGTGATCATGGTACATAGTTTGAGTCTCTTCTTATGCATGAGTTCTGTGAGAAGGAAGGTATCAGGCACTACTTCTCAGCTCCTAGAACTCCCCAACAAAATGGGGTAGCTGAAAGGAAGAATAGAACCTTGATTAAAGCTGCAGGCACATTACTTGCAGATGCTTATATTCCACTATCCTTTTGGGTAGAGGCTGTAAGCACAGCAAATTATGTACTGAACAGAAGTTTGATACATAAACTTAAGAATATGACTCTCTATGAATTACTTGAATGGAAGAAACCTAAAATCACTTATTTTAAAGTATTTGGATGTGTATGCTATATACATAATAAAAATAAGAAATACATTAAAAAGTTTGAAGCTAAGGCTGAAGAGGGAATTTTTCTAGGATATTCCCAAGTATGCAAAGCTTGTAGGGTATTTAACAAATCCTCTTTGAAAATTGAAGAATCTATACATGTAACTTTTGATGAGGCTAACAAGTATTGCAAGGAGAAAGAAATTTATACCAGTAACCCTTTGCAGGTACCTCACTTGTGTGAGAGTTTGGATGAACTAAGCCTCACCCAAGATGTTCCAACACATCCTTCTCCACAAGTTGAAGAAGACAGTGAAGAAGAACATTTGGAAGAAGTTGAACTTCCTCCAACAGCAAATATAATTCAACAAGAGGAATTAATTCCAAATACTGTTGCAGAACCAACTTCATCCACTGACCTTGTCACACTAAGGGATCACCCTAGATCTCAAGTGACTGGAGACATGTCAGTAGGTGTACAGACAAGGCATCAACTCAACCAAGACTTGATGCATGTCTATTTCCTCTCTCAAGTTGAACCTCAATCCATAAAATATGCTGAGCAAGATCTCCACCGGATCATTGCAATGCAAGAGAAACTCAACAAATTTGAGAGATGTAGAGTTTGGGATTTAGTTCCAAGACCTCAAGACTACCCAGTCATTGGAACTAAATGGGTGTATAGAAACAAACTAGATGCCCAAGGTGTAATTGTCAGAAACAAGGCTAGGCTTGTTGCTCAAGGTTATAGGCAAGAAGAAGGAATAGATTATGACCAAACATTTGCACCAGTTGCAAGGTTAGAGGCAATCAGAATATTCCTTGCTTATGTTGCCTACAAGAAGTTCAAAGTCTACCAGATAGATGTGAAAAGTGTCTTTCTAAATGAAGTACTTAAAGAAGAGGTTTATGTTGAATAACCTCCAGGTTTTATCTCTCCAACCCATCGTTCTCATGTATTTAGATTGCATAAAGCCCTCTATGGTCTAAAGCAAGCTCCAAGAGTTTGGTGTGAGCCCATAGCTAGCTTTCTGATAGAGCATAAATTCACTAGAGGCATTGTTGATAAAATATTGTTCACTAGGCACCATAAGGATCAAACATTATTAGTACAAATTTATGTGGATGACATCATATTTGGGTCTACAGACTCCAAATTATGCAAGAGGTTCTCTGACCTCATGCATTCAAAATTTGAAATTAGTAGCATGGGTGAGCTCTCCTACTTCCTTGGTCTCCAAGTGAAGAATCTACCTGATGACATCTTCATCTCCCAGGCTAAATATGCTAAAGAGCTCATTAAGAAGTTTGGGATGGCTGATGCCTCAGAAAAAAAAACACCTATGGCCACTAATGCTGTAATAGATTCTGATCCACATGGGAAACCTATTGACCAGAAGTTATATAGGGGCATTGTTGAGTCCCTACTATATCTTACAGCTAGCAAACCTGATATAATGTTTGCCATAAGTCTTTGTGCTAGGTTCCAAGTGAACCCTAAATAATCTGACCTAGTTTTCCTGAAAAGGATTTTGAGATATATAAAGAGTTGTCCTAGTTTAGGACTCTGGTATCCTATTGAGTCAGAATTTGAGTTAACTGGATACTCAGATACTGACTTTACTGGATGCAGGGTGGATAAAAAAAGCACTTCAGGAACTTGCCAGTTCCTTGGTATGAGATTAGTCTCTTGGTTCTGTAAGAAGCAATCATCTGTGTCCACATCAACTGCTGAAGCAGATAATATATAGCAGCTGACAGTTGATGTTCACAAATGCTGTGGATCCAAAACCAACTCCTGGACTATGTTTTCAACTTACATAATTCAACTCTCTTATGTGATAACAAAAGTGTTATATCCATAGCACAAAATCCAGTTCATCATAATAGGACTAAGCATATAGACATTAAACGTCATTTCATTAGAGAGTGTGTAGACAAAAATAAAATTAAACTTGTCTATATCTATACTGATTTACAAAGAGCTGATATTTTCACCAAACCTCTGGATGAGAGAAACCACTTGTTCTTTATAAATCAGCTTGGAATGATCAATGAAGAAGCTTCAGTTTAATTTCTGTCTGCACTCGATGAATTTTTCAAAGTTCGTCAAACAGAGTTCAGCGAATAGAGAAAGGTTCTAGAGATATTCGTCGAACGGAGATCGACGAACTCTCTGTGTGTGAAACAATTTTCGTCGACCAGAGATCGACGAATTTGGTTCAGAAAACTTTCGTCGAACGGAGCTCGACGAAATGCTTTCACATCTTCTGATAGAGATCGACGAATTATTTTGACTATCAAATATTTCGTCGACTCAGTTCGAAGAATTCTTTATTTTTCGTGGAACACAGTTTGTCGGTTCATATTCCAAAAACCTTATATCTGGGTTTTCTTCGACCTCCGTCCAGCGCTTTCAGTTCCTTTGCACTTGATCTTCGTTTTTCTCTTGCAGGTGAACCATGGCGATTCCGGCTACCGCTTACTCTTCAATGAAATTTGACATGGGATTTGATATCGACTTCGACTCATTCCAGTTTTCAGATAAAGTTTTTATGAAGATCTTGCAGTTATTTGACAAACAACAACTGAAATAGCTAATGATAATTAGAATCAAGGTTGCAATGACTGAGATCAAGGAATGAGTTTTTTACTTCTACAACAACAGACGATTCCATGACAGGAACAATTTCCGGTAACTCCGTTTCTTTCTCCCCAAGTGTACTAACTGACATTTTCGGTCTGCTGAATGGTGAAGAAGACCTTGAACTGGATACTGAAGGATATAATGATATGTTGACTAAAATGGATCGCTGTGGTGATAACCCCAACAAACTCCTCAAGAAGAACCTGTCGGCAGAATACAAATTCCTAGCTGATGTGGTCGGCAAAGTGTTGTTCGGCAAACACACAGCACATGATTATATAACTAGACAGCAATTCTTATTGATGGCTGCATTAGTGGAGAAGAAAAGAATAAACTGGGGACAACTACTGTTCGATTTGATTAAGAAGAAAAATAATAAGAAAGAAGTTTGCTTTGGTCGGATACTGGGAATTTTTCTATAAGAAAAGGCCTTTGAACACTTAGTATCAACAACAGTGTTCATCAATGCCTCCAAGAGGCTTACATCTGCTCTCTTTGGCAGATAGGAATGGAGGATCACCAAGCCAACCATGGCTTCTTCCTCATCCAGGCTTTCTGAAAGCACTAGGGCTGTCATAGCCGCTCCTCCACCCCCAGAAGAATCTCCCTCCACCTCCAACATTCCTTCTTCTCCTCAACACCAATAACAACAACCACTTCACATTGCTACACCTGTTCCCTCTCCTGCAAATTCTCCACCTCCACCTTCTCCTCAACCAAATATCACTGAAATCCCCTACTCCCCCATTCAGGAATCAAATCAACACTCTCCTTCCCAATCACCAAAACCATCCCCACCTTAATCTCCTCTTCCCCATCACCAAACTGCAACAGATCCTGACACCTTTATCTCCTCCCACACTTTCAATTTAGTGATCCTCCCATCATCTCCACATCAAAACTCCATCCCCACAACTGCAATTCCATCTTCTGCACCTGACTCCACACACCAAGATATGTCTAGTGCATTCTCTGTTTGTTCCAATTGTGGACATCACAATCTCTACTCCTCCACTGCTCCAGAATCTCTTTACTTAAATTTCTCTGATATTCCTAAGGTTCTGCTTGCCTTCATCTCTCCAACTATTCAAAATTTTCTCACTACTGCTCTAGCTCCTCTGGCTGCTTCCATCCAAACTCTATCTGATAGAGTTGCTGCTCTATCCTCTGTCCCTTATTCTGGGGGATTGGCTCCAGGACCCTCTACAGCCAATCAGGGGGAGATGCTTCATGATGAAGAAGCTCCAGTGAATGCAGCAACAGAAGAAGAAGTAGCAGAAGCAGAAAAAGCAGCAGAAGCTGCAGAACTTGATTCATTCATGACTGGCTCTTCAGATTCAAAAGATGTAGCAGATCCTTCTGCAATAGTAGATTTGATAGACTCAGATACTGAAATGGATGAGATAGATACTGCTGGTGATTATATTATAAATCCCATAGCAGATCTTTTGAAATTGTTGAAAGATTTTGATACAACTTATTTGAATAATCTGCCAGCAGACAACATCAAGCCATCTTTGGCAATAGTCCCTTACACCACACCAATAAGCCCCAAAGTTGCCAAGCAACTAAAGGCAAGTTTTGCTGTAACAGAGATTCCAGCCATTCTGAAAGTGCAACTAGATCTGATATACTCTAGAGGGGGGGGGGGGGTGAATAGAGTATATGATGCTTTGAAACTTTTTACAACAATTGTTGTAATATGTGTGAGCAGGGAAACAATACTAAATCTAATCACAGCACTAAGTTAAACAAAAACTAAGCACAGAGAAATCAAGGCCAGAAACAAACATAAACACAAGCAAAACCAGAAGACACAAGGAAATATAGTGGTTCCCCAAACTTGGGTACATCCACTCTTCTACCACCCTAGGTAGGAATCCACTACAGGATGAGTTGATCAGGTGTCCTGGGCACCAATGAGCTTTTGATAAGGTGCTCAAAAACCAAAGCAGATTTTTTGATCAGGTATCTTGCCACCAATAAGCTTTTGACAAGGTGCTCAAAAACCAAGTTCAAACTTTTGAAGGGAGTTTGAAAAACCCTTTACAGAGTGGGGGTGAGAGAGTGATCGAAGTCTTCTCTTTCTCAAACAACTGAGAAGACTATGTGGATTGATGTCAAAGCTCCCCCTGAATCCTTGAGATCTTCAGGAAGAAAAGCTTTGCTGAGGGTGATAGGCCTTCAAAGGTTGAACTCCAGCAATAGATGATTTCAGCAATAGCTGAAATGTTGAGTGTCTGGAGTCTGAAATATGTTGGCCTTGAACACTTTGAAAACTACAGAGATCTGAAGATTTTGAGAAAGCTTGATCTCCTTGGATGAATGTTCTTGAGAATTCTTTGTGATAGAAGATTTTTGAATATTTCTCTGTAATCAGTATTCTCTCTCTGTATTATGTGTTCTCTGCTGAGAGATTCAAAAATCCTATGTTTTATTCTCTGGTACAGAATAGAATAACATTCTCTGTCAAGTATAGCCGTTAGCCTACATTGATTGCATTCATAATTGCATAATCTCTTTTGGAGGAAAGTCCACAGAATTATTCCTTGAAAAATCCCTTGAAACTTGATCTAGAAATAAATGAAAACGGCTAGCAAATCTCTGAATTAATTGCAGAATAACTCCTAACTGATTTGAATTTGAATTAAGAAATATCCTGGAAGTTATCTGAAATCATCGAACTGAGCTCTACTATCGTCGATCTGAGCTCAGCGATCTGGAAATATACAGCAGCAAAATATCGTCGATCTGAGCTCAAAGATCGTCGAACTGAGCTCAGAGATAAAGATCCAAAGCATAGTCAAAATCGTCGACCTGAGCTCACCGATCGTCGAATGGAGTTCGACGACATAATGAAGTTGAGCTCAGCGATCGTCGAATGGAGTTCGACGATCTGTCGAAGTTGAGCTAGACGATCGTCGATCGGAGTTCGACGAATCGTCGTGCTGAGCTCGACGATATGACTTAGTCTCCAGACAGAAAATCTTGGTCTTCAGGGCAGCTTCCAAACCTAGACTACTAACCCTTAGACTCAATTCTAATTGACCTATTAAGCTATACAGAAGGTCAAGCAAAGGTTCCTAGAGACATAGTGATCCTGACCCAAATGAGTAATAGGGTTTTCCAACAATCTCCCCCGATTTGGGTTAGGATTACTATTTACAGACTTTGGAAAAGCTTTAAATAACAACATACAATCAGAAAAACATAAAAACAACAGCTAGACAGCAGAATAATCACAGAGATATATATAGCATCCAGATAATCAGAAATTGCAGAGATTGTTACCTTACAACATCATTTCTTCTCTTTGACTTTAACCATTTTAATTTCTCTGTTAGGATTTAGGGCTTCTTTGTTGGATCTGGTGTCATCTGCTGCACCCAAATAAGTTTGCTTTGTAGGCCTGGGAACCACATCTGCAGGATGTAATTCCATGTATCTCTCAGCATCAAAGAATTTACTGGAAGCATATTTCTCTAATTCTTTCTGTCTTTACTCAGACATTGTAGAAATGTTAGAAGAATCTAATCCTTGATCTTTGGCCTTTTTAATCTGGTCCAGTGCAGCTAATTCCTTTAACCTGGCAGTCCAAGCAGCTGGGTTATTTTCAGGGTCCTCAAAAGGTACAGGTGGCTCATACCTGTTGGAAGGATTGTCTTGAGGAGGTCTGACAGACACAGTCTCTTTCAGCTTGTAAGGGAAAGGACCTGATGATGTATCAAATGAAATATGTCCTCCCCTAGAATATGGGTGCTGCCTGGAGTACCCTTTGGAATATACTTGAATATTTCTTTGAGTTCCTCTATATCCTCCTCTCCTAGAATGTGAACCCCTGGATTGGCTTTCTCTGTGATAAGATCTGACATGAGGTTGATAGGGAGCCTGACTTCTGGCTGGGGGTTGACTTGCAGAGCTTCCACCTGCACCTGCATCAGGAGGAGGTGGTGGATGAGGATGAGAGTGCTTAAATGGGGATGAACCCTTCTCATATTTTCTCTTTTTCTTCATTGCTTTCAGCTGATTTTTAGAATATTGCATCCAGTGTTCAGTGATTGGGCAGTTATGAAGGATATAGTATGGAATGTCATTGTTATCTTTGACTTTAGCAGGAGGTACCCTTTTCATTGCCTTGCTCCTTGCCTTCCTTTTCCTGGCAATGGTAGCAGATGAGTCATTAGAGTCTGTTTTAAATTCATCATATTCAGAACTCTGATCATCATATAGAGCATCTATTTTCTTCATAAGATCTTTCTTCAGTTGTACAGCAGCAGATGAGGCAGAAGTTGAAACAGCAGCAGCAATAGGTGTTGAGATGGTAACAACAGGGACAGCAGCAGATGGAGAAGGTGCAACAACAGCAGCAGTAGCAGATACTGGAGAGGTGACAGCAGCAGTAACAGTCTCACTTACAGCAGTAGAAACAGCAACAGAAACTGGAGAGCTGATACCAGCAACTACTTCACTGACAGCAGCAGAAACAGCAGGAACATCACCAAGGTCTGCAGAAGGCTCAAATTCAGTGGCCTCTGACATCAGAATGTCCTTGGATATTGGCTCATCAGAAGCAGTAGGAACTTCAGCAGCAGTATCAGTAATCTCAGAAGCAAAATCAGTTCTTTCTTCAGAAGCAGCAGCAATGACTGAGTTTACAAAGGAGGAGATCATGCTAGGGTCACAGCAAGAAAAAGGCACAAGTGCCTTGGATAAGTCTTCTGGAGGCTGGACAGCATGGACCTCTGGCAGACAGCTAAAGTAGGCAGAATCAAAAGCAGATAGCACAAACCTGAGGTCTATTGCAAGAACTGCAGTAGGAGGCACAACAGCAGCAGCAAGAGGAGGAGCAGCAGTCACAGAAATAGCAGCAGCAACAGCATGAAGGCTTTCTTCATATGGCATCTCCCCCTGCCTAGATGCAGATACATCTGGATCAAGGCACACTGTTGTAGTTGCTGCCTGAGGGAAGACGGAAGAGAGCCTGGCAGAAAGGGTTGCCACTGACAGGTGGAGTGGAGCCAAAGAGGTCTCCAATAGCAGAGTTAGCCTGGGGGCAAGTAACTCATATAGCCTGTCAGCTAGGGCTGAGAGGTCTACTTGCTCAAGAGCTGGAGCAGAGGTAGAAGGTATGGAAGCAGCTGAGGGTTCTGAAAGTGGAGGGCTGGAGAATTGTGGAAGGGATGGCTCAGGTGTTGGGAGGGTGGATATGGAGGACAGGGGAATTGATATGGATGGAGTGAATGTTGGCTGGTCTATGATGTGGTGGAGGAGGTCTTGGAATGAAGTGGAGGAGGAAGGTAAATCAGGAGGAGATGATGGGGAATCATCCATAAAGGAATCATCCAGTAGGGTGAAGGATGGAATGGATGGTGATGAGGTGATATCTGGTGGAGGGTAGGAGAACAGTGGTTGAAATTGGTCTGCTGGTGGAGGTAGAATGGGTTCTGGAGATGGAGTTGATGTTGGAGATGAGATAGATATGGTGATGGTGGAGGGAGCTGGAATGGTGGATGGTAAGGGAAGGGATGGAATTGGAGGAGGAGGAGAGGCAGCAATAGCAGCAGCCAGGTCATCTGCAGGGGCAGAGACCTGTGGAGGAGTGACTCTTTGAGTCCTTGTGCCTGAAGGGGCACTAGAGGAGGGCCTGCTAGGCTTGCTTATTTGCCTGTCCCACTTTCCAAAGAGGGCACAGGTTAGTCTCTTGGAGGCATTGATATGAACTCCAGAGGAGACCAGCAAGGCAGGACACCTATGCTGCAAAAATACTCCAATAATTCTTCCAAAATTAACAAAACTTTTGTTTATTTTCTTTTTGATGAGGTCAAAGAAGACCTCTCCCCAATTCAGATTTTTTCTATCCACAAGAGCTCCCATGAGGCAGAGCTGATGTCTGGATATTGTATCATGGGCTGAGTGCTTTGCCAGGAGCACTTTTCCAACAACATCTGCCCGGAACCTATATTCAACAGACAGATTCCTCTTGAAGAGCTTGCTAGGGTTTCCCTCTGGATGACCCATTCTGGCAAGCATTTCAGAAAACTCATCTCCAGATAATTCAGCAGAGTCTTCTCCATTTCTTAATCCAAAAACTTCTGTTAAAGTTGTGGGGGTCAAGGGTACCTGATTTCCAGCTATTGACCCAACTATAGTGCTGTTATCTTGATTATGAGCAGTATAAACCCACTCCTTGATTTAATCAGAAGCCAACTTGATCCTGGTGGTCATTAATGCTGTCAGATTCTGGTCCTTGAACAAACCCAATATGTCCTGAAAAACCTGGTCAGTGGTGCTGAAGGATTCCAGATCAATGTCAAACCCAGCATCAAACTTCATTGCAGCAAGAACAGCAACTGACACAGCCATTGTACCTGCAAAAACTCAACAAACAAAACGACCAAGAGGAGAACTGTTTGGAGGGAAAGTAGATTCTTGCAGAGAAATCGAAAGCGCAAAAGAGAACGACGACGAAAAAAGAGTTTTATATTAGGGTTCGACGCAGAAATGGAAAGATCGTTGAACTCAGTTCGACGATCGAGGCTCCTAAAGGAATCTGAAGAGTCTTCAACATCGTCGATCTCCGTTCGACGATCTTGGAGAGCGTCGATCTCCGTTCGACGATCGTTCAGAGAATAGAATCGTCGAGCGTCGTTCGACGATCGTTGACCGGAAGAGATAGTTCATACTATCTGAGAGGCGCTGAACTCAGTTCGACGATTTTTGGAAATCGTCGATCTCCGTTCGACGATCTTGGGGCAAATCGTCGAGCGCAGTTCAGAGATCAGAAAAATTCTAGACACTAAGAAAAATCAGAATGTTTGCCTAGTATTGGTCAATTTTTAAGATTTCAAAATCTTGGATATTATTTAAGACTTCATCCATCTAACATTCCTAACTGATTTAGGAAGAAGGTGTGTTTCTTTTCATCCAAGGGCTTGGTGAAAATATCTCCCCTTTGTAAATCAGTTGGGATATAATGTAGTTCAATTTTATTCTTTTCAACATTATCCCTTAAGAAGTGATGCCTAATCTCTATGTGTTTTGTCCTACTATGGAGGACTGGATTTTGAGCTATGGAAATAGCACTTGTGTTGTCACAAAAGATTTTAGACTTCTCTAAGTTGTAGCCATAGTCTAGGAGTTGGTTTTGGATCCACAAGATTTGTGAACAACAACTGCCTGCAGCCATATATTCAGCTTCAGCAGTTGAAGTTGACACAGATGTTTGTTTCTTGCAAAACCAAGAGACAAGTCTGTCACC
Organism: Platanthera guangdongensis; assembly: GCA_039583875.1. Lineage (NCBI taxonomy): Eukaryota > Viridiplantae > Streptophyta > Magnoliopsida > Asparagales > Orchidaceae > Platanthera > Platanthera guangdongensis. The sequence goes on from CM077156.1 coordinate 34,033,428, forward strand.
AAGGAACTGACAAGTTCCACTGGTGCTTTTCCTGTCAATTCTGCATCCAGCATAGTCAGCATCAGAGAATCCAGTTAACTCAAATGCTGAATCTTTTGGATATCAGAGACCTAGATTTGGACAACTTTTAACATACCTGAGAATCCTCTTTACTAAAGTTAGGTGTGACTCTCTAGGGCTTACTTGGAACCTAGCACATATACATGTAGCAAACATTATATCTGGTCTACTAGCTGTAAGATACAGTAGAGAGCCAATCATTGCTCTATATGTTGTCTGATCAACAGGTTTCCCATGTTCATCAGCATCCAATACAGCATTGGTAGGCATGGGTGTTTTCATACAAGATGCCTCAGACATACCAAATTTCTTAACCAGTTCATTTGCATATTTGGTTTGAGAAATAAAGATGCCTTCAGCATGTTGTTTGACTTGTAATCCTAGGAAGAAGGATAGCTCACCCATGCTACTCATCTCAAATTTAGAATGCATCAGGTTAGAAAACCTTCTACACAATTTTGAGTCAGTAGAACCAAAAATGATATCGTCTACATAAATTTGTACTAGTAGGGTATGGGACTTATGAGTTCTAATAAAGAGAGTTTGGTCTACTCTACCCCTTATAAAACCATTTTCCAAGAGAAAGCATGCTAAGGTCTCATACCATGCTCTAGGAGCTTGCTTGAGACCATATAATGCTTTGTTCAGTATAAAAACATAATCAGGATAAGTTGGAGAGATAAAACCTGGAGGTTGTCTGACATAAACTTCCTCTTTGATGTCTCCATTCAAGAAAGCACTTTTGACATCCATCTGATATACTTTGAAGCCTTTGTGAGCTGCATAAGCTAGAAATATTCTGATGGCTTCCAATCTTGCAACTGGTGCAAAGGTCTGGTCGTAGTCAATTCCTTCTTCTTGAGAGTATCCCTGAGCAACTAGCCTTGCCTTGTTCCTTATAATTACTCCATGATCATCCAGTTTGTTTCTGAATACCCATTTTGTTCCAACAATGGAATCATCCTTAGGCTTTGGCACTAGTTCCCATACTTTGTCCCTCTCAAATTGATGCAACTCCTCTTGCATTGCAATGATCCAGTGTGGATCTTGCTCTGCATCTTGAATGGACTGAGGTTCAATTTGAGATAGGAAGCAGGTGTGTAACAGGTTTTGGTTGACCTGATTTCTAGTTTGCACACCAGCTGAGATTTCTCCAATTATTTGGGAAATTGGATGGTCTCTTGATGTTACTAAATCAACAGGGGGTGTTGATTGTTCACCAACCTGTGTTGTTGTTTCCTCTTGTGGTACAACAACTGGCTCTTCAGGTTGTGCTTCAATCTGTTGAGCATTCCCTTCATCTTCACTGCTTTCATCCTCTTGAGTAACCTGTAACCTGTTCAAGTCTTCAACTAGAGAGTGTTCCTGCAAAGGTTCTATGGTAGAAGAAATCTTCTCCTTGAAAGACATGTTAGTTTCATCAAATGAAATGTGAACAGACTCCTCAATTTTCAAAGATGATTTATTGTAGACCCTATAGGCCTTGCTGATCATGGAGTATCCCAGAAACACTCCTTCATCAGCTTTGGCTTGAAATTTTGCTAGATATTTCTTATCATTGTTGTGAATGTAGCAAATACAACCAAAGACTCTAAAATAGTCAACTTTAGGTTTCTTCCCTTTGAGTAATTCATAGGGAGTCTTTCCCTTTAGTTTATGTATCAGACTTCTGTTCAACACATAGTTGGAGGTGTTCACTGCCTCTACCCAGAAGGATAGAGGTAGATGAGCATCTGACAACAATGTACTGGCAGATTCAATAATGGTTCTATTTTTCCTTTCAGCTACCCCATTTTGTTGTGGAGTTCTAGGAGCTGAGAAAGTGTGCCTGATCCCTTCACTCTGACAGAACTCTTGCATAAGAAGAGAATCAAACTCTGTCCCATGATCACTTCTGATCAGGGCAATGTGAGTATTGAACTCAATCTGTATACATTTGAGAAACTCTGTCAGACACTTAAAGTTATCAGACTTCTTCCTTAGAAAGAACACCCAAGTGAATCTAGAGAAGTCATCTGCAACTACTAAAGTGTAGGATTTCCCTCCTAGGCTTTGTACTGTGATGGGTCCAAAGAGATCCATGTGTAACAGATACAATATCCTAGGTGAATCACTCTTATTAAGTGACTTAAAACTGTTTTTTGTTTGCTTGCCTAATTGACAAGCCCTGCAGAGTCCTTCCTTCTTGTAGGGGCCAGAAGGTAGTCCTCTAACAAGGTTATCCTTGGATAGCCTAGCAACAGTTCTAATGTTTAGGTATCCTAATCTCTTATGCCATAAAACATTTGGTCTACAGACAGAGTTAAACAAGCAAATATCTACATCAGTTGAAAGAAAATCTACTAGATAGATGTTACCTTTCCTTTTACCTGTCAACACAGTTGTGTTGTCCTCTGACTTGATTTTGCATAAGGCTTTGCTGAAGTTCACCTGGTAGCCTTCATCACACAGCTGACTGATGCTAATTAGGTTGTGCTTCAGTCCTTCTACATATGCTACCTTCTTGAAAGTTACTGAACCAATCTGGACTGCACCATATCCTTTAGTCTGTCCAAAGTTTGAATCACCAAAGATAACTTTGGGTCCAAGTTTGGCTCTGAAGGATGTGAGGTTGTCCTTGTTCCCTGTCATGTGCTTAGAGCACCCACTATCCAAATACCATTGCTGGTTAGATGTTGGATGGGTCTTCACCTGCACATAAAACAATTCATTTGTTTTTGACCCAGTTTACCTTGGGCCTAGGTTGATAGCCTTTAAATTCTGAAATGAAAGACATCCCAGGTTGACTCTTATATCCTTCAGGATGATATCTCCTTGGAGGTAAAATCCATTCAGTATAAGGGTTATAGATTTGGGATGAAGGACCCTTAGGATTCAATTTTGATTTGCCTTTGAAAAATTTTCCAGAGCTCTGACCTCTGTTCGACGATCTTGGAGCTGCGTTCAACGATCTTGGGTCAGATCGTCGAGCTCCGTTCGACGGTCGACTATGGGTGAGGTCAGGTATATGAGATCGTCGACCTGCGTTCGACGACTTTGGCTGAGATCGTCGATCTGCGTTCGATGATTGTGCCTTAGATCGTCGAGCTGCGTTCGGCGATCGTCGATCTCCGTTCGACGATTGTCGAGCTCCGTTCGACGATTTCTGCTGGGACTTAATTTTCTGAGGCAGATCAGAATTTTTCCTAGCAACCTCTACAACTCCCTTTTTCTTGTCAGAAATGAATTTGATGGGAGTTATTAGGACTATAGGTTGTCTGGATGAAGCACCCAAGCCCAGTGTACTGTTAAATCTAGAGTTCACTGTGCTTGTGATGTCCATCAGCTTGATGCTTCTCCCATTAAGGGATTCTTCAAGCTTCTTGGCCTCAGAGAGCTCACTTTTCAGTGAAGCTATCTGTTCCCTACAACACTCCAACTCCTGAGAGAGTTTGAGGTTTTCTGACTTTAGAGTATTGTGTTCAGATAATTGATTTCTAAGAGAGATAATCTCTTTCTCAGACTTTAGCAGGTCTAAACACAGTGCTTTAAATTCAGATTTAAAGTCTTCTGAACTAAAATCAAAGGAACCAATTACCTGATCTTCTTCAGGTTGAGTCTCTGAGTCTGACTCTAGCTCCTCCTCTTCTTTTGAGTTATGCTGTGAGGCATTGATTGCCATCATGCAGAACTCCTTTTCTTCTGCATCATCCTCATCATCACTGGAGCTGGATGAGGCTTCTGACTCCTCTTATGTCTCACTCCAGAATTCAGCAACAAACCCTTTTCTTGTATGCTTATTTTTGCTTGAAGAAGGTTTGCCATTTCCATTCCTTTTGGAGTCTTTCTTCTTTCTTCTTTCTTTTCTGTACCTTCTGTCCTTGTTCTTGTTCTCTGGACAGTCAGGAAATATGTGCCCTGGTTTCCTGCAACCAAAGCAAATAATGTCTTTGTTATTACTAATGGACTTGGCATACCTTGGCTTATCCTGCTCCTTGTATGATCTTCTTCTGAAGTCCTTTCTGGCCATCTTGTAGAATCTTTTAGCCAACAAGCTGAGTAGTTCGTCATTGCCTGTGGCTTTATCTTCAGGCAGATCCTCAGTTACCTTGAAGGCTATGGTCTTCTCTTTCCTTGTGCCTGGTGAAGCAGCCTTCTGTTCTTCCTCTCTATTCTTGATGAGTAGCTCATAAGATTTGAGCTTACCCAATAAAGCTTCAGTGGTGATCTCATTCAGACTTCTGGCATCCTTAATTGGCCAGATTCTTGAATCCCAAGTGCTGGGGAAGCACATTAGGATCTTGTCATTAAGTTCAGTTAGAGAGATCTCTTTGTCCAATGTCCTTAGTTCACTGACAATTAGACTTAGTCTGTTGTACATGTCTCCCACTGACTCAGTCTCTCCCTTCTTGAAATTCTCATATTGGGAGATGAGATGGGATCTTTTGTCCTTTCTCTCATCAGCTGAGCCTGAGACTATTTCTGAGAGCTTGTCCCAAATTTCCTTGGCTGAATTGCATTCAGCTACCTTTTGAAATATATCATCTGACATTGTCTGGGCTAGGATGTTCATAGCCTTAGCATCAACTACCTTCCATCTCTTGATGTCAGCATCTGTTCCTGATGGAGGTGGCACAGCATTTGTGCTTGTATTCTCTGGGGGTCTTGGACACACTGTCAAAACAGAGTTAAAGATATCTTCATCAATAGAGTTCATGTAAAGCCTAATCCTTGCTTTCCAAAGTGCAAACTTGGAAAGATTACACACTGGTGGTCTGGTGCTTGCATAATCTTTATTTTGGGCTATGATTTGAGAAAACAAAATCTAATAATAAAATACAAAGGACATCAGATCTAGTTTGGGATCTTTGGGTTCAGGTGTTAGCCTGTATAACCAATCAGGTATGGTATGTTTAACCAACCTGGAAGATGTGGTATTTTTAACCAACCTGCCTCTGATACCAATTGAAAGTGCAACTAGATCTGATATACTCTAGAGGGGGGGTGAATAGAGTATATGGTGCTTTGAAACTTTTTACAACAATTGTTGTAATATGTGTGAGCAGGGAAACAATACTAAATCTAATCACAGCACTAAGTTAAACAAAAACTAAGCACAGAGAAATCAAGGCCAGAAACAAACATAAACACAAGCAAAACCAGAAGACACAAGGAAATATAGTGGTTCCCCAAATTTGGGTACATCCACTCTTCTACCACCCTAGGTAGGAATCCACTGCAGGATGAGTTGATCAGGTGTCCTGGGCACCAATGAGCTTTTGATAAGGTGCTCAAAAAACAAAGCAGATTTTTTGATCAGGTGTCTTGCCACCAATGAGCTTTTGACAAGGTGCTCAAAAACCAAGTTCAAACTTTTGAAGCGAGTTTGAAAAACCCTTTACAGAGTGAGGGTGAGAGAGTGATGGAAGTCTTCTCTTTCTCAAACAACTGAGAAGACTATGTGGATTGATGTCAAAGCTCCCCCTGAATCCTTGAGATCTTCAGGATGAAAAGCTTTGCTGAGGGTGATAGGCCTTCAAAGGTTGAACTCCAGCAATAGATGATTTCAGCAATAGCTGAAATGTTGAGTGTCTGGAGTCTGAAATATGTTGGCCTTGAACACTTTGAAAACTACAGAGATCTGAAGATTTTGAGAAAGCTTGATCTCCTTGGATGAATGTTCTTGAGAATTCTTTGTGACAGAAGATTTTTGAATATTTCTCTGTAATCAGTATTCTCTCTCTGTATTGTGTGTTCTCTGCTGAGAGATTCAAAAATCCTATGTTTTATTCTCTGGTACAGAATAGAATAACATTCTCTGTCAAGTATAGCCGTTAGCCTGCATTGATTGCACTCTTAATTGCATAATCTCTTTTGGAGGAAAGTCCACAGAATTATTCCTTGAAAAATCCCTTGAAACTTGATCCAGAAATAAATGAAAACGGCTAGCAAATCTCTGAATTAATTGCAGAATAACTCCTAACTGATTTGAATTTGAATTAAGAAATATCCTGGAAGTTATCTGAAATCGTCGAACTGAGCTCTGCTATCGTCGATCTGAGCTCAGCGATCGAGAAATATACAGCAGCAAAATATCGTCGATCTGAGCTCAAAGATCGTCGAACTGAGCTCAGAGATAAAGATCCAAAGCATAGTCAAAATCGTCGACCTGAGCTCACCGATCGTCGAATGGAGTTCGACGACATAATGAAGTTGAGCTCAGCGATCGTCGAATGGAGTTCGACGATCTGTCGAAGTTGAGCTAGACGATCGTCGATCGGAGTTCGACGAATCGTCGTGCTGAGCTCGACGATATGACTTAGTCTCCAGACAGAAAATCTTGGTCTTCAAGGCAGCTTCCAAACCTAGACTACTAACCCTTAGACTCAATTCTAATTGACCTATTAAGCTATACAGAAGGTCAAGCAAAGGTTCCTAGAGACATAGTGATCCTGACCCAAATGAGTAATTGGGTGTTCCAACACATTCCATCTCCACCAAAAGCTGCTTCCCCCATCAGTTCATCCCCTCCTGCTCCAATTTTTATTATGGATGATTCTCCCATGCCTGATCTTGATGAATTGATCATGGCTGATATAGAAGAGGAAAATAAGTTAGTTGCTAAAAGCACTGAAGTGTACAGCTCTCCAGCTCCAACTCCTCCTCCAGCTCCCTCCCAGCCAGAGAAACCTTTAATATCTGCTAAGGTTCTAAAAGAAATAAATGCAATGTATGATAATCCTCAGAATTCTTCTAATGATGATGAAGATGATGGGGATTCAGATGATGAGCCTAAGAAGAAGAAAGTTTCTAAGAAGAGGAAAGCTCATCCACCTCCTGCCCCAAAACCAAATCCCGCAAATAACACTCCCTATTATATACTGCAGAAGATCACACCTTATAAGGGTATACCAGCATGGATGTGACTGTCCAAGAACCAACAAAAAGACAAAAAGAAAAGCAGGAGATATTCACCTCCTCCTCAGAGATTCAGAAAGGACCCTCCTCCTCCTCCACCAGTTGTTGGTGCTTCTGGCACATCTTCTCAAAGGTCTACCCAAATTCAAACCTATTAAAGACAGCAGGGTAGGTCCTATTCTTCAGGAAGCAGCCAGCAGAGGCCCCATTCATCAGGCAAGCAGCAGCATCAACAACATCAACAACAACATTTCACTGAACATCAAAAGGTTGAAAGCCCCAAGAGACCTGCTTCCCCTCCTGTACCCTTTGAAGATCCTGAGATAGCTACAACTGCTAGGATGGCCAGGTTCCAGGAATTGGTTCGCCTATCCATGATTAACAGAGCAAAGCTGAAGGGAAGGATCACTCTCAATACTCAACCATGTCCAAATATAGGAAGGAAGAGCTTAACAGGTTTGCTAAGGCTAATAAATTCTTTAATGTTGATGACTATATGAAATTGCATCCTGAAGTTGTAGTGCCCAGAGCCACCTCCCTTAACATCATTGGAGCTGCTGACATGACCATGACAAAAGCTCAAGCAGTAGATCCAAACAGGGAGATCAAGTTTACACAGCCTGGTGACAAAGCTAAGGAGGTTGAGCCAAAGGAGCCCACGAAGAAGAAATGAAACTTAAACTGATTAATCTCTGTGTTGTGTTAAAATTATCTGCTTATTTCTTGAAACAAATCCTTCTGTACATATATATCTGCTGCATTTATTTAAAATTTCCTGCCAGATATATATTTTCTTGCTTTGTTATCTTTGTGAGTCTATAATTAGTGACCTCACCCAAATAGAGGGAGATTGTTGGATCCCTAGTTGGATTTGGGCTAGGTTCACTAAGTTAGGATGTTTGACCCAACATGTATAGCCAGGATAATATTTGTGTCCTAGAGTTTAGGTCATTTCCTTAGAGTCAACACTGCATGGACCAACCATCAACAGACTAAAAAAGACTCAAGACTTCGAGAAATATCAAAGACTCAAAAAATGAGTTCGACGTTTGTCGAACTCAGGTCGACGAAAGTCGTGCTCAGCTCGACAAACTCAGAGACAATTCTCTGAGCTAAGCTCGACGAACTTAGTTCTCTGTTCGACGATTTCTAGATCATCTAGTTCAATATTCTAAAGTCTAGAAAACATCTCAATATTCTAAGTCCAGAATCATACTCCAGTCGACGAATTCATCTCCTCAGCACGACGAACTTAGACCACATTCTTTGCAAGATTTATTAAGTACCAGTTAGAAGTTCTCAGCTCGACAAAACTAGTTCTCAGGATGACGAACTCAGTTCTCAGGTCGACGATTTCTGGACACTTTACTTCAACATTCTTAAGTCCAAGAAACATTTCTCTGAACTCCAATCGACGAAGATAGAATCTCAGCTCAACAATCTTGATGCACAGAATTGGCAAGGTTCTAAAGAAAGCAGTTATCTGTTCTTAGGTCGACGATCTTGGATCTTAGCTCGACGAACAGCAATTGTCTGGTCGACGAATATAACTTCTCAGCTCGACAATCTCTGGACTCAGGTCGACGAATTCTGTTCTTCACTCGACGATTCTTGTGCAGTTCCAGACATGGATTTTTCCTCCCTCAGTCCCTTATTTTATTGCAGTAATTCCTGTATAATCAATGCCTAATATTCTCTGAATATTACCATTAGACGGAGCATTGATTATGGTCTTCATCAGGATTATTACTTGTCGATTTTCAATGGGATAGTTGGGGAAATCAATCAATACAAATATTCTTCAGGCCGTCAGCATTGAATGAAGGAAGAAATTCAAATTCAGAAGGAAGATTTAATAAGAAATATAAAAAAGGGATTTTTTCTAATCCACCAGAGAGGAAGAACGACAACACGACAGTGAATAACAATCTTCTTCTTCCTTCTCGACAGAACTCTCAGACAATTGATAGAGAATATACTGAAAGATAGAACACAGAGAAGAATCCCTAGACCAGAGAAATCACAGCAAGTAGAAGAAGAAGAAGAAGAACCATTTAAATCGAGAGTATTCTTCTATCTTTATTCCAGGATTCTTCAGAGGACAACAAATATTCTATCAGTCAAGAAGTTCTTGGATACTTTTTGGTCAAGGCTAAAAGTTTGAAGACCTATCCACCCTACAGCAAGGCTCAAACTTTCCTGAGTTCAATATCTCAGGGGGAGCTTTTGCTAACATCATATATCCACTAGAATCTTCTCAGTTGTATTTGAGAAAGAGAAGACATAATCACTCTCTCATCCCCCACTGTATAAAGGGTTCTTTAACTCCCTTCAAAAGTTATTCCTGGTTGCAAGTCACCTGATCAAAAGATTTGAGGATTGGTTTTTGAGCACCTGATCAAAAGCTCATTGGTGGTAGTCACCTAATCAAAAACCTAAGTGGATTCCTACCAGGGTGGTAGAAGAGTTGATGTACCCAGGTTGGGGGACCACTATAAAATTCTTGTGTTGTCTGGTTGCACTTTTTCTTTTCTTCTTGTTGTGGCTATAGTAGTTAGGTTGCTGTGTCTGTGATAGTTAGTGTATATTTGTTGTGATTGTGATAGATTGTTTTACTTTAGGACATAGTTTTTATAATCAGCCAAAAAGAGTTAATTTTTTTATAAATACTCTATTCACCCCCCCCCCCCCTCTAGAGTATATTGGATCTAACCCTAACTTGCACACTGTTTTTATAAATACAAGCAAACAACTAATTACTATATCATATAACTGCAAATGACAGAGCAAACAACTAATTTCTACATGATGGTGAAGAACCCATCACACTATGTTCAAATGTACTATCGCCAAAGATTTTTTCCTAAGAGACTTCTCATATAGCTGCAAATGACAGATTTTTCGTAAGGCAAACAACTAATTACTATATCATTTCCTAATTATAAGGTATGAATAGATATGACAGAAAAACAAAAGTAAAGCACATATATAGATCCCCAGTAGAATAACTCTTCACTCTAAAGCATACCAAGCCCTTGTTAGTCCTGTCTGAAAATCGAACCCATTACTTTAGCCAATCAACTAATTAGGAAGTCATTACTATATGGTACACCTTGGGACAAAGTTCTCATAAAACTGTATAACATAATTAATATGCATGGTTTAAAAAAATAGTCTTGAGTACACTAACATGTACAGATTATTGAAGAATAAGGTAAATACCAACAAGCATATCCAAGTAACCTAATTTGGTGGAACTTATGTACTATTAACATTCAAAAGGCAGGTACAACGCATTAGATACCATCAAGTACAAATTTTTCAAAATAAAACATTATCTTATAAAACACACTATAAAGCACACTTCCAAAATTAATGTTTGCATCAATTCTAAACAATTTATAATAAAATATTGTCTTATAAATTTAAGTTAATCATGCATCTGAAGGATCTAATCTAGCAATCCTCTCTGAAATACTGCTTGAAAAGGTTTTTAAAATTTCTGCCACAATTTCGGCGCGAAACTGCGGCATGTCGTCTTGCCATTTCTTGTGATCTGCCCATGATACGGTTGTCGTGGATGAAATCACTTGCATGAACTTCAGAACAAATACTCCGCAGTCCCAACTATTGTCCTGTTTAGGCATGCCGACCGCGTCCTCTACTGACCAATTAACGAAGCCTTCTGAAAATACCGCTGGAACATCATCTTGAAGCGCCTTCAGCTGTAGTACATGTGAAAATGTAAATGTAATTGAATTGAATGATTAACATTAAGCAACAATATAATATAGAGTGGTGTTCTTTATACATACGCTAGCACGTATGCCGGCCAGATGAAGGCTGCTTGGGAGCGAATCAAAATATTCCCAACGCTGCACTTTTACCCAGCAAACCAATAAGGCCCAATGACTAGTGAGGTGGCAAGACATGATAATTATTTCTGAGGTATTAACAGCCTCTTCCGTAATATGACTAATAAGAGTGGTGTAATTCCTAGCGTTACTTCTTTTATAATACTGTGCATTAGACAATGCATATTAGACAATACTATTATAGTTTAAATGATAGAACATGGTGCAATTACTTAATTTACTTATTTTGATGAAAAAAGTATCATACCTTGTGATTTGGGGACACGTAGAGATAACTTCTATTTTTTGTGGAGTTCTTTTCCTTTTCACACCAATTACCATAGAATAGACATTTAGATGATTGTCCATGACCCAGCCTTGGGTAAGGAGATCATCTACATCATCTCTTCACATGGATATGTTCCCACTTTCGAAAATTAACATACTCCTGAAAAAGAAAAAAAATTGGAAGTTAATAGCTTTCATTACAACCAAGTAGTTTTAAAGGACAAACAAATGTACGTGTCAACAAATTTGCACAGGACAAAATCAATACTTTCCCTAGCTCTTTTTGTTAGAAGCAATCTCCCGGGATACTTAACATCTGTCTCATGAATGTTAGGTGCCCGTTTACATATGGCCTTCTTCACCTTTCTTGGGCTAACTCTAATTACCTCCGGAGAAGACTTTTGTGTTTTAGGAACAATGGTATACTGAAGTGTGGAAGTGGGCTGTGACAGCTATGTGGTCGGAACCGATGAAGAACTTGGTTTACATTCACTTTGTAAGGTCCTAAACCATGACTCGCAAAAATTCTTCAATCCTACAACCCATTCTTTGATGGATGCCTTGAGTCAGTCTTCTAGACCACTCCAACCCTCGTCAGTTTGAACATGCTCAACCTTTTCTTCACTCCTCGATCTCTTCGTCTCTGACCTAATCATCCTCGTCAAAAATTTCTCTTTACTTCTCATACTCCTGTTCTCATATATCTTATTCTCATAACCTAATTTCTCGCCAAAACAATCTATGGTTGCAAACTTTTGTAACGCCCCAAAACTCAAAAGAGCGACGGGTGACGAATCTGTACCAAATTTGGAATTTGGAAAGGGTATACGGCCTGGGACACGGACGTGTCTCAGGGCGTGTCGGGGTAGTTCATAATCTGACAAAAAAGATCAGGCAGAAATCTGGGTTCGACGATCATCGATCAGTGTTCGACGATCTAGTCTCAATGTTGCGTTCGACGATTTGGCGATATTCTGTGTTCGACGATCGGGCTGGGTTCGACGATCGGGCCGCGTGTTCATCAATCAGGTACTTTTCTGGGTTTGACGATCGGGTCGTGGGTTCGACAATCGGGCCAGCGATCTCCGTTCGACGATTGGGCTGTGTGTTCGATGATTTGGCCAGAGTTTCCCCGTTCGACGATTTAGCATCGGTCGACAATTTGGGTTCGACGATCGTCGAGCGTGGGGCTGATTGCGGAGTGTTGACGCTGGGGTTTGGCGGGAGTTGACTAAATGTCCTGACACAATTTATTGGCTGCGGACGTGTCTTGCTCCGGATTGGTGAACCATGCGGTATTTAACCCCATTCGTCTAGGTCAGACCTAGATTATATCTGTGCATCTCTTTTTGTGGGATCCGATGGCGGTGGTTATTCCCGAAAGGGTTATACCCGAGAGAGGGTTTCAAGACCATTTTTTTCCTGCTGTGAGTTCTCTGTCTGAATCCTAGAGAGAGGGGAGAGCAAAGGAGGAAGAAGAAGCTTAGATCCAGTCTTTGGAGGAGTTTTAAAGCTCCAAATCGCGAGCCGACTTCGGATCTACGAAGGCAAGGAGATTGCGGTGCTTTTCATCCACGTACATTTCCATGGCACCAAGGAAGAACGCTAGGGTAACGATTCTCTACTTGAGCATGTGAAGCTCTACTTATTTTGCATAGGGAAGCCCGCTCTCGCGAGTTTGCGGTGAATTTGAGGTGTTCCTTCGGGTAGACATGAATAGTCCCCGTCGTGTACATGTAGAGTCCGTAATCGAGAACGGATATAGGCATGATGTATGAAGCCTACCCAGACAAGTTGGTCTGGATCAGTGATGTTGCATTGCATAAATGGCCGAAGAAGACTCCGTGCGAATGTTTCTTTTTTGGGTTTTCTACGTGGTAGATTGCAACAGGGAGCCATGGGGATTAACCCTAAGGTGCACCCGGAAAACTGGGCGGCGTGATCTTGCCAACTTGGTGTCCTGGGAGCCAACTTGAACATAACCAGGTTATGTGAAGTGTGTGACGGAAACGGGACTCGGGAGAAGTTTGACCTGCGCATATGGTTTAAATTACCGCTGCGATGTGAGCACGGATTAGATGGAACCGTACCCGTTCTATGTCGTTCGGATTAAAGCTGTTGGCATAGAAGAGGGTCTTTGGCGGTCTATGGTTTTAATTACCGTGACCCATGCCGGGAAGACAAATTGCTCATTATTGGGCTGTCCTGGGGACGGTGGTGAGTCGGCGGGCTTAGACCGTGATCACCGAGAATGTGCCCTGAGTACACGGGTGTGTGGCCGTGTGAGCCTATGCCTGTGATGAAATGTATATTTATACACTGCTTGGTTATGCTAATAAGTGAAGGGAAGGAGCATCGCCGCCCCGAATTGGGGGCGGGATCGTTATAATTTGGTCAGCATTGCTGACCGTTGCCTTTGTTTGCCACCGTGCGGTGGTTTGTTGCTTGTAGGTGCTGCTGGACCAAGCGGTCAATAGCTGGCTAAAGCCCAAATTGCGAAACCGGCCCTTGAAGGCCAAATTGTAGTGTTTACTTGCTTTTGTTCATGTATGACTGACCTGCGTGCCGTGGTATGGAAAACATGTAATAAGAGTAAACCATTTGTAAGACCTTAAGGCCAATATTTGTGTATGTACTTCATTCCTATTTGGCTTGTTAGTGGACATTCGTGCATGGTGCTGGGTTCTTTTTATTGCAACTTATAAGACTGCTTCCTCTAGAATGCTCTGTGTAGGACGTTATGATTGGTTGGATGGTTTCCATTGAGTAACCACCCGGTCTGTTTGTGGTATATGGCGTCGGTCCCCCGCCGGACCTACTGCTATATGCTATGCGACGGATAGGGGGTGTTACAATTTGGTATCAGACTACTGGTTTTAGTCGGGCTTAACATGAATTCGTGGGCGAATTCTTTTTAAGGGGTGGTGAGCACATATATGTGCGTCATCATTATAACAACAAAAGAACCCATGAATGTCCACATAGGAATGAAAATACACGTGTTTGGGGAACCTGCGTGTTCCTATATTTGCTGTTTGCAATTTTATTTGGTCGCTTAACGATGTTTTGTACCACTATAGGTGACCGGAAGCAGTGCTGGGCCGTCGGCATATCCGGTTTCTGAGGATTATAGTGCACCTGGTGTAAGACCACCCTTTTTTTTTCTTATCGACACCGGGGTCTTAGGCCCAGAAACGCCGTTTTGCGGTGACTCCTTCACGCCCTGAAGGGTCATCACCACAAAGCGCCGATTCTGCCGGCCGATTTCGATCACAGAAAAGTAGCACAATAATGTAAATGCAAATTGCAGTCCACAGAGAATCACATGTCATAATAAATATAACTCCACGAAGGGAGTGTCCACAGAATAAAACATCAGAGTAGCAACAAAACGGGCTTATGCCCGGTACAACATATCCTCACTACAAGAATCACTCATGCGGAAGCAGAAAAATCTACTCAAGGTCGAGACTCACGGTCCCGGCTGTATGAACTCCGGAGCTAGACTGCCCCACCTCCAAGCGCACCGGTCTCTGGGGCTGCTCCTCCATGCTGGTCTCCACGATCCCCTAAATGATGCGGTTCGAAAACCGTTAGTCTAAAAGACTAAGTCATATCATCCCCCGCCCCTTCCCCCACGGCTCCTAGGCACCGAGCGGAGAGGAAGAAAGGGGAGGACTTGAAGGTGGAGAATATCAAAAGCAGATGGCAGTGGTCCTATACTAGCAAATTCTATAGCTTGTAAAGACAATAAGCTGAAATGTGAAAGTAACCTTTACTTATGTGGAAACACATAAGCCAAGGGGTCTTCTGCAAGTCTCCCATCGTATAAAAAGTCTCATACCAATTTATACGTTGGGGTGTCGGTTATCAAGCAGCAGTAAATATATATATACAAAATTAACCTTAATTTATAAACTTGCCCACACAAGCTTATAGACCAAGGGGTCGTTTTGCAGGTCCTAAAGTATAAGCGTCCCATTCCACTTATACTTTAGGTGTCAAGGATAAAGGAAACGATTATGCTATTACATGCAAGTGGGTATGATGGACATGCAAGTGCAACGCACACACCCGACTCTGTGCACACAGACCTTTAGTTCCCCCTTTCTAGAGTCGTAACCTCCCAAGATACCTCCGTAGTGGCAGACGGAAGCGGTGGGTTGGGCCTCGCCCACCTCTAAACCAGTAAAGCACTACCGGTCAGACCTATCGTACGCCTCAACGCTTGGTGCACGAAGCGGATTCCTGCGTACTCTTGCCGGCTGGCGCACCGGACTTCTGTTGGCGAAGTGCTAACCACACTTGCCGAGTCAGCGTATTGGCGTCGGTGCATCGACCCTCCAAGACAGAAGACCCACCACCTTAATTTCCTTTCCTTTTATGCACATGCAAGTTAGCGTAATCAAGAACCGAGCCGAAGCTCCCCGGACCACACGTCCGTCTCAAACAATCGAGTCGAAGCTCCCCGAACCCAAAGTCTGCCTTTTAACCATCCGAGCCGAAGCTCCCAGCTAACATCCGGTGCCATCAGTGTTTGTGAAATGTGGAACCCTAATTACTAAGTTACTCTTTTCAGCTTGTTAAAACAGTTTACGTTAACCCAGGACTGCCCCCGGTATTCCCTGTGAAGGGCTCTCAAGGGGCACTAGGAACTGTGTTGGGATTACGCCCAGCGTTCCCTTTTGCAAGGTACTTATTTTGTTATTGGTTGATTCCCTTACCCATTACTTTCTCATGTTCCGATATGCTAATCCTAGGGTGATTTGACTCTCACTCTCCTTGGGTAGGACGATCTTTCGTCGGACCCGAACGCCTCTAAACCCTAGACAAAATCACACCCTACTCACTCATCTTCCATAGATGCAACCCATTCTACTTATCCTTCCAGCAAACCATCAAGACTCATCACACGTGCTCTAATTCTTATCCAAAGTGATTTCCTGCAGTTTTGCTATATGCAGACCACTTAAGCTACATGACCCGTAAAAAGGGATGTATATGAAATACTCATCCAGTACCCCTATGATAATTATTAGAGGGCTAAAATGACATTTGAAGCATAAATCCAGAAATCCATAATTTTCCTAATTTGTCTGATAATTAATTTATTTATTTCAGTATCCAAAAAGCCCAAAGTTTGAACATGAAGTAGCAATTTCAGACAAGATAATGTTCCAATAAATTTATGGTAATTACAAAAGGCAAAATAAACTCTAAATCCTAAGTCGTCAAATTTTTCAGCAAGGTTTAGGCACTTAAATGTAATTTCAAAGATATCTCATAAAAAGTCATTTTAAAAGATTTTACAGCAATAATACCTCCAAAAATTCAGAGCAAATTCAGGGATGATTATGATGGCCTACAAATACCCTAGAAAAAGTTTCATAATTTATCATGTAAAAATAAGGCTATACTTGATTTTCTCATGAAATTCCAAGTTTATGGGTTAATGAACAAAGAATACTAATTAACCATCAAAATTTCCACAAACATTCCCACATGATAATATTGAGCTAGAAACACTATGTATCAAGTTTCATAATTTTTCAATAAGTATTGGGCTCTTGCAAGAATTATTTAGTATGTAACCAAAATAAAGCACTTGTGAAGTAGATGCCCTAACTAGATATCCAAAAATTCTATCAAAATTAACACATGATTAGTATAGTCTAAAACTACCTCTGTCAATGTTTCATGCCCTTTCAATGGGCAGTGAGACCACAATAGCCAAATTAGTAATTAGGGCTATCCTAATGGTTACAAATGAAGTGCTACAAATATTGATCAAAACTCCCCAAGTAAATTACCAGAGGCTCAACATATCCTAATTCCCTCACTACCCAAATTTGGTTAAGTTTCAAGATGTTTAGCTAACCTAAACCTACACTACAAGTTTTAGGTCCTAAGCTAGGGTTAGGGTTTTGGGGACCTTACCCTTTTTAAAATTAGTTAATATTTTTAACAGAGGGTTTTATATATCCTAGGAACCTCCTTGCAAAATTTGATGTTCATCCAAGGAGTTTAGGACTCATGCCCTTCACAAGGCAATAAGGTCCCTCCTTAGGGTTTGGCCTAGGAACTTAGGGCAAATCAACTCCACACTACCCCACATTCCATGGTGAGGTGCTAAGTGCCATAACAAGTCAGTGACCCAAATTTCAGCCTCTGTTGAGGTGATTTGGTCACTCAAAATCAAAAGTACACTTTTTGACCAAAATACCCTTATTAAGGTATAGTTAGGGTTGGGTCAATACCTATTCAAAACACATCCAAATTAGGTGAAACTTTATACAGATACCTAACATGAGCCCAGGGACCACTCACCAAAATTTGGAAGGGTTTGGAGGTCATTTGACTACTTAATTTAATTACCCTAGCTTTATTAAATAAAGTCAAAAACTTTAGGAAAATTGTGTCCAAAACTTCTGAGCTTTGGGCAGGCCCTAGGTATAGCTAGGTTAGGCTCCATGCCAAAATTTAAACTGATTTGGGCTAGGGATGAAGTGTGGGCACTCCGTTTAATGACTTCCTAGTCCTAAGGGTATGTCCCACCAAAATGGGTGCCCTGGTCAGACCATGCACCCAAATGGGTTCACACAAATTTTAAAATAAAATAGACTCAGAGGGCTACAACTTTGGTGCTGAACGTTTTTACAGCAGAAGAACCTAAGTATTTTTAAAAATTAACATCATTTAGTGTATAATGTGTGACAGAAATGAAATAATCCAGAAATAATTTCCTATAGTTTATTCCCTGATGCAGCACGAATCTTGGCGCATAATGAACGGAATCCGCTCATCTTCTTCATTGACCCGACGGCCAGGATGCGTTCTTCCTGGGCCGACTTCAAGCGGCTCCCGCCGGCCATCCAGCCCCTTCCCCGGCCGGCCACCGCCACCACCACCTCCGTTGAGGTGGGTGCTATCGCCAGGCGGCGGCTCTGCCGCCGGAGAGGCATTTTCCGGCGGCTATAGCAAGAAATTTTTCATGCCGAAGCCATGAAAATGCCGGGTTTGATCGGGCTCAATTGAGCCCGAATCTTAAGCCTAAGAAGTCCTAAGATCTACCCGAGAGTTAAGGAGAGGGGGAGGACCTTCCTGGCGGCCTGGATGCGAGAAGAGCGGCGGGATGCCATTTACGACGGCGGCGGCGCTCGGCTTCTGCAACAGTACAGTGGAATGGCCCATCTCCTCCATGTAAACGCTCTAAAATATTCCCCTTGGCCCACTGATGGTGTTTAAATGGCAATTAGGGAAGGGGGGTGGCTGTTTCTTCAATGGCCATCAACACCATTAATGGTGGGGCTCGGGTAGAGTGGAGGGGGGCTGAATCCACCCCTTGGTGGCCGAGAAATGGCTGGAATCAACTCCTCTTCCCTAGAGGAGTTGATTGCAGCCATGAATGGTGGCTGTTAGCCTCCCTTGGCCGGTTTCCCACTCTCCCCTTCCTTCTCTCACCTAAATTAACATGGGGGGGGGGCTCCTTTCTCTCTCCTAGTCACCTCTAGTTGACTGGTCAACCCCACAAGCTAAATGCAGCCCACTTGGTTATGATGATCATGGAAATGGGGTTAGCCTAAGGAGGAAGTGGCTTGGGCTTGGGTTAGCCCTTTTGGTCTAGGTTTGACTTGACCTAAATGAAGGTTGACCTGAGCCAATTTGACCATCTAGGTTGACCCCATTGGGTTTTTAGTGGCCCATTGGACTCCCTTAAGGTCTAGGATTACTTGAGTAGGGTTGGTTGAGTATCTTGGTGGTCACATGTCCCTTGGCAAGGGCACTTTGACCATTTTAGGGCTAGAGTTGACTTGGGTCAACATGACCTATTGGGTTGACCCCTATGGGTCCTTGGTGACCCATTGGCTTCCCCTAAGGTCTAGGTAGGGTTATGTAGGTTTACCCTGCACTTTGGAGGTCACATACCCTTAGTAAGGGTACTTTGACCAGATTAGGAGCTTGAGTTGACCTGGGTCAACCTGGCCTCTAGGGCTGGCCCCAATGTGTCCTTAGTGACCCTTTGACCTCACTTTAGGGTTAGGAGGGCATAGAGGGGGTCCTCTAGGATAGGGGCAGGTCAATTGACCCTAAGTAGGCTAGTTTGACCCATTTAGGGCTAGGGTTGACCTTGGTCAACTGAGCCTCTTTGGTTGACCCTAATGGGTCCTTATGGCTCTAATGGGTCTCCCAAGGTATTAGGGGTGTTGTGGTAGAGTCTTGGGGTTAAGGTGTAGCCCATGGTCATCCTAAACCATTGCTCAGAGTTCTACTATTTGCAGACCATGATGGTCTTCCACATTTTGTCCCCTATCTCTTGGCCCATTTCTGGCTTCCTAGGGTTTTGTCATAACCTAGTCATGGCCAAAACCACTCTTAGGGGTCTAGTTGGAAATGAGATGTTACAAATCCCAATAAACAAAACAAAGATTTCGGCCCTGAAATCAAGGTTGAGCCTACGGGACTTCCTGCCGAAGAAAAGGAACTTGTAACATCCCATCATGACGCCATGTTTGCTAAATTAGGTTTAAAGGAAAACCTAGTTCTATGACTATTTCGCCCAATTGGCAAACCAAGATCCCAATAAACAAAGATAAGCCCCCAATAAACAAAAGATAAGCCTCTATCTGCCTAGAGCAGCCCTTAGTAGTTTAAAGCAGGAAAATAAGTTAAACATCTTAAGGGGTTTGGGAGGTATACCTGACTGAACAGCTCTGGGTATCTTTGTCGCATCAGGTCCTGCGGATCCCAGGTATGCTCCTCCTGGCCGTGGTTCCTCCACAGGACCTTGACTAGTGGGACCTTCTTGCGTCGCAAGACCCGTACTCCTCGGTCGTCGATCCTCACCGGCTCCAAACGAACCGACCGGTCTGAAGCTACCGGCCCTTCGGTGGTCAAAATCTGCTGCTCCGGGCGTAGCAGAGCCCTCCTCAGCGAAGAAATATGGAAGATGTCGTGCAGCGCTTCCAGCTCTGGTGGTAACTCCAGCCGGTAGGCTAGGGGTCCGATCCGCTCCAGGATCCTGTAAGGGCCCATGTACCTAGGGCTGAGCTTCTTCCTCCGACCACGCACCCGCGAGACTCCATGCATGGGCCGGATCTTCAGAAACACCCGGTCTCCCACCTGGAACTCCACCTGCCGATGTCGGGCGTCATAGTACTTAGCCTGTCTACTCTGCGCCTCTAGCATCCTGTCTCTGATCAGCCTCACCTGGGCCTCGGTGTCTTCAACAAACTCTGATCCCAACACCTTCGGATCTTCGTCCTGGACCCAAGAAAGCGGGGTCCGGCATCTCCTTCCGTACAAGGCTTCGTAAGGCGCCATCCTGATGCTGGACTGGTAGCTGTTGTTATAGGAGAACTCGACCAGGGGTAAGAGTTTCTCCCACGGTTACCCGCGGTCCAAAATGCATAGCCTCAAAAGGTCTTCCAGCGTCCGGTTGGTGCGTTCTGTCTGCCCGTCCGTCTGGGGATGAAATGCAGTGCTGAAGGTCAATCGCGTGCATAAGTAAGCTTGCACGGATCTCCACTCCCTGGAGGTGAACCGGCCATCCCGATCCGACACTATCATTTTGGGCACCCCGTGATACCGAATGAACTGCTCCACAAATCTCCGTACTAATACTCCCACAGCGTCGTCCTTCCTGATCGGAATGAACCTGGCTACCTTGGTCAACCGATCGACGATGACCCAAATTGAGTCATTCCCCGTTCGTGATCGGGGAAGTCCGTGAATAAAATCCATCGCGATGTCTTTGAACTTCCACTCTGGTACCGGGAGCGGTTGCAACAACCCCGCAGGGTTTTTGCACTCTGCCTTCACTAGCTGACAAGCTTCGTAGTGGGTCACAAACCGAGTAATATCCTTCTTCATACCAGGCCAGTACATAGTCTTCTTCAAATCCGCAGTCATCTTCGCGATGCCTGGGTGCACCGAGTATCTGCTGTGATGGGCTTCCGCCATAATATCCTCCCGGACCTGGCCTTCTCTCGATATATAAGTCCGGCCTCTGAAGCATACCACGCCATCCCTCATCGTATAATCTCCTGCTGTACCGTTCTCCAGGGACCAGAATATCGGCTCCAGATCGACATCTCGCCTCTGTCCCTCTCTGACTCTGTCCCGGATATCATCTGTAGCACTCACTGCTGCTAAATACTCAGTGTAAAGCTCGGGGTCCTCGGATGACACCAGTGTGATGTGCATATCCTTCAATCTCCTCGCCAACTCCATAGACATAACCTGAGGGCCGACTGCGGAAGTGGTAGCTCTCCGACTTAATGCGTCCGTCACCACGTTTGCCTTTCCTGGATGGTAGTGCATCTCATACTGATAATCTGCAAGGAACTCCACCCAGCGCCTCTGCCTGATGTTCAGTTCTTTCTGCATGTCCACGTATTTCAGGTTCTTATGGTCGGAGTAGATATCGCAGTGGACTCCGTAAAGATAATGGCGCCAGACCTTCAAAGCAAAAACGACCGCCCCCATCTCAAGGTCGTGCACCGGATAGTTCTGCCCGTGCTTCTTCAACTGGCGAGATGCATATGCAATCACATGGCCCATCTGCATCAGTACAGCTCCCATACCCTGGTAGTAAGCATCAGTGTAGACCTGAAATCCTTCCCTCCCCGAGGGGAGAGCAAGAATGGGAGACGAGGTTAGCCGATCCTTCAACTCCTGGAAAGCTGTCTAGCACTGCGGGGTCCACACGAACGGTACCTCCTTCTTTGTCAAGGATGTGAGCGGGAGGGCGATTCGAGAGAATCCCTCCACGAACTTCCGGTAATAACCGGCAAGTCCTAGAAAACTCCGTACGTCGGTGGCTGTCTTCAGCTGCGGCCAATCCCGAATAGCCTGAATCTTTGCCGGATCCACTGCCAGTCCGGCTCCACTGATGATGTGGCCTAAGAAGCCCACCTCCTTCAGCCAGAACTGACATTTACTAAACTTCGCATATAAATGATTCTCCCGCAGTCTCTGCAGGGTCAGTGTCAGATGGCGGGTGTGCTCCTCCTCCGTCCTCGAGTAAATGAGGATGTCATCGATGAACACAATGACAAACACATCCAGATATTCCCTGAAGACTTGGTTCATGAGGGTCATGAACGCTGATGGTGCGTTGGTGAGTCCGAAGGGCATCACCGTAAACTCATATAGACCATATCTGCTACTAAAAGCGGTCTTCTGAATGTCCTCCTCCCGAATCCGAAGCTGGTAGTATCCCGACCTCAAATCTAATTTTGAAAACAACTGCGCTCCATGCAGCTGGTCGAACAGCTCGTCTATCCTTGGCAGTGGATAGGTGTTCCGGACCGTCAGCCGATTTAGTGCTCGATAGTCGATACACAATCTGAGGGTCCCGTCTTTCTTCTTGAGGAACAATACCGGGGCTCCCCAAGGTGAAGAGCTTGGCCGGACAAATCCGGCTTCCACTAACTCCTAAAGCTGGCTCCGGAACTCCGTCAACTCCTTTGGGGCCATCCGGTAAGGGGCCTTGGACGCTGGCTTGGCCCCCGGCACAAGCTGTATCTGGAAGTCCTGCTCCCTGCGTGGGGGTAATCCGGGTAACTTCTCTGGGAAGACGTCCACAAACTCCCGCACCACCGGAATATTCGATATAGAACTCGTGGCCTCCGCCATCTCAAACAGCACCTCGTAGACCTCCTCCCCCTGTAAATAGGCCTTGACGGCCTGTACTGAAGATAAGGGTATACGTGAGGCAGGTCTTATACCTTCGATGATGATGATAGAGTCCCCGTGCCTCACGGTGATCCTCTTCGCTTGACAATCAATCTGGGCATGATTCCACTGCAACCAAGTCATGCCCAGGATCAGCTCGAAGACTGGCATCCTTAGGACCGTTGCCGGAACTTCGAACGACTTCCCTCCAATCTCCGCCTCCATGCTGCAGTGAGCTGAGGTGAGTATCTCTGATCCGTCGGGTAGATGCACCCTACTCATCCGGCCTGAGAATCGTTCCACTCCTTCCAGCCCTTCCAGGAAGGCCTCCGACACAAACGAGTGTGAAGCACCCGTGTCGAACAGAGTATAGGCGGGCTTGCCGCTGATGAAAACTATACCTGTGATGACCCGCTCTGGATTTCGAGGCTGTGCCAGATCCAAGGCATATGCCTGCTCCCTTTCCTGTCTTCGGTCTCCTCCCTGGTACCCACGTCCTCGGCCGCGTCCTCGGCCTCCGAAAAGCTGGGCAGGTGGGCCACCCTGTGGTGCTGGAGGTGGTGCCCCCCTCATGGGGCAGTTTCTCCGGAGATGTCCCACCTGGTGACAATGGAAGCACTCCGGCGGGGGATACGCCATACCCCCGGGTCTCGGCATCTCCTGAATTCGGAGAGGTTGAGGGGCCAAAACCACCTGCTCTCTCGGCTCCTGCCTCACCTCCTGACGAGGCTGCTCCTCTGTCCTCCTCCCATCTGGTATGGTGCCTCGCCGCTGATCATTTCGGGCCCTCCGGCCCTGATCCTCCGCTTGCCGCTTCCGGCCCCGAGTGGTGTGCCAATCGGCCTCAATCCTCTTCGCCATCTCCAAAATCCGGGAGATAGGCCCGTCAGATACAAACAGCAAGGCCTCCCTCAACTCCTCTTTTAGGCCCTTATAAAATCTCTTGACGTAACCTGCTTCGTCCAGCTGGTAAGAGCCCGCATATCGGGCCAAATGATCGAACTCTCGGTGGTACTCCACCACCGTCCTGGTGCCCTGCCTCAGCTGCAAGAACCGCTCCTCCAACTCGTCCCTGGCCGACTGCGGAACAAAGTGCTCCAGCAGTGTGGCCCTGAATTCCACCCAAATGATTTCTGCAATCTCCCTATCAGCAAATGTCATGTCCAACAGCGTCTTCCACCACCTCTTAGCATGAGACTCCAAGCAAGATACCACCAGGGCCACCCTCTCCTCCCAAGGGCATCGTATCCCAGTCAACATCTCGTACATAACATCCAGCCACTCCTCTGTCCGCACTGCCGACTCTGTCCCTAAGTATGATGGGGGAGAGAGTCCTCGGAAGGTGCTCATCCAGTTGTCCCCTAGGTTTGGCTGCTGGGCCGGAGCCTGCTGAGCCCGGAAGGCCTCAAGGATAGCTATAAGGGTTTTCCCCATGTCTGACTGAAGGAAAGGTGTGGGGACCATGGGAGGTGGTGCAATGTCTGGAGTCTGCTGAGCTCCACCTTGTGGAGTGGGCTGAGCTGGAGGCTGCAAGACGAACTACATTAGTAGGTAATCGACTCAAAGCCTAATAAAAGTGGACAATTTACATGTGATCCCCCATATGGGCACACCACGCTTCCGCTGCTTAGTTTGTCCCCAAACTAAACTCGCGCGGGGGTGACCCAGGGTTGTGGACTGCTACTTTTCGATCGAGGTCTGCTCTGATACCACTTGTAAGACCCCCCTTTTTTTTCTTATCGACACCGGGGTCTTAGGCCCAGAACCGCCGTTTTGCGGTGACTCCTTCACGCCCTGAAGGGTCATCACCACAAAGCGCCGATTCTGTCGGCCGATTTCGATCACAGAAAAGTAGCACAATAATGTAAATGCAAATTACAGTCCACAGAGAATCACATGTCATAATAAATATAACTCCACGAAGGGAGTGTCCACAGAATAAAACATCAGAGTAGCAACAAAACGGGCTTATGCCCGGTACAACATATCCTCACTACAAGAATCACTCATGCGGAAGCAGAAAAATCTACTCAAGGTCGAGACTCACGGTCCCGGCTGTATGAACTCCGGAGCTAAACTGCCCCACCTCCAAGCGCACCGGTCTCTGGGGCTGCTCCTCCATGCTGGTCTCCACGATCCCCTAAATGATGCGGTTCGAAAACCGTTAGTCTAAAAGACTAAGTCCTATCATCCTCCGCCCCTTCCGCCACGGCTCCTAGGCACCGAGCGAAGAGGAAGAAAGGGGAGGACTTGAAGGTGGAGAATATCAAAAGCAGATGGCAGCGGTCCTATACTAGCAAATTCTATAGCTTGTAAAGACAATAAGCTGAAATGTGAAAGTAACCTTTACTTATGTGGAAACACATAAGCCAAGGGGTCTTCTGCAAGGCTCCCATCGTATAAAAAGTCTCATACCAATTTATACGTTGGGGTGTCGGTTATCAAGCAGCAGTAAATATATATATACAAAATTAACCTTAATTTATAAACTTGCCCACACAAGCTTATAGACCAAGGGGTCGTTTTGCAGGTCCTAAAGTATAAGCGTCCCATTCCACTTATACTTTAGGTGTCAAGGATAAAGGAAACGATTATGCTATGACATGCAAGTGGGTATGATGGACATGCAAGTGCAACGCACACACCCGACTCTGTGCACACAGACCTTTAGTTCCCCCTTTCTGGAGCCGTAACCTCCCAGGATACCTCCTTAGTGGCAGACGGAAGCGGTGGGTTGGGCCTCGCCCACCTCTAAACCAATAAAGCACCACCGGTCAGACCTATCGTACGCCTCAACGCTTGGTGCACGAAGCGGACTCCTGCGTACTCTTGCCGGCTGGCGCACCGGACTTCTGTTGGCGAAGTGCTAACCACACTTGCCGAGTCAGCGTATTGGCGTCGGTGCATCGACCCTCCAATACCGAAGACCCACCACCTTAATTTCCTTTCCTTTTATGCACATGCAAGTTAGCGTAATCAATAACCGAGCCGAAGCTCCCCGGACCACACGTCCGTCTCAAACAATCGAGCCGAAGCTCCCCGGACCAAAAGTCCGCCTTTTAACCATCCGAGCCGAAGCTCCCAGCTAACATCCGGTGCCATCAGTGTTTGTGAAATGTGCAACCCTAATTACTAAGTTACTCTTTTCAGCTTGTTAAAACAGTTTACGTTAACCCAGGACTGCCCCCGGTATTCCCTGTGAAGGGCTCTCAAGGGGCACTAGGAACTGTGTTGGGATTACGCCCAGCGTTCCCTTTCGCAAGGTACTTATTTTGTTATTGGTTGATTCCCTTACCCATTACTTTCTCATGTTCCGATATGCTAATCCTAGGGTGATTTGACTCCCACTCTCCTTGGGTAGGATGATCTTTCGTCGGACCCGAACGCCTCTAAACCCTAGACAAAATCACACCCTACTCACTCATCTTCCATAGATGCAACCCATTCTACTTATCCTTCCAGCAAACCATCAAGACCCATCACACGTGCTTTAATTCTTATCCAAAGTGATTTCCTGCAGTTTTGCTATATGCAGACCACTTAAGCTACATGACCCGTAAAAAGGGATGTACATGAAAAACTCATCCAGTACCCCTATGATAATTATTAGAGGGCTAAAATGACATTTGAAGCATAAATCTAGAAATCCATAATTTTCCTAATTTGTCTGATAATTAATTTATTTATTCCAGTATCCAAAAAGCCCAAAGTTTGAACATGAAGTAGCAATTTCAGACAAGATAATGTTCCAATAAATTTATGGTAATTACAAAAGGCATAATCAACTCTAAAGCCTAAGTCTTCAAATTTTTCAGCAAGGTTTATGCCCTTAAATTTAATTTCAAAGATATCTCATAAAAAGTCATTTTAAAAGATTTTACAGCAATAATACCTCCAAAACTTCAGAGAAAATTCAGGCATGATTATGATGGCCTACAAATACCCTAGAAAAAGTTTCATAATTTATCATGTAAAAATAAGGCTATACTTGATTTTCTCATGAAATTCCAAGTTTATGGGTTAATGAACAAAGAATACTAATTAACCATCAAAATTTCCACAAACATTCCCACATGATAATATTGAGCTAGAAACACTATGTATCAAGTTTCATAATCTTTCAATAAGTATTGGGCTCTTGCAAGAATTATTTAGTATGTAACCAAAATAAAGCACTTGTGAAGTAGTTGCCCTAACTAGATATCCAAAAATTCTATCAAAATTCACGCATGATTAGTATAGTCTAAAACTATCTCTGCCAATATTCCATGCCCTTTCAATGGGCAGTGAGACCACAATAGCCAAATTAGTAATTAGGGCTATCCTAATGGTTACAAATGAAGTGCTACAAATATTGATCAAAACTCCCCAAGTAAATTACCAGAGGCTCAACATATCCTAATTCCCTCACTACCCAAATTTGGTTAAGTTTCAAGATGTTTAGCTAACCTAAATCTACACTACAAGTTTTAGGTTCTAAGATAGGGTTAGGGTTTTGGGGACCCTACCCTTTTTAAAATTAATTAATATTTTTAACAGCGGGTTTTATATATCCTAGGAACCTCCTTGCAAAATTTGATGTTCATCCAAGGTGTTTAGGACTCATGCCCTTCACAAGGCAATAAGGTCCCTCCTTAGGGTTTGGCCTAGGAACTTAGGGCAAATCAACTCCACACTACCCCACATTCCATGGTGAGGTGCTAAGTGCCATAACAAGTCAGTGGCCCAAATTTCAGCCTCTGTTGAGGTGATTCGGTCACTCAAAATCAAAAGTGCACTTTTTGACAAAAATACCCTTATTAAGGTATAGTTAGAGTTGGGTCAATACCTATTCAAAACACATCCAAATTAGGTGAAACTTTATACAGATACCTAACATGAGCCCAGGGACCACTCACCAAAATTTGGAAGGGTTTGGAGGTCATTTGACTACTTAATTTAATTACCCTAGCTTTATTACATAAAGTCAAAAACTTTAGGAAAATTGTGTCCACAAATTCTGAGCTCTGGGCAGGCCCTAGGTATAGCTAGGTTAGGCTCCCTGCCAAAATTTCAACTGATTTGGGCTAGGGATGAAGTGTGGGCACTCAGTTTAATGACTGCCTAGTTCTATGGGTATGTCCCACCAAAATGGGTGCCCTGGTCAGACCATGCACCCAAATGGGTTGAAAAAAATTTTAAAATAAAATAGACTCAGAGGCTACAACTTTTGTGTTGAACGTTTTTCCACCAGAAGAACTAAGTATTTTTAAAAATTAAAACCATTTAGTGTATAATGTGTGACAGAAATGAAATAATCCAGAAATAATTTCCTATAGTTTATTCTCTGATGCAGCACGAATCTTGGCGCAGAATGAACGGAATCCGCTCATATTCTTCGTTGAGCCGACGGCCAGGATGCGTTTTTCCTGGGCCGACTTCAATCGGCTGCCGCCGGCCATCCAGCCCCTTCCCCGGCCGGCCACCGCCACCACCACCTCCGTTGAGGTGGGGGCTATCGCCAGGCGGCGGCTCTGCCGCCGGAGAGGCGTTTTCCGACGGCTATAGCAAGAAATTTTTCATGCCGAAGCCATGAAAATGCCGGGTTTGATCGGGCTCAATTGAGCCCGAATCTTAAGCCTAAGAAGTCCTAAGATCTACCCGAGAGTTAAGGAGAGGGGGAGGACCTTCCTGGCGGCCTGGATGCAGGAAGAGCTGCGGGATGCCATTGACGACGGCGGCGGCGCTCGGCTTCTGCAACAGTACAGTGGAATGGCCCGTCTCCTCCAGGTAAACGCTCGAAAATATTCCCCTTGGCCCACTGATGGTGTTTAAATGGTAATTGGGGAAGGGGGGTGGCTGGTTCTTCAATGGTCATCAACACCATTAATGGTGGGGCTCGGGTAGAGTGGAGGGGGGCTGAATCCACCCCTTGGTGGCCGGGAAACGGCTGGAATCAACTCCTCTTCCCTAGAGGAGTTGATTGCAGCCATGAATGGTGGCTGTTAGCCTCCCTTGGCCGGTTTTCCCACTCTCCCCTTCCTTCTCTCACCTCCATTAACATGGGGGGGGGGCTCCTTTCTCTCTCCTAGTCACCTCTGGTTGACTGGTCAACCCCACAAGCTAAATGCAGCCCACTTGGTTATGATGATCATGGAAATGGGGTTAGCCTAAGGAGGAAGTGGCTTGGGCTTGGGTTAGCCCTTTTGGGCTAGGTTTGACTTGACCTAAATGAAGGTTGACCTGGGCCAATTTGACCATCTGGGTTGACCCCATTGGGTTTTTACTGGCCCATTGGACTCCCTTAAGGTCTAGGATTACTTGAGTAGGGTTGGTTGAGTATCTTGGTGGTCACATGTCCCTTGGCAAGGGCACTTTGACCATTTTACGGCTAGAGTTAACTTGGGTCAACATGACCTATTGGGTTGACCCCTATGGGTCCTTGGTGACCCATTGGCTTCCCCTAAGGTCTAGGTAGGGTTATGTAGGGTTACCCTGCACTTTGGAGGTCACATACCCTTAGTAAGGGTACTTTGACCAGATTAGGAGCTTGAGTTGACCTGGGTCAACCTGGCCTCTAGGGCTGGCCCCAATGTGTCCTTAGTGACCCTTTGACCTCACTTTAGGGTTAGGAGGGCATAGGGGGGGTCCTCTAGGATAGGAGCAGGTCAATTGACCCTAAGTAGGCTAGTTTGACCCATTTAGGGCTAGGGTTGACCTTGATCAACTGAGCCTCTTTGGTTGACCCTAATGGGTCCTTATGGCTCTAATGGGTCTCCCAAGGTATTAGGGTGTTGTGGTAGAGTCTTGGGGTTAAGGTGTAGCCCATGGTCATCCTAAACCATTGCTCAGAGTTCTACTATTTGCAGACCATGATGGTCTTCCACATTTTGTCTCCTATCTCTTGGCCCATTTCTGGCTTCCTAGGGTTTTGTCATGACCTAGTCATGGCCAAAACCACTCTTAGGGGTCTAGTTGGAAATGGGATGTTACACCTGGTGACGTGCCTGCAACCCTTCCCTCTGCTGAAACCATACGAATGGTGGTGGAAGCAGTGTTCGCTGCGATTGGAGCACAAAATGAAAGACGTGTGCAGTCCCCTATTATTCCAATGTCGGGTGGTGTGTTGGAGCAAACGACATTTATAGGACCTTTGGGGCAGCAGTTGAACATGCTCTTAGTGCAGGGTACGCACTCAGTCGAGGAATATTTGCAAGCATTTCTGTTGATAAGACGCTACCCGGGCTCTGAAGTGGAGAGCGAGCAGTCGATGGTCGATAGGTTTTATAATGGCCTGCGCGGCGAATTGTGAGTTCTGCTGTTAGGACCAAAATTATTGAGATTTCGAGCCTTGGTGGAATCGGCTAGATCTTTGGAAATAAATTTGGCAAAAGTCAATCGAACGTCGGAGTTCAGTGTACTAGACTCTCCAGATTCTGTAAAGTCTGCACACCGAAGGAGGAGGAACAAGAAGCCTAAAATGTCTACTGGTCAGGCTACATATGGTTGTTTTAACTGTGGCAAGGAAGGGCACTTTGCCCGAGACTGTCGGAATGGTGCTCAGAAGTTAAAGAAAGTTTTGTCAGGAGTAGTTGAGGAGTTTAGTGCAAAGGAAACAACGTTCAAAGTGCCGAACACCTCAAAGTCTAGATATCAAAGGTGGTATAAGAAGGCTAGGACTTTGGGTCTAGTCCCTCCTTTCGGTGCTCAGTGGGCAGCTACAGGCCAAACCCCCGTCGCATGTTACAACTGTGGGGAGTCGGGGCATTATGTCCGTGGGTGCCTAAAGCCCGGGAGGAAGCACGCCGTCGTGAGGACATGTATGGTTTGAAGATAGTTTTGCCTTAAATACTTGTCGCCCTTGTGCATGTTAGCTTAGAACTACTTGTGTTAAGCTTTGTTCTGATTTTAGTTTATCTAGCGAGAGCACCGTTCGTTTAGGGAGCTGCGCATTCCTTTATTTAGGAATTATATTACGCGTTGGAGTACCTCCTTCGATGGTAAGAGACAAATTGGATGCGTTATGGTCCAATGGTGCTCAATGTGCGCGGGTAGAATTTGTTGCGCTTAGGTTTGGATTGGGGAGTCAGGAGTTCCATTTGCTAACGTCACTACTGCCGCTGGAGGAGTTCGACGTAATATTTGGCATGGACTGGCTCTCGGAGCAGCGAGCCTATATTGCTTGTGGTAACAAGGAAGTCAAGCTGGGAGCAGGTCGTGAGACAACTTTTACGGGCTTGAAAGGGGTCGAGCATGGCGTTGGTGCCAGCTCTTCAGTTGGTTAAGGCGGTTTGGTGTGATGCCAAACCGGTCTTACGCTCTTCGTATCGGTTAGCGGCTAAGGAGATGGCGGAGCTGAAGGGGCAACTTCAAGAGTTGTTGGAGCAAGGGTTTGTGCGTTCAAGTTCGTCGCCTTGGAGCGCACCGGTCCTCTTTGTTAAGAAGAAGGACGGAAGCTTGAGGCTAGGTATTGATTATCGGGAGCTCAACAAGTTGACGGAAAAGAACAAGTACCCGATCCCCCAGATTGATGATCTATTCGATCAGTTAGTCGGGTCGACGGTGTACTCAAAGTTGGATCTCAAGTCCGGGTACTATCAGCTGCGAATAAGGAAGAGTGATATCCCGAAGACAGCGTTCAGTACGAGATACGGGAAGTACGAGTTTACGGTCATGCCATTTGGGCTGACTAATGCGCTGTCAGTGTTCATGAATTTGATGAACAGGACCTTCAGGGAGTACTTGGACCATTTTGTGATCGTCTTCATCGACGATATTTTGGTATACTCGCAGAGTGAGGAAGATCACTTCAGGCATCTTCCTTTGGTTTTGGAAACGCTAAGAAGGAATCAATGGTACGCCAAGTTCTCGAAGTGCAAGTTTTGGTTGTCCTCAGTGGCGTTCCTCGGTCATATAGTGAGTCGGGAAGGTATTGCAGTGGATCCGGCGAAGATTGTTGCGATACGGGAGTGGCCTGATCTTTCTACGGTAGCGGGAGTCCGGAGCTTTCTGGGGCTTGCCGGCTATTATAGGCGCTTCGTAGAGAACTTCTCGTGGATAGCGTTACCTCTCACAACTTTGACGAGGAAGGAGCAGAAGTTCGTTTAGACACCGGAGTGCGCGCGAGCTTTTGAGGAGTTAAAATGTCGGTTGACCACGGCTCCTGTGCTGAGTTCTCCGAGTGGGACCAAAGGTTATGAGATTTATAGCGATGCTTCAGGCAGTGGTTTGGGTTGTGTGATGTTACAGCATGGAAGCGTTATAGCATATGGCTCGAGATAGCTGAAAGTGCACGAAAAGAACTATCCGGTCCATGACTTGGAGTTAGCGGCCGTGATTTTTGACTTGAAGCTATGGAGGCATTATTTGTACGGTGTGAAGATTGATATCTACACCAATCATAAGATCCTGAAGTATTTGATTGATCAGAAAGATCTGAATATGCGGCAGCATAGATGGATGGAGTTCCTGGGGGACTATAAATTCAAGATCCACTACGTGCCTGGTAAAGGTAATGTGATTGCGGACGCGTTGAGTCGTCGAGCCCCAGCTCAAGCCAATTGGCTATCGGTGCATGATGAGCGGTTGGTTCGGGAGTTGGAGGCGTTGGAGATTGTTTGTGTAGAGAAGCAAGCAAGTGCTGAAGCAGTACTGAATTGGACTGACGTCCAATATGACCTGGCTGATCGGATTCGGCAGGTTTTAGATATGGATGTCCATATGAAGCAGTTCATGGTAGAGTCTCTGGATGGGTCAAATTCCCAATTCGTTGTGGAGGACGGATTGCTTTGGAAAGACGGTCGTCTTTGCGTCCCAAGCGTGGCCAGTTTGCGGGTGGATTTGTTGTACGAGGTGCACCATACCAAGTACTTGATTCACCCGGGGAGCACAAAGATGTACCGTGATGTTAAGAAACTATTTTGGTGGCCGAGTTTGAAGAAGGATGTGGCGCTCTACGTGGCGAAGTGCCAAACTTGCACCTTGGTGAAGGCGAAATGCCAAAAGCCGGGAGGATTTCTGAAGTCCTTGCCTATTTCGGAGTGAAAATTCGACGACATCACTATGGACTTTGTGCACGGTTTGCCAAGGTCGCAAAAGGGGAACGACGCCATCTGTGTGGTCGTAGATCGACTAACGAAGGTATCACATTTCATTTCGCATAGGAAGGATGATCCGGTGGAGAAGTTGGCAAAACTATATATGGATAATATAGTACGGCTTCACGGTGTGCCCCGCAGCATCGTGAGTGACTGAGATGGGCGGTTCACGTACAATGATTGGAGCCTAGTGCAGCAAATATTGGGAACAAAGTTAAAATTCAGCACAGCCTTCCATCCGCAAACGGATGGGCAGACCGAGAGGGTCAATAGGACTATGGAAGACATGCTCCGCATGTGTGTCTTGGACTTTGGAAAGCAATGGGAAGACCATCTTTATTAGGTGGAATTTGCGTACAACAATAGCTACCAGGCGAGTATTCAAATGGCGCCCTTCAAGGCCCTTTATGGTAGAAGATGTCGCACGCCGTTGTCCTGGTTGGAAACGGGTGAGTCAAAGTTGTACAAGCGTCAAGAGGTGAAGGATGCTACTTCATTGGTGTGAACCATTCGGGAGAGGTTGCTTATCGCTCAGGACCGGCAAGCGGAGTACTATAATGCCAAGCACAGGAACGTGGAGTTCGCTGTGGGCGATTGGGTGTACTTAAAGATCAAGCCGTTCAAGGGTGTCTCGCGGGTGCGGCGATTGAAAAAGCTAAGCCCGAGGTACATTGGGCCATTTGAGGTTCTGAAGCGGGTTGGTGAAGCAGCCTATCAGTTGAAGCTATCGGTGGAACTTAGTGGTTTACATGATGTATTTCATATATCGGTGCTACGGAAGGCGGTGCAAGAGCCAACGCAAGTGATCGCGGTCGATCAAGTGCCGATTGATAGTGGGTTGACGACAAAGGTCAAGCGCGTGCGGATTGAAGACTCTGAGGTCAAGCGGCTACGCAATAAAAAGATCAGGATGGTCAAGGTCCGTTGGGACAATTGCGGCCGAGAGGAGCTCTCTTGGGAACGAGAGCAGACTATGCTTGACGAGTATCCGAAGTTGTTCCGCTCAGGTACAATTTAATTTTGTACTTATCTTTCATTTATGTAATTTCGTGGACGAAATTATTTTAAGAGAGGGAGAGCTGTAACGCCCAAAATTCAATAGAGCGACGAGTGACGAATCTGTACCAAATTTGGAATTTGGCAAGGGTACACGGCCTGGGACACGGACGTGTCCCAGGGCATGTCGGGGTAGTTCAAAATCTGGCAAAAACGATCAGACAGAAATCTGGGTTCGACGATCGTCGATCAGCGTTCGACGATCTGGTCTCAATGCTGCGTTCGATGAACTGGCGATATTCTGTGTTCGACGATCGGGCTGGGTTCGACGATCGGGCCCCGTGTTCGTCGATCAGGTATTTTTCTGGGTTCGACGATCGGGTCGTGGGTTCGACGATCGGGCCAGTGATCTCCGTTCGACGATTGGGATGTGCGTTCGACGATTTGGCCAGAGTTTCCCCGTTCGACAATTTAGCATCGGTCGATGATTTGGGTTTGACGATCGTCGAGCGCGGGGCTGATTGCGGAGTGTTGACGCTGGGGTTTGGCTGGAGTTAACTAAATGTCCTGACACAATTTATTGGCTGCGGACGTGTCTTGCTCCGGATTGGTGAACCATGCAGTGTTTAACCCCATTCGTCCAGGTCAGACCTAGATCATATCCGTGCATCTCTTTTTGTGGGATCCGACGGTAGTGGTTATTCCCGAAAGGGTTATACCCGAGAGAGGGTTTCAAGACCATTATTTTCCAGCTGTGAGTTCTCTGTCTAAATCCTAGAAAGAGGGGAGAGCAAAGGAGGAAGAAGAAGCTTAGATCCAGTCTTTGGAGGAGTTTTAAAGCTCCAAATCACGAGCCTACTTCGGATCTACGAAGGTAAGGAGATTGCGGTGATTTTCATCCGCGTATATTTCCATGGCGCCAAGGAAGAACACTAGGGTAACGATTCTCTACTTGAGCATGTGAAGCTCTACTTCTTTTGCATAGGGAAGCCCGCTCTCGCGAGTTTGCGGTGAGTTTGAGGCGTTCCTTCGGGTAGACATCAATAGTCCCCGTTGTCTACATGTAGAGTCCGTAATCGAGAACGGATATAGGCATGATGTGTGAAGCCTACCCGGACAAGTTGGTCTGGATCGGTGATGTTGCATTGCATAAATGGTCGGAGAAGTCTCCGTGTGAATGTTTGTTTTTCGGGTTTTCTACGTGGTAGATTGCAACAGGGAGCCTTGGGGATTAACCCTAAGGTGCACCCAGAAAACTGGGCGGATGCGCGATCTTGCCAACTTGGTGGCCTGGGAACCAACTTGAACATAACCGGGTTATGTGAAGTGTGTGACGGAAACGAGACTCGGGAGAAGCTTGACCTGCGCATATGGTTTAAATTACCGCTGTGATGTGAGCACGGGTTAGATGGAACCATACCCGTTCTATGTCGTTCGGATTAGAGCCATTGGCATAGATGAGGGTCTTCGGCGGTCTATGGTTTTAATTACCGTGACCCATGCCGGGAAGACAAATTGCTCATTGTTGGGCCGTCCTGGGGACGGTGGTGAGTCGGCGGGCTTAGACCGTGATCACCGAGAATGTGCCCTGAGGGCACGGGGTGTGTGGTCGTGTGAGCCTACGCCTGTGATGAAATGTATATTTATACACTGCTTGGTTATGCTAATAAGTGCAGGGAAGGAGCATCGTCGCCCCGAATTGGGGGCGGGATCGTTATAATTTGGTTAGCATTGCTGACCGTTGTCTTTGTTTGCCACCGTGCGATGGTTTGTTGCTTGCAGGTGCTGCTGGACCAAGCGGTCAATGGCGGGCTAAAGCACAAATTGCAAAGCCGGCCCTTGAAGGCATAATTGGAGTGTTTTCTTGCTTTTGTTCATGTATGACCGGCCTGCGTGCCATGGTATGGAAAACATGTAATAATAGTAAACCATTTATAAGACCTTAAGGCCAATATTTGTGTATGTACTTCATTCCTATTTGGCTTGTTAGTGTACATTCATGCTTGGTGCTGAGTTCTTTTTATTGTAACTTATAAGACTGCTTCCGCTAGAATGCTCTGTGTAGCACGTTATGATTGGTTGGATGGTTTCCATTGAGTAACCACCCGGTCTGTCTGTGGTATATGGCGTCGGGCCCCGACCGGACCTACTGTTATATGCTATGCGACTGATAGGGGGTGTTACAACTTTACCCTTTTTTGTTTCTCTTTCCTCAGTGGAGGTGTTTCAAAATCTGAGCCATCATCTTCTTCACCCAATAGGACCTTCTCCTCACCAAGCACATTCCTAAACTCCCTAATGACCTACAAATAACAGTAAACTGCAATGATGATGATAAGTAGAAGATTATTTGATAAATAAGTTTATGTTTTTTTATAACGTACATAATTCTTGATGAACAAGTTCTCCTGTACTTTCATGCAAAACTTGACACTATACTTAAGGGTAGGAAACCAGCGACAAACTCTAGGGTGTGCTAGGTCAACCAATAGAGGTTGGAGCTTGGTGTGTTCGTACATCCACACCTTCAAATATTAAAAGTTAGAGCAAAAAGAATAAACATAATACAAAAAAATATTGTTAGGTAGACCAACACATACCAGTAATACGGTAACACATCCCTCCATGGAACCAATGTTGCTACCAACATTTCGAATAGCAGTTACACGACTTAAATGATCGAACTGTAGATGAAGAAACTCATGGATGGCAAGAGACCAGTTATATTTCAGGAACTCGGGGATACATGTGATTTTGGTAACACATGAAGGAACCTTCAAACTCTTCAACGGAAAGAAGAACATAGCTAATAAATAATTAACCAACATACGTAATCTTATACCCTCATCATGGTGAAACCCCTCCTCATCAGCAGCTCTATGAATCTCTTCAGTTAAAATCTTGTGGGTCTTGTCTACAACGGGTGATCTTGAAAACTTAAAGCGAAGACCCGCATTTGGGAGATCCAATATAAGAGCCACCTCGTTGACGATCATTTTCACAAGATATTTCCCAAGCTGGAAGGCTTGCTTATCGTTGTTGTATAAGCTCAACAGAACATACAACATTGGTATGTTTTGTGGAGTAGTTGACATTCGGAACAGAGGAAGGAGACGGGCATCCCTAAGGGCTTCTATAGATTCTTCCGACAATCTATTTAAGAGGGGTGTGACATTGGCTGTGAAGGTATTTGGCGCGCATCTGCAACTTAGGTATTTGCTCCCGGGCATGCTGGAAATGAAAAATCAGAAGGCTCACTAAATACAACTGCAACTAAGAATACAAAGTTCGACTGCAAAGCATTGAACGGAAATACAATTGCAACTACGGGTTAAAAAAGCGACAGCAAAGCATTGAATGGAAATACAACTGCAACTACGGGTTAAAAAAGCGACTGCAAAGCATTGAACAGAAATACAACTGCAACTACGGGTTAAAAAAGCGACTGCAAAGCATTGAACGGAAATACACATGCAACTACGGGTTAAAAAACGACTACAAAGTATTAAACGGAAATACAACTGCAACTACAGGTTAAAAAAGCGACTGCAAACAAACATCGAAATTAAGTCGGAGGAAATAATACCTTCTCAGAGTAAGTGGATGATGACGAAAATTATAATTTCAGTCGGAGATTTTCATCGGAGATTATTCCACAGCAGGAAATGACGACATTTGAAAGCACCGACTGAGATGATTCCACAACAGGAAATGACGAGATTTTCGTCGGAGGAAGGATCGGAATGGGGAGAAGAAACGTTGAAATGAGATTTTCGTCTAGGTTTCCGCCTATTCTTCCGCCGAGAGATGCGGAAGGAGGAGCTCGGGAAGGGGAAAGGGAAAATTTCGAATAGGTGGTGGGCCCCACGAGTAAAATGAGTTTTTATATCCTGATGGTGGCATGGTTCGTTCGCCTGACCTAAAAATTTTCCGTTTGCCTGACCTAAATTTTTTCCCTTAAACACATCTTTGATCGAGTCGCAGACCTAAAAATTCACATTATTAAAAGATACATATTTATGAAAACTTATCCTTCTAGCCTTCTGAGAACAAAAAAAAGGGGGCTCAGCCGCTGAGTTTTAAAACCTTTTTAAATCTACATTTTTTACATAACTAAAACTTACAAATTTATAATATAGGAATTAGATTTAAAAACTTAGAAAATGAGCCTATCACAGCATGCAAAATTTATTATGTCTATATCTATAATATAATATATATATAAAAAATAGCTTTATGATGTAATTGATCGACGAATCAATACAATCCGTATATTTTAATAACCAACGATTTCGCCCCCTTGTTGTCATTCGATTCAATCCCTGGTAAAATCAGATTCGGGAAAAAAACTTAGGACCTCAGCAATCCACGCCTCCGTGTAGGTTATTTATTTTTTTATTTTTAAAACAAAATATTTAAAATATAGAATAATTTTAATTTTTAAAAAATATATATAATTGAAAAAGAAAACAAAAACAAATAAATAATAATATAATTCAGTCCGCAACAGCCTGCCCGGGCAGCCTCAGGAGGAAGCCGGGGAATGCGGAGAACGCCGGGGCTTGCAGCGCCCAAAAACTATTGTGTGGAGGGCATGCAGAATGCTCATGCAGTACTATATACAATGATATTTAATTATGTGCAACTTGGTGAACAAAAAAATTTAGAGTATCCGATTAAATGTGCACATGATCTTAGCCGTCTGATGTGAGGAAATTCAAATAGCTGCGTGCGTACTCCCACTCCGCTTCCATTGCAAAATTAGGGCCAGCACATTTCTTCGCAAAATTAGGGCCAGATCAACATCTCTTCCCCGACGGCTTCTCCCACTGCGATTGTTCTCGCTCAACCCCTCCGTCCAAATCCCTCTGCTTCTCGCTCTCTTTGCTGGTCATAATATATGGAATTGAAATCGCAGAAATGGTCGTTTGAGGAGGAGCACAGGTTAGGCCTCACGACTTACGCCAACCTGTACATTGACCAGTTCTCTTCCACTTAGCTTCTCCGGCGAAATCCACCGCCGCTCTACTTAGTTGCCTCGGATCTCCTGTAAGCTTCATTTTCTATTTCGTTTGGGACTGTTCTCGCTCAACCTCTCCGTCCAGATCCCTCTTCTTCTCGCTCTCTTTGCTGGTCATAATATTTGGAACATAAAATAGCAAAAATGGTCATTTGAATAGGAATATACTCTCTTTGCTGGAGTTCTTATCCATGTGATTGGCGCACTCCACTAAAAGATTCAGTATTTGGGACTCAAATAGCAGAAATGGTCATTTCAGGAGTTTAGTTCTGCTCTGTATCTCTAACGACATATTCATCCGAGGTATCAAATTAAGGCTTAAGTTTGTATGTTTGTTTTGCTGCAACAACTTCTTCTCACATAAAAGCATAATATTCTTACCTATTGTTTCAATCGACATTGTGGCTTTAACTGTTTTTGCTCCTTTTACGACTCCGCTTTGATCTTTTGTGGGGTTTCTATTTCTGTTCTTTTTTGTGCATATAGACAGGTAGTTCTCTGTTGACATTGTTGGAAAGGCTATTGCAATAGGTTCTTCCACGTGATTACTTTTATTACCTACCCATGTTTAATGGTTCCCGATTAAATTAACTTCAGCTTGATGTAGTTATTATTACTATTGTTCTGCCCATTTCCGTTCTTCTCTATTCAAAGGTAGTAATTTTTGCAATTAGCACTTCCCAAATTTTAATGAACCACATCAATTCTATGAACCATTCCCCTATGGATGTTTCTCATGGTTTTGTTTGCATTTCCAACTCTGAGATCCTTTTCCTGTGGATGAACCACATCAATTTTATGAACAGTTTCCCAGTACAATTGTGTTCTATCTATTATTTTTCCCATGAAAAAATAAATCTTTTTTTTATTCTCTATTCAGACCTGTTAGAGAAACTCAAAATACCATTGTGAATGCAACTATAACTCTTGATTTCAAAAAACAACAACACATAGGCTTGATATTAATTTAAATACATAGTATAAAGATTGACATGTACTAACACCCTAGGAATGTGATTTCCAATAAGGCAAGGGAAATGAAATCTTTTCCAACCATATTACATTCCAATTTAAGGTTCTTAATTTAGTTTTCTTCACAATACTATTATTCAGGCTATATATTCAAACCAGTCTATGTTCTTGCGGTAACATTTCAAGTGGTTTGGATTCTTTTAAAAGCAAACTTTAGCTGACTTTCATATCGAACATGTATCAAGAGTCCAGTAACTCCTAAAATGAATGTCATCTAAACGAATTAAAATGGGCGTCTCGAAGTTTATTTACCTACATATATGATAAAATGCCGCTGCCCTCTCCGAATGTCCACGCTCCAGCAAAATGTCGCCGCCCAATCCAAATGTTGTCGTCCCCGCCGAATGTCGCTGAGACAATGTCGTGGTCAGGGTAATGTCGAGCGGGGCACGGGAGGTCCCCGGTGCACTATCACTCGTGTGCATATATATATATATATATATATATATATATATATATATATATATATATATATATATATATATATATATATATATATATATATATATATATATATATATATATACAAGCAGTCGTGCACGGGGGACCCCGTGCAGGGCAACATTTGTCATGGGGGCGACATTTGTCATGGGCGCGACATTTGTCATGGGTGAGACATTTGTCGTGGTGGGCGACATTGGTTGGGGGCAGCAACATTGGTCGGGGGCGGCGACATTGGTCGGGGGCGACGACATTTGTCGGGGGCGATGACATTGGTCATGGACGGAAACATTGGTCGTGGGAGCAAACATTGGACGTGGGCGGTGACATTGATCGAAGGAGGTGACATTGGTCGAGGGGGCGACATTGGTCAAGGGCATAGACATTGGTTGTGGGGGGCATTGATCGTGAACGGAGACATTGGTCGTGGGGTGGGGCGGGCGACATTGGTCGTGGGGGCGACACTGGTCATGGGGGCGACATTGGTCGTGGGCGGCAATATTGGTCGTGAAGACGACATTGGTCGTGGGCGGCATCATTTGTTATGGGTGGCGACATTGATTTTGAAAGCTTTCCAGCATGTATTAGGAGAAGTAATACAGCCCATGAAAAATGCGATGTACATATCTGGTATAAATTTCAGTTAGATATGAAGAGAACTGCATAGGTGTCAAAGTCTGAGCAATTCATAACATAAAGCTATTTATATTAAATTATTCACAACATAAATCTATTTTGACTCCTTCATTCATTTAGTAGCAATCATTGATCTTGTTGATTTACGATGTATCCAGTATCCTTGTGGAAAAACTGCAACATTACTGGATTTATCCCAAGACAATTTCACAGTTCCAAAGAAATTACCAGGAAAAACTTATTAATATTAGCCAGTGACACCAATATCCAATAGCCAATGATTTATCCAAAGAAAATTTACAACATCACTGGATTTATCCAATATCCAAAGAACTAAAAACAGTACGATAGAACACAAAAAAACGAACCTGAAGGAAGCTCGCTTGCTGGAATCTCTCTACTGCACAGATACCTGAAGGAAGTTGTTGAGGAGGAACTCTTGAGGAGGGCCTGAAACATAAAAAACTGGAGAACACAAAAATCTGAGAAAACTAAAATCTGAAAATATTTTTTGCAGCTAACATCAAAAGAGGAAAGGTGAATATAGTTCACTTATAATAGCACAAAAAATCGGACCTAAAGGAAGCTGGCTTGTCGGACCTGAACTATATGGGAAGGCAAAACTGTGGTTGGTGTAGTATTGCTGAAAACAAAAAAAACTGAGAACATGGGAATCTTTAATCACAGAAT
This sequence comes from Platanthera guangdongensis, assembly GCA_039583875.1. Classification (NCBI taxonomy): domain Eukaryota; kingdom Viridiplantae; phylum Streptophyta; class Magnoliopsida; order Asparagales; family Orchidaceae; genus Platanthera; species Platanthera guangdongensis. The sequence goes on from CM077156.1 coordinate 34,075,094, forward strand.
TCTAAAATCAGTAAAATCTGAAATAACAAAAACCTGAAAGAGTTGTGGCTGTTAAATTTTCTCAACGTGGTCAGCAAGATAGCCCAAACACCAAATTAATATCTTCGGAACTACCCAGTTCGCACGCTGAACCTGCGGAAACCCAAGGACTAGAGGTTGCACCCAACAAAACAATGGAAGCACAAGAAAGTCTTATTATGCATTCACTTCTTTACAATCCGAGGCATACATAGCGAGACATGATTTCGCTAGTATTACAGCTGTAAACAGAAAGAACCAAAAAACAAGCCGGGCGGACAGCACTCCAGTCCGCCGAGACCGCGAGGTCGCCGAGACCGCCGAGACCGCTGAGCTTGCCCAAGCTATGCTGCAAACCGCCGAATACCACGGAGTCCGCCGAGACCGCGAGGCCGCGCGGACAGACCGTTATTCGCCTCCTGCTGAACCCGAACTGAGGAACTCCCCTACCCGCCTGAAGCCGGCGGACAGGTTATTGAAGCTGGGAAAGTTGAAACAGAACTGACAAGCCGCAGAGCGACCTCCTGCTGAGTCCGCAGAGACCGCACACTTCCAAGCACTGACCGAAGTCACAGCCAAGCTCCTGGCTCCTTGAAGTTATCCGCGCGACCTGCACACAGCAAACCGTCAGCCTGAAACAATCCGCGCGGACTGGAAAACACAGACCGCAGCACTCGCCCAACCCAATTTACTGTTCACTCACGTTACTCCAGGTTACTGTAGATGTGCCAGGGGGTCCTATTTATAGGCCAGGTGAGGAGTGTGGTCACCGCCCATGAGATAGCGATACCGCCCCAGCCCGCGCGAATACAAACGACCGTCCGCTCAGTCCGCGAGGACTTAGCCAGTCACCAAGGGAAACCGCCAGGAGCAAGACAACCAATGACGAACCCTCTCCAGTCCGCCCAAGCTAAGCGGACAAGGCACCAGCCCGCAAAGCTCCAACTGCTTCAGGACAGCACCCTCTTTAATGGCAGTCCGCACCAACCCGAGGCAGTCCGCAAGACTCACACCTCAATCCGCCACAAGTCCACGACCAAAGGCAAACAGCAACAGTCCGCACGGTCACAGCGGACTTGGCGGATACGGCGGACACCATGAACTTGACACCAAGTGTGACCAAGTCCAAAACCATCAAGGGCCAGTGCGAGCATGGCGGACACAAAGACCCGTCCGCCAAACACCCTAGCACAGACCGCAACCAGTCCGCGAGCTCCTCGCACTTGTCCAATGCAGTAGCACCAAGCCGGACTCCAAACATCAGTCCGCCAACCGGTCTCCACAGCAAGACCTGCTGTAACACCTGAGCTCGACAAGGCCTCAGCCAAGCTCAAGGCCCAGTCCGCAACAGCCCCAACCGCGGACACACCAGTCCGCAAGGCTTCCCGCGAACTCGAACCAACCCGCCAACAGTGCAAGCATGCACCCGCGGCCACTGAGCAATGCACCAGTCCGCAAGCCTCTTTATCCGCAGATACCAGGCCGCACCAAACCGCGGACTCCATGCAACAACCCGCTCAGAACACAGCCGGCTTCCACCAGACTTCTCACCAGGCCGCAACCTCAGTCCGCCCAGTCCGCCCAGTCCGCCAAAGCTGTCCGCACAGGCCGCGCGGCCTGTCCCGTCACCCACTTCCACTTCACAAATTTCAACACTCCCCCTTGAAGTGAGAAGTGGTGACCAAGCCCAGCAAGTTGCGCAAGCGTTCAAAAGGCCCCTTCGACAGCGGCTTCGTGAAGATGTCAGCAAGATTATCTTCACTCCGAACATGCCCGACCAGCAGAGACCCCTCCAACACCTTCTCCCTGATGAAGTGGTGATCAATTTCTATATGCTTGGTCCTGGCGTGACACACTGGATTGTTTACCAGTTTGAGAGCACTCTCATTGTCACCCCGGAGTAAAGTAGGCCCTTGCACTTCTTCATGAACATCCTCTATGAGCCTCCTCAACCAAACGGCTTCCCGAGCAGCCAAGGCCGAAGCCTTATACTCCGCCTCCGTGGTTGAAACCGACACCGAGTCCTGCTTCTTGCTACACCACGAGATGCTAGCTGAACCGCAAGTGAACACATAACCCGAAGTAGACCTTCGATCATCCGAATCACCGCCATAGTCCGCATCCGTGTACCCGAGCAACACAAACTCCGCATCCCTTCCATAGAGGAGTGCCATCTCAGAAGTCACCTTGACATACTTCAGAATTCCCTTCGCCGCCACTAGATGAGATTGCCTTGGTTCAGCCATATACCGACTTACTCGGCCAACAGCATAAGCTATATCCGGCCTTGTAATCGTCAGATAGATCAAGCTCCCAACAAGAGCCCTGAACACCAAGGGATCATTAAGCACCCTTCCCTCATCTCGTCGAAGCTTTAGCCCAGATTCCAGTGGAGTAGAGCACTTCTTCCCTTCGCCCATGCCAAACCGCTTCACAATACGATCAGCATACCCTTTCTGGCTAATGAGAATCCCGCACTCCTTCCTCTCCACTTCCAGACCAAGAAAGTGATGCAACTCTCCCAAGTCTTTCATCTCGAAGCGTATAGCAAGCTCTCCCCTGAGCCTTGCTACTTCCTCCTCCGAGTTCCCTGTGATGATCATATCATCCACATACAGCAGGACCAAGACTCTTAGCTCTCCCTTCTTCTTGACGAACAAGCTAGAATCCGAGTTAGAAGCCAGGTATCCACAGAACTGCAGGTACTCTGCAATCTTCCCATACCACGCTCGAGGAGCTTGCTTCAACCCATAGAGAGCCTTCCTGAGTTTGCAGACATAGTCCGGATGCTTCTCAGAGACGAAACCAAGCGGCTGATCCATGAAGATGTCCTTGTCAATCTCTCCGTAAAGAAAGGCATTCTTCACATCGAGTTGCCACAACCTCCATCCCTTGCAAGCAGCCAAGGCGATCACCACTCTTACAGACGTCATCTTCGCAACTGGACTGAATGTCTCCTCATAGTCTTCTCCATACTGCTGTGAGAATCCTCTAGCGACCAGGCGAGCCTTGAACCGATCAATGCTCCCATCAGCCTTCTTCTTCAACTTATACACCCACTTGCAAGTAACCGGAGTAATGCCATCAACCTTGGGCACAAGGTCCCAGGTTTCATTCTTTTTCAGAGCATCAATCTCTTCCTTCATGGCATCATCCCACTCCTTCACTCCAGTGGCCTCGTTGAAGTTTGCAGGCTCTCGCTCATCCAGAGGACCTGCAAAGAAGCAGGAGACAAAGCTCACTGCATTCCCATCACAGTACCGAGCCGGTGGCTTAACCACCCTCTTCGATCTCCGAAGACACGGCTCCTTGCTCACGGCTTCCGTTGCTTCTTCAGGCTCCACTCTTACCTGGGGCAAGCATTGAGCAGTGCTCCCCTGCTTCCTGAGCCAGAAGGCTCAGCCTCGGAGTTCGAAGCAACAGGAGCTGCTGGTGAAACAGCAAGCTCCTCTTCCAAGCCTTCAGCAGCCTCCACCGGTGCTTCCTCAACCTTGCTACTTCCGGTAGGCTCCACCGAGCCACCTCCATATGACGTCAGCTCGTCAAAGACAGCGTCTCTTGACACCACGAACTTCTTCGTCACAGGGTCCATGCACTTCCATCCCTTCTTCCGCTCATCATAGCCAACAAAGACAAGTTTCCTTGCCTTCGCATCCAGCTTTGTCCGTGAAGCATCCGGGACATGCACGTAGCAAGTTGAACCGAACACCCGAAGGTGTCCAACACTCGGCTTCTCCTTCAGCAGCAGCTCAATGGGAGTCTTCATGTTGATAGGGCTGAGTGGCATCCGGTTGATAACATATGCAGCACAAGACATTCCCTCCGCCCAAAAGGACCTCGGGATATCTTTCGCATGCAGCCAGCATTTGCAGGTTTCCGTCAAATGACGGATCTTCCGCTCCGCTACCCCATTTTGTTGTGGAGTGTGAGAACAAGTAAGCTCTCGTTGGATCCCGTGCTTCCTGCAGAAGTTAGAAAACTCGGAGGAAACAAATTCACCCCCGTTATCAGTTCTAAACTTCTTAATCCGCAAGCCAAGCCGGCCTTCTACCAACTCCTTGAACTCCACGAACAAACGGAAGACATCCGACTTCTCCTTTAAGAAGTACACCCAAGTATACCTTGAGTAGTCATCAACCAAGACAAGCATGTATTTGCTTCCACCAAGGCTGGCAGTAACAGTCGGTCCCATCAGGTCGCCATGAATACACTCTAATGGTTTCTTGCTCCTTGTTTGAGATTTATCAAACGGAAGGCGATGTGCCTTACCGTATTGACAGCCCGCACAAACATGCCCATCACCAAAGGAGGACAACATCGGCAACCCCCTCACCAGACTTCTACTCGCCATTGCCTTTAGCTTGTCCATGCCAACATGCCCCAGCCTCTCATGCCAGATAGCCGCACTATCATTGGCTCTCATCTTATCAACATAAGCACTGGTGGAAAGAACAAACAAGTTCTTCACCCTCCTCCCAACATGAGCAACATCAGCCTTCACCGCTGATATGTTGCGAAGGAACCTCACGTCTGTTGGCCCAAACAGAACGTGATACCCAGCGTCCACCGCGTTGGTCACCGAGAAGAGGTTCTTCTTCATGCCCGGCACGTGATACACACTCCTTAACGTGAGTGGCCCCTGATCACTACCCAAAGACACGACCCCCTCCTTCTCTACTGCATAAACAGTATTATCAGCAGTGATAATAGCTTCATTACCTGAGTAAGCCTGCATGGAGGTGAACTTCGACTTGTCTCCGGTGAGGTGATGACCACACCCGGAGTCGACGATCCACTCACTGTTGAAGTCCTCAGCAGATAAGGCCCGGACACAAGTGCCCGTCATGAAAGCTCCTCCCCATTCTGCTTCTTCACTTCGCGAGCAAGCTTCCTCCTTTCCCGCAGCATGCCTAGGCTGCAGCTTGACCTTGCAGTCCCGCTTGAAGTGCCCTCGCTGATGACACCGGTAGCACTTCAGATTCTTCTTCCAGTCCTTAGGAGCATTGCTCCTCTCCGGCGGATACGAAGTTGAAGTCTCCTTTTCACCAGTGGCCTGCACCTGCTTCTTCTTCTTCTTCCCTTCCCATCCCTTCTTCTTGCCTGAGAAGAGAGCCTCGCTGCCTTCCTGATTCAGATTCACTCCAGCCATCTGCCTTGCTAAGCTCTCCTGCGAGGCAAGCAGATTCTCCAGCTCCAGCAACGACGGCTGAGTAGCCCACCCTTGAACAGAAGTAACAAAGGCCACATACTCCTTCCGCAAGCCGCGAAAAATGTGCCTTTTCATCTTTGCCTCAGAGATAGGCTCATCAGGATCCAGCGCCGACAGCTCAGCACACAAGCTCTTCATCTTTAAGAAGTACCTGGAGATGGAAAGGTCTCCCTGAGATGCCCTGGCCAACTCATTCTCTAGGAACTGAAGCCGCGCCACATTCTTCCTATTGAACAACTCATCAATGGTTGTCCAAATATCAGCAGCCGACTCACATCCAATGATGTGATCAAACAGTTCCGGAGAGACAGCTCTCTTCAGAACGAACTCTGCCTTAGCATTAGTTCTTCTCCAGAGCCTCACCTGTTCAGCAGTACCGAAAGCAGCAGTAACTTCCTGTCTGTCGTCTCCACCGACAACTTCCCACAGCTCCTCGCCTAGAAGATAACTCTTCATGCACGACTTCCACTTTTTATAGTTAGTCGGCGTTAAGAGTTCAATGCCAAGACCTCTTGCTAAGCTTCCTTCCATTGCAATCACCTGTTGGTACCCTTCAGCAGCACCGAGCAACAACACAGGTTGATCACCACTCAATCACTGAGTAACAACACTGGCTGACCTCCGCTCACGCAACTGAACCTCCGCAACCTCAGAAACCTGGCTCTGATACCATGTTAAATTTTCTCAACGTGGTCAGCAAGATAGCCCAAACACCAAATTAATATCTTCGGAACTACCCAGTTCGCACGCTGAACCTGCGGAAACCCAAAGACTAGAGGTTGCACCCAACAAAACAATGTAAGCACAAGAAAGTCTTATTATGCATTCACTTCTTTACAATCCGAGGCATACATAGCGAGACATGATTTCGCTAGTATTACAGCTGTAAACAGAAAGAACCAAAAAACAAGCCGGGCGGACAGCACTCCAGTCCGCCGAGACCGCGAGGTCGCCGAGACCGCCGAGACCGCTGAGCTCGCCCAAGCTATGCTGCAAACCGCCGAATACCACGGAGTCCGCCGAGACCGCGAGGCCGCGCGGACAGACCGTTATTCGCCTCCTGCTGAACCCGAACTGAGGAACTCCCCTACCCGCCTGAAGCCGGCGGACAGGTTATTGAAGCTGGGAAAGTTGAAACAGAACTGACAAGCCGCAGAGCGACCTCCTGCTGAGTCCGCAGAGACCGCACACTTCCAAGCACTGACCGAAGTCACAGCCAAGCTCCTGGCTCCTTGAAGTTATCCGCGCGACCTGCACACAGCAAACCGTCAGCCTGAAACAATCCGCGCGGACTGGAAAACACAGACCGCAGCACTCGCCCAACCCAATTTACTGTTCACTCACGTTACTCCAGGTTACTGTAGATGTGCCAGGGGGGTCCTATTTATAGGCCAGGTGAGGAGTGTGGTCACCGCCCATGAGATAGCGACACCGCCCCAGCCCGCGCGAATACAAACGACCGTCCGCTCAGTCCGCGAGGACTTAGCCAGTCACCAAGGGAAACCGCCAGGAGCAAGACAACCAATGACGAACCCTCTCCAGTCCGCCCAAGCTAAGCGGACAAGGCACCAGCCCGCAAAGCTCCAACTGCTTCAGGACAACACCCTCTTTAATGGCAGTCCGCACCAACCCGAGGCAGTCCGCAAGACTCACACCTCAATCCGCCACAAGTCCACGACCAAAGGCAAACAGCAACAGTCCGCACGGTCACAGCGGACTTGGCGGATACGGCGGACACCATGAACTTGACACCAAGTGTGACCAAGTCCAAAACCATCAAGGGCCAGTGCGAGCATGGCGGACACAAAGACCCGTCCGCCAAACACCCTAGCACAGACCGCAACCAGTCCGCGAGCTCCTCGCACTTGTCCAATGCAGTAGCACCAAGCCGGACTCCAAACATCAGTCCGCCAACCGGTCTCCACAGCAAGACCTGCTGTAACACCTGAGCTCGACAAGGCCTCAGCCAAGCTCAAGGCCCAGTCCGCAACAGCCCCAACCGCGGACACACCAGTCCGCAAGGCTTCCCGCGAACTCGAACCAACCCGCCAACAGCGCAAGCATGCACCCGCGGCCACTGAGCAATGCACCAGTCCGCAAGCCTCTCTATCCGCAGATACCAGGCCGCACCAAACCGCGGACTCCATGCAACAACCCGCTCAGAACACAGCCGGCTTCCACCAGACTTCTCACCAGGCCGCAACCTCAGTCCGCCCAGTCCGCCCAGTCCGCCAAAGCTGTCCGCACAGGCCGCGCGGCCTGTCCCGTCACCCACTTCCACTTCACAAATTTCAACAGTGGCGACTTCTTAGTGATTTGATCAAGTATAATTTGAAAGATTGATTTACCACCCCCTACAAAGTATTTATTATACTAAGTATGGAGAAACCTTTTTCTACCAATGCAGAATAATTGATTTTCCCATAAAACACCTGCATCGAATTGAATCCCCCCAAATTTGCAGATTCAGACAACAAATTCATCCAAAAACTTATCTTATCTTATTTGAAGATGCAGGAATGTGCAAAAAGTACTTATAACTCAAAATATTTTTACCCGAATGCAAAAGTATCCTTAAAATAGTTTATCGACATCAAATTCAGTTATCAATAGCCATAGCCATGGAGAGATGAAATTTGGTTGAATAAAAAAAATGATATGTGAAATTAAAAGGGTAAAAATAGGGGAATGGGAGAAAACATGAGGAAGCAATATCATCGATTTTGTAATATAACTCACTTGATTTGCAAATCCAAACCCAATTTCCAATAAGAATATGGCCAGTAATCAACATATTGATATCGATCATGGATACCTTAGAGTTCCAAGTCTCGGCAGTTGTAGTGAATCCGAGAAAGTGCCAGTGAGCTTTGGCTGCACCTCGGTCATCTCCATCTTGAGCTTCAACGATGGTAGGTTGCGGAAAGAATAACCTGAAATCGCCGGTGGAGCGCCATAGAGCTAATAAGCTGGAGTTTTCTGATGCCCTAGAGCATAGAGTGGAGAGAATAAGAGGGCGTGCAGGTGGAGATGGATGGGGCGGAAGGCGGGCGGTGAGCTTGGCGCTATGAAGTAGCGGGAGGAGTTAGGGCGTGCGAGTTTTTGAAAGTGCTCAGTGAGCTTCGGCTGCACCTCGGGCATCTCCACCTTGAGCTTCGACGATGGTAGGTTGCAGCAAGAATAAAATGAAATCGCCGGTGGAGCGTCATAGAGCTTGGCGTTATGAACTGGGCGAGCGGGTTTCTGAAGGCGGGCAGCGAAGAAGAGGGCGTGTAGGTGGAGATGGATGGGGCGGAAGGCGGGCAGGCGGGCAGCGAGCTTGGCGTTATGAAATCGCCGGTGATGCCCTAGAGCATAGAGTGGAGAGAAGAAGAGGGCGTGTAGGTGGAGATGGATGGGGCGGAAGGCGGGCAGCGAGCTTGGCGTTATGAAGTCGCGGGAGGAGTTAGGGCGAGCGGGTTTCTGAAGGCGGCGAGCTTGGCGCAGAAGAAGAATAAGAGGGGTATCGGGAAAATGAGGCGGGTGAACAGTGACATTCTATCTTAATTAAGTGATATTCCGTTCAAAAGACCAAAATGCCCCCAAATTAACTTACAAAATCCGATTTTTTGAGGGCATATTAGGATTTAAAAGTTACACCACCCCCTCATTAGGGGTTTCCTTATAGTATAAAGATATATATATATATATATATATATATATATATATATATATATATATATATATATATATATATATATATATATATATATATATATATATTGTCTGGCTTTCTTGTAACCCGGGCAGCCCGTCTTTCCTTGAAAATGTCTGTTTGGACAGCCCCACACTAGTATGAATATGGGTGAACAGTACTAAAGAAAGGATTCTCATTATGGTCCGAATCTAGCCAGATTTAGTGATGACTTGCTATATGCTCGGGCTTAAGCCTTCCAAGTGATGTGGACTCTACCTAGTGCGGCTACTCAACTTGTAACCGTTTTCAAATAAGCAATAAAATCACCCTTGACAAAAAGTTGAAGTTGCGGGAAGTCTGGCGTCGTCGTTTGGGGCATCTTTTTCTGTTCTCTTCAACTCTGCCGTAACAGGAGGAAAGCTGTCATTTCCTCACCATTATATAATATTAATTACATATTTTCTCATAAAAATAATTAGTGAAGTTGATACAGAGTATTGATGAAACACTCAAACTTTGTTAATTATCAAAATGCTATTTTTCATTTTTAACTTCTAAGGAGATTTCTAAATTACTTTTATCCCTTTTTAACCTCAACATTTATTAACTTCAATTTTTTTACCATATATAAAGATCATTTCTATTATTTAAACTAAAAAATGTACATCCAAAAATTAGTTAATTTTGATGATTTTCTTACTTTATATTGTTCAAATAGAATTTTTGCAGGCAAAATTTAATGAAAATTTTATTCATTACAAAAAACTATTATTTATTGCTTCTAACCATAAATACTTATGTGAGTTTAATCATCTCTCATATTTTGTAGTCATTTCAATCAAACTTCTATTTTTCTTCCGACGACTCGATTCCGGGAAGGACTTCTTGACACTAAAATTTGTATGATTGATGTTGCGCTTTGAGGAAAGACACAATGTATTTAAGCATTAGTGAGATTTTGATTAAAGATAGGGCACACTGACGACAAATGATCCATATAGCCGGCCCCACTATAGTGGGATAAAGGCTTTAGTGTTGTTGGTGCCATGTCGTGACCAGTAAAATATTTTGAAATAGATAAAAATTTTTCTATTGTAAAATATTGTTTTATACTTCTCCATTGTAACTGTGGAGATTCAGGCTTGGTTTGGCACGACAATTTTGCCCCTGTGAGTTTGGACAAAAATGTCATCGTCATAAAATTTATGCTTGACGTGACAACAGTTATGACTGCCATGAAAGAAACAAACTAGATTTGAATATAAAATTGAACCCAATTCCTTTGGCGAGGTCGGGCGTTCACGAATGATAGTACATAACCACCGCTTTCATGACCGCTACCGCCATGCCAAACAGAGTCTCAAATGATTTATTTTTAAACTCTCATCGAAGATTTTAGTTGATTAGTTCATGCATCCATTAGTTGTTTTGCCATCAACATGATGATAGAAAATGAAGTTGCACTAGCAGGACGTCATGAACAATCGTAACTAACTCTTAATGTACGAATCAATTTTTTATCACTTGCAAATATATGCAAACACTATGAAATATTGTCAATTTATAAAGCATGAAATTAAAATAAAGTGTGGAAAATTGAAGTGCGTATTGTTCTTCAGTTCGGCCTCGTGTTGCATGATTACCAACATTCTCAGCAGTGTACTTGAGTTCCCATGTATACAGTCTGGGGAACTTGAGTTGAAGATAGCATATACTATGACATGAGTGCTCTATTCATTTAATGTAGAAACAAGAAAATCAAAACCAATTTTCTGCTCTCTTATCTGTGCTGAAAAGGAAAGAACTTCGCTCTTAATTTGGAATGATAAAGAAATTAACTAAGACACTGTGTACTCTGGATTTCCTTCTGAAAAGAGGAAGAAAATACTATTGTCATCACAAGATGAAGAAAATGAGGGTCGACCACCTTGAGATTAACCCATGAGATTCTCACACAAAGGGATTGTCTTAGCAACATTCAAATTAAGTGTTGTAATCTAAAAATTATGATATAAAAGAGCACTAAAGGCTCAAAAGATCACGAGCGCTTAAGAACTTTAAAAATAATGCACTTTACAAGTCTCTATCGTATTGAATTCTCAAATTTATTAATAGATTTTAATTATATGTTTGCTATGATAATAAATATAACATCGCATCACCCAATCAATGGAGTTAAAACATGGTTGTCGCTATCAATTAGGCGCAGAGGAAAAAATAACAAAAAATACAACTATAATAGGTTTCTCATTTAAAGACAAAGAAGGAGAGTAACTGCAAGCCCTTGCCCCTTGTTCACAATCAAAAAATCACCTTTTGATCGGCGCATAGCATCCCTTAGGGAGGGCAAACTTGAGTTCCCAACAGTGTTCTTGAGTTCCCATGGATAAAGTGTGGGGCGCTTGAGTTGAAGATAACATATAATATGACATGACTGCTCTATTCATTTAGTATAGAAACAAGAAAGTCAAAACCAATTTTCTGCTCTCTTATCTTAGATGAACAGGCAAGCACGCCGCTCTTAATTTGGAATGATGAAGAAAATTGAGACAATGTGTACTCTGGATTTCCTTCTGAAAAGAGGAAGGAATGACTACTGTCATTACAAGATGAAGAAAATGATGGTCGACCTCCTTGAGACTTCTGATTAATCTCCAGCAATCTAAGATGTCAATCACTTTTGTGGCTATAGTTCAATTAACACATGAGAATCTCCTACAAAGGGATTCTCTTAGCAACATTCAACTTAAGTATTGTGATCTAAAAATTATGACATAAATGAGCACTAAAGGCTCTAAAGATCACAAGCACTTAAGGACTTTAAAAATAATGCACTTTACACGTCTCTATCGCATTGAGATTCTCAAATTAATTAATAAATTTAAATTGTAAGTTCACTATGATAATCAATATAACATCTCGCCGCCCAATCAATGGAGTTAAAACATGGTTGTCATTATCAATTAGGCGCAGAGACAAAAATAACAAAAAACACAACTATAATATGTCTCTCGGTTAAAGGCAATGAAGAAGAATAACCGCAAGCCCTTACCCCCTTGTTCACCATCAAAAAAAATCACCTTTTGATCGGCCCACAGCATCCCTTAAGGAGCTCAAACTTGAGTTCCTAACAGTGTACTTGAGTTCCCATAGCTAAAGTCCAGGACAATTGACTTGAAGATAACATATACTACGACATGAGTGCTCTATTCATTTAGTGTAGAAACAAGAAAATCAAAACACAATTTTCTGCTCTCTTATCTTAGATGAAAAGACAAGCACGCCACTCTTAATTTGGAATGATGAAGAAAACTGAGACAATGTATACTCTGGATTTCCTTCTGAATGAGGAAGGAAAGAATATTCTCATCACAAGACGAAGAAAATGAGGGCCGACCACCTTGAGATTTCTGATTAATCTCCAACAATCTAAGCTGTCAATCACTTTTGTGGCTATAGTTCAATTAACCCATGATATTCTCCCGTAAAGGGATTCTCTTAGCAACATTCAACTTAAGTGTTGTGATCTAAAAATTATGACATAAAAGTGCACTATAAAGGCTCTAAAGATCACGAGCGCTTAAGGACTTTAAAAATAATGCACTTTACAAGTCTCTATCACATTGAGATTCTCAAATTAATTAATAGATTTTAATTGTATGTTTGCTATGATAATCAATATAATTACATCTCGTTGCCCGATCAATGAAGTTAAAACATGGTTGTCGTTATCAATTAGGGGCAGAGGAAAAAATAACAAAAAACACAACTATAATATGTTTCTCGGTTAAAGAAAACGAGAGTAACTGCAAGTACTTGAGTTCCCATAGCTAAAGTCCGGGGCACTTGAGTTGAAGATAACATATACTACGACATGAGTGCTCTATTCATTTAGTGTAGAAACAAGAAAATCAAAACCAATTTTCTGCTCTCTTATCTTAGATGAAAAGATAAGCACGCCGCTCTTAGGATTTCTGATAGGAAGAAGAAGGGGGAGAGACAGATCTAGAGGAGAAGAACTAGGGTTGAGTAGAAGAGAAGAGAAAATACCTTGAGATAATCTTGCTTGTCCACAAAGAGAGCAAACCTAGGGTATTTATACCCGGGGTTGAGAGGGGTCGGTCGGCCCCTCCCCATATGGGGGTTGAACCGGTCTGGTTCGACCCCCATACCGCCGGTCTTCAACTAGAGGGAGAGGGGGCTGAACCGGTTGGTTCAGCCCCTTTGTCGCCTTCGGTTTTCTTCTGCCTTCGTGTGTATTGAGGTCCAAATAGTCGGGCTCCGTCCGGGGGCGTAACATTCTCTTCCCCATCAAGAACCAGCTTGTTCCCAAGGTGGTAATCAGGGTAAAGCTCCCGGAACTGCAGCAAGTCCACCCATGTGTTGTGCGCCGCCGACATATTCTTCCACTTGACTAGTAGCACAGGACGGTACTCAGCGCCGTGGTGATTCCACTTAATCATCATAATCTCCTCAGGTATTAGACGCAGCTCACCCATGCTTGTGACCTCGGGCAGGAGAGGACTGGGTCGAACAAAGTCACTGATCTTCTGCTTCAACAAGGAGACATGAAAGGTCGGATGTATCCTCGATCCTTCGATCAATGCCCACGTGTAAGCAACAGGGCCCACTCGCCGAATAATCCGGAAGGGGCCATTGTAACGAGGTGCTAACTTCTGGTTTGACCGTTGGGCCACGGACAACTGTTTGTAGGGGCGAAGCTTGATAAAAACCTCATCTCCCACCTAGAACTCCTGCTTCTTCTGATGCTTGTCCGCCTGCACCTTTATGTGTTCCTGTGCTATCCAGAGATTCCCGCGTAAAGCGGCGAGTTTGTGATCACGATCACGAAGTGCATGGTCAACGGCGGGCAACGCCGTACTGCTGGACTCATAACTGCTCAAGGAAGGAGGAGGACGACCGTACACGACCTCGAACGGAGTGATCTTGCTGGCAAAGTAGTAGGACGTGTTGTAGTTGTACTCGGACCAATGCAACCAGCTCGTCCAAGTGCGGGGCTCGTCCATAACATAGCAATGCAGGTTTGTTTCCACACCTCGATTGAGTACCTCTGTCTGCCCGTCTGTCTGGGGGTGGTGAGTTGTGCGAAAATGTAAAGAGGTCCCTTGTAAGCGAAAAAAGTTCCTTCCAAAAGTTGTCGACGAATGTCGGGTCACGGTCCGAGATGATCGCCCGTGGTATGCCATGATGCCAGACAATCTCGCGGGCAAAAAGTGCGGCGACAGATTCGCTGGTGTAAGGATGACTCAGTGCTATGAAATGCCCATACTTCTACAACTTATCGACCACCATCATGATGACTGACTTGCGCTGAGACTTGGGCAGCCCATCAATGAAGTCCATTGAACAAAATCCCAAATCTGGTGAGGAATCTCCAAAGGTGTGAGCAAACCGGCTGGGGACGTGGTTTCATACTTCTGGTACTGGCAAATCTCACACTGTTGAACAAATAACTGGATGTCACAGCGCATACCCTTCTAGAAAACATTGGCCCATGCCCGCTGGAGAGTGCAAAGAACACCGTCATGACCTCCCATCAAAGAGGAGTGGAACTCATGCATCATAACTGCCCTCCAGGCAGACTTCGAAGGAATGACCATGCGGCCCTGATAGAACAACCTGTCATTCTGAAGATGATAGCCCGGAGTTGTCTCACGTGCCTGTCAAAGAGCCACCACAATAGATTGCAACACAAAATCGCGATGTACCTTGTCCTGTATCTCGTCAATGGAGTCAAGCAGTGATGTAGTAATCTGAGCGAGGGCACCCTCAGGTAAGCGGGACAAAGCATCAACAACCCGATTGTACTTCCCGTGCCGGTAGATGATCTCATAATCATACCCTAGAAGTTTGGTCACCCACTTTTGTTGGAGAGGAGAAGAGACCCACTATTCCAAGAAATGTTTTAGACTCTGATGGTTTGTACGGATCTTGAAATGTCTTCCCAACAAATATGGCCGCCACAGAGCCACTGCATGAATGATTGCCAACATTTCCTTCTCGTAGGCAGACAACCCCAGTGTCCGAGGAGCCAATGCCTTGCTATAGAAGGCTATGGGCCGCCCTTCCTGCATCAATACATCACCAAGGCCCAGTCCAGAAGCATCAGTCTCCACAACAAACACTTTAGTGAAGTCGGGAAGTGCCAAGACCGGCGATGTCTTCATGGCCTTCTTGATTGCTTGGAAGGCCTCCTCCTCCTCATCCTACCAGAGGAAGGCGTCCTTCTACAACAACTATGTAAGAGGTCGGGCGATCTTGTCGTAGTCCTTCACAAAGAGACGGTAGTATCCGGTAAGGTCTAAGAAGCCCTATAGTGACCGTACAGTCTGGGGCCGTGGCCAGGACAGTATTCTCTCAATCTTCCGGGGGTCATCCTTGATGCCCTGAGCTGAGACTAAATGTCCCAAGTTATTCCACCTCCTCCTGGTCGAAGGAGATTTGGACCATTTGGCGCAGATCTTGTTCTGGTGGAGGATGGAGAAGACTTCTTCTACATGAGCTAAGTGCTCTTCCCAACTAGGACTATATTTGAGAATGTCATCGAAGAAGATCAGCACAAAACGGCGAAGGAGCGGACAAAAAATCTCGTTCCTGTTGGCCTGAAAGGTGGACGGCCCACCGGTCAGCCTGTTGGTCATCACCAGGAACTCATTGTGGCTGTTGTATGTCCTGAAAGCTGTTTTGTGGATGTAGCCCTCTTGCATAAGTATCTGATAGTAACCGGACCATAATTCCAGCTTGGTGAACCGCTGTGCGCCGTGCAGTTCGTCCAACAATTCTTCAATCAAGGGAATAGGAAATTTGTCCTTTTCAGTGACACTATTCAGTGCGTGGTAGTCCACGCAGGATCACCACAACCCATCCATTTTCTTGACCAAGATGATCTGGGCAGAAAATGAGCTCTGAAAGTTAGGGTTAGATCTGATATACTCTAGAGGGAGTGAATAGAGTATTTCTAAAACTTTAACTCTTTTTGCTGTAAATAGAAACTTAGTCCTAAAGTAAAATAATCTATCAAAGGCATGGTAATGTTTCAGCCTTGACCAGCAGGTATCCAGGAGCTTCTTGACTGATATAGTAATTGTTGTCCTTTGAAGAATCTTGGGATGAAGAATGAAGAAGACTCTTGATTTGGATGTGTGTTCTTATTCTTCGTCAGCTTGTTGTAGTTTCTCTGGTCAAGGGCTAGGGCTTCTTGTCTCTTGACTGTGTTATTACCCTGTGTATCTTGTTCTCTGTATTTAGTCGAGAAGGAAGAAGATCCTTGTTCACTGTGTCACTGTGTGTTGGTCCTTGTCGAGAGGGAAGAGAAAAATCCTTTTTATATTTCTTATGAAATCTTCCTTTTGAATTTTGAATTTCTTCCTTCATTCAATGCTGACGGCCTGGAGAATATTTGCATTGATTGATTTCCCCAACTATCCCATTGAAAATCGGCAAGTAATAATCCTGATGAAGATTATAATCAATGTTGCATCTAACGGTAATATTCAGAGAATATTAGGCATTGATTATACATGAATTACTGCAATAAAATAAGGGACAGAGGGAGGAAAAGTCCATGTCTGGAACTGCACAGAAATCGTCGAGTGAAAAACAAAATTCGTCGACCTGGGTCCATAGTTCGTCGAGCTGAGAAGTTATGTTCGTCGACCAGATAATTGCTGTTCGTCGAGCTGAGATCCCAGATCGTTGACCTAAGAACAAATAACTGCTTTCTCTAGAACCTTGCCAATTCTGTGCATCAAGATCGTCGAGCTGAGATTCTAACTTCATCAACTGGAGTTCAGTGTAATATTTCTTGGACTTAAGAATGTTGAAGTAAGGTGTCTAGATATCGTCGACCTGAGAACTGGGTTCGTCGACCTGAGAACTAGTTTTCGTCGAGCTGAGAACTTCTAACTAATACTTGATAAATCTTGCCAAGAATGTGGTCTAAGTTTGTCGAGCTGAGAAGATGAATTCGTCGACTGGAGTATGATTTTTTACTTAGAATATTTAGATGTTTTCTGGACTTTAGAATGTTGAAGTAGATGATCCAGAAATCGTCGAACAAAGAACCAAGTTCATCGAGCTTAGCTCAGAGAATTTTCTCTGAGTTCGTCGAGCTGAGCATGACTTTCGTCGACCTGAGTTCGACGAACGTCGAACTCATTTTCTGAGTCTTTGAAATTTCCCTAAGTCTTGATTCTTTTGCAGTCTGTTGATGGCTGGTCCATCCAGTATAGACTCTAAGGACATGGCCTAAACTTTAGGACACAAATATGACCATGACTATACATGTTGGGTCAAACATCCTAACTTAGTGAACCTAGCCCAAATCCTACTAGGGATCCAACAATCTCCCCCTATTTGGGTGATGCCACTAATTACAGACTTACAAAGATACCAAAGCAGGAAAAACATATATCTGACAGAAAATTTTAAACAAATGCAGCATATATATATGTAAAAGATGCTTTGTATCAGGAAATAAACATACAGTTTTAAAATAACAAGAGATTAATCAGTTCAAAGATTTATTTCTTCTTCTTTAGCTCCTTATGCTTCTCCTCTTTAACTTTCTCACCAGGTTGAGTAAATTTAATCTCCCTGTTTGGATTAGCTGCTTGTGTCTTTGTCTTTGTCATGTCAGCAGCTCCAATGATATTGAGGGAGGTAGCTCTCGACACTACTGCTTCTGGATGCAACTTCATATAATCATCAACATTAAAAAAATTGTTAGCCTTAGCAAACCTGTTAAGTTCTTCCTTTCTGTACTTGGACATTATAGTATATTCAGATGGATCCTTCCCTTCAGCTTTTGCTTTGTTAATCATGGATAGGCCAACCAATTCCTAGAACCTGGCCATCCTAGCAGTTGCAGCTATCTCAAGATCTTCAAAGGGTACAGAAGGGGAAGCAGGCCTTTTGGGGCTTTCAGCATTTTGAGGTTCAGTGAATTGTTGCTATTGATGTTGTTGTTGCTGTTGTTGTTGTTGTTGATGCTGTTGTTGTTGATGTTGTTGTAGTTGATGCTGCTTGCCTGATGAATAATGCCTATGCCGGCTGCTTCCTGATGAATAAGTTCTACCATGCTGTCTTTGATAGGTTTGAATTTGGGTAGACCTTTGAGAAGATGTTCCAGAAGCACTAGCAGCAGGTGGAGGAGGAGGAGGATCCTTTCTGAGGGTCTGTTTGGTTGGGATGTTGCTGATGGAAAGCTGCTGATGAGCTGTTGCTGATTGAAAAAGTGCTAATTCTGGAAAATAGAGTTTTGTTAAAAAACTGTTTGGGTGAAACAGAGTTTACAAAACGGAGTTTCCGAAAAGTTGTTTGGATTCAAAACGGAGTTTGTACCAAAAAAACAAATTTTCAAGTATGAAAGTGACATAACACAATACTAAACAAACTTTCATTCACAACACAAAATTAAGGTTTATTGATATAATGTTTTACACTTTACGCTCTTGATTCATACAGTTGATTCGCAATACTATTACGTAGCGCAATCATCTCCTCTACACCGCCTGCAGTGTCAGTACATGTCTCTTGTGGACCTTGTGAGGAGATCCTGTGGTCTTGAACCCTTTTTTCAGACGCACTAAAATCAATGTCCACACGCGATGGATGCCGACGAATGAAATTATGTAAACACATAGTGGCAATCACAATAGCTACTTGCTTGTCGAAACGATAGCTTGGCATGTCCCGTAGTATGACCCATTTCTTTTTCCAAACACCAAAAGATCGTTCTATCACACTTCTTAGTGATGAGTGTGCGTGATTGAAAATCTCTCGGTCTCCTTCGGCTCGACGACCACCACGAGCAAAGTCTGGCAGATGATAGCGCGCATCTTGATACGGTTTCAGGTATCCTCTTTGCAGAGGATAACCAGAATCTACCAAGTAATATTTTCCTGAAAATTATTTAATAATATTTAGGGACAATTCTTTTATATATAATATAACAAAATTTTACATAGTTACCTAGAGGTGGATGCGGGAAGGTGTATCGTGGATCACTTATCGCAAAATTGAAAATACGGCTATCGTGCGCTGATCCCTCCCAACCCGACATAACGAAAGTGAAGCACATATTGAAATCACAAGCAGCCATGACATTTTGGGTTGGACTGCCACGTCTACCAATATAAGGTACCTGACTTCCAACTGGTATGCACGCGTGAACATGTGTCCCATCCATTGCTCCGATGCAATCTTTAAAAAATGGCATGTAACGTCTGTCATATATAATCTCTGGGGGAGTACTGCTGAAAGATCTATCTGATGGCTGAATCACTTCTTTCGCTAACTTCAGCAAAGCACGAAGACCTCGAGAAAAAAATCGGCTAGCTGTCTCCATTGAATGCTGAAAGCGCTCAATTGTTTTTCTCATTGATTCATTATGCGATAATACGTATATTGTCAGCGCCAGGATTTCCCGGGATGCAGTCCTTCTTGTTCCCCGAAATCCACACTTCTCTTCCAGAGCATGCAATAAGTCCATAAAAATTTCTTGACTCATCATGAAAGAGTCATGAAAACTCACTCGTGACCCGCATAGTAGCTCTACCACCCATTTATCGTCTGTTTGCTTTGAAGTCATGCGTGGTACCGGACAAAGCATCATGGAAGTATACTCGGTCACCAAAGATATAGCTGCAACCACATTCTGATGATGGGCAAGCACATAATTTCTTCTTGTAATCTCCTGCCCTTTAGTCGAATTTTCAGATTCATCGCTAGACATATTCTGTATGAGAAATAAATTATCAACACTTACTATGAGAAATAAACTTCACAACATCATAAGCATAATAATGTCAACATCATTTATCAAAAAAACACACATCATAAACATAATTTTGTCCACCACATAATAGTCTCCACTACAACATAAAAAAACAAAACATAATCTGATGGCGGGAAATATATCAGAAGAGAACACAAAGGTCTCCACTACCCCCCACGGAGGAAGCGTTTACGTAGCCACTTTACGTTCAGCCCTTCTGGTAAGCACAAAAAGGTCTCCCTATGATTTTTGTCCATGAAATACGTGATTGCAAAATCATGGAACTCTTCATCAGACTGTACTTCCTGGTACGTAGCCAATTTGTCTATTGTCTGTCGGAGGCTAAACTCGGAAGTTGTTTTTTTGGTGCCTCCTGGATGCATCGACTAATGGCTTTAGAAGACTCTGCCAAGTCTTCTAACACGGAAGTAATAACATTGTTTTTCCCTTTTTTCCGCTTCTTGACAAGTGCTGACGTAGCTGTGTTATCACGTGTCG